>CM031387.1:21772653-22166039 GCA_018350135.1 Citrus trifoliata
CAGCTTTTGTAGTAAAGTTTCAATAATATGGTAATTTGTAATTTTGATCAATTTCCAGTTGGTGTTGTATTTTAGAGTAATAACAATTAAAACATGAATGGTATTAGATCGCTTAGAATACAGGCTGGGGCAAAATTTATTTATGAGACCTTCTTATATTGAATATCTTTAACACTCAAGAAAACAAGAAATAACGGAAAATTCTATCAATTTTTAACTATATCTTGAATGTCATTAACCAACAAGATAGTTAAAAAATTTTAAAAAAGAAGAGTAGTTAATAAGATATCTTTTTCTTTCTATATAACTATTATTTCAAGAAATTATATTTTTCTTTTTTACCTCAAAAGTGAGCCAATAAATATAATAATTTTCTTTATAGAGAAGCGAGCAAAAAATTTATAATGTTAAATAATTAAGGTTTTTTTTAATTGATAAAAATTTATCCCCCTTTTTATTTGAAAAAGCTAATAATGAGCTAACGGTTAGATGATACTGTTAATTATAGTTCTTTAACATTAAAGTTATCAAATATAGAATTTATCTAAAAAAATCTTAATTGTAGGATAAATATTAATTAAAGAGAGGCCAAAACATAGGGTTTTAAACTATAAGTAACTTAAAAAATTTATTAGTTTGATAGGTTTTTCTAACATATAGGGTCTAGATGACTGCAATAAGACATTTCTAACATATGAGGTCTTAGGTAACTGCCTAGTTCGCCTATACTTAAATCTACCCTTAATGTTAACTGTAAATACATAGACTAATTAGAGATTAATGCTTAATTATTAGTATTAAAAGAGAATTTACACTTGTTGAAATATGTTAACAATTTTATGATTAGAGGGTTTTAATTTTAATTTTTTTAAAGTTATAGCCTACTTTCTTGCCCACTCATGTGTTATAAGTTTTTAAAATACTGTTTATAAATCGTTGAATTGAAATGTATGTATCGCGTCACCTATTTCTATATATAGAAATTGGGCCTTCACTAAAGAATTGAAAATTCGAATTCACTCACCATCATAAACCACTTTATGACCATTTTAATGACTTTATAGGATGTCCGAATTTTGTCTGTCTGCGTGTAGTGTCCCACACAACAAAAAGAATAACACGGACACGAACTCGAGCATTGACTTTCAGGAAAAATTTCTCAATCCGCCATTCAATCATCAATGTGCGTTGAAACAAAAGGATCAGAAAGAAAAAAGACAGAGAGAGAGAGAGAGAGAGAGAGAGAGAGAGAGATCAAAGTTATTATAATGGATTCTCATTGTCTAGAACTAGAACTCAAGTATTGGCTTTTACAGGAACTTAAGACTGATCCCATATCGCAAAATAAACGGTTGACAATAAGATTTAGAGAATAAATATCTTGATCTAGGTTTCTCCCCTGATACTAATTCACTCATAAACGAGAATATGAAATGGAAATAAATGATCAATCTTGACCCCATATATATATATATAGGATACTCCTTCATAGGTGAAAAGGGTGGAATACCAAATCGGTTTGGTTTGGTTTGATTTTTGGTTTAAACTCAACTGATTGGTTTGGTTCAATTCGGTTATAATTAAGTTATACATGTTAATCTAATGCATTTTATATGGTTGTTAAACATACATATATTATTATTATTGTTATTTTTACATGTTTAGAGGTTTCCATATTTGTTTTTGGCTGCGTCTAGCTAATAAACTCCGACTCTGTTTATGTTGGACTTTTGAAATATTTTCGTTATATTTAAAGTCATAAGTCCCTTAAATTTGTAAAGTATAATGAAAAGAGTGAAAGTCATGGTATCATAGACTAATTATCTATTTCTTTTTATAACTTTATGTATTTCTTTAAGAGGTAAAGTTTAATCACGCCATCATGATTATCGAATTATCTCTTGATCTAAATTTTTATTGAACAACGTCCAGTAAAAAAATTGGTAATTAACCGGTAAGAATAATATAGAATTAATTAAATTTTAATCATCCTCTTTAAGAATTGAAATTAAAACAACTTGGATCAACAGAGAATGTTAATTAACTAACTCCATGAATGAACTTTTATTGTTTTCTACCAAATTTCCTCTCTCAGTGTTTTTTTTTTTTTATCTTAATCACAATGTATTTTGGGGAGGGGCTCAATTGTGGGAGGCACTTTAAGCCTATACCACAACTCAGACTAGAAGTCTTTACTCGAACTGGGAGGCACAAGTTCACCCAACAAAGGCGACTTCCCTGCGACTCGAACTGGGGAGCAAACCCATTCAAGCCACTTAAGGGGACTCTATTGCCAGTGAAGCCAACACTTTGTTAGTCCTCTCTCAGGCTTTTATCATCTTCAGGTTCAAAGCAAGAAAAAGAGGATAAAACGGAAAAAGAAAAATAAATTTCTCTCCAGCTTCATCCAACACATTCGTGCAAATAACAAAATTTTTTTAACTCTTTTAATTATGAGCCGTCCATAAAATTGATTATTTATTTGTTTTATTCGAATTTTTGAAGCCTCCGCAGCAGATTCCCCACATATCTTTCCCTCTCTTTAACGACTTTCTCTTCCTTGCTTTCTCAAGCCAAGAATCTCTTTCTCTTCACTTCCTTTCTCTCCTCTTTCAGATTCCTTTCAGTTCTCTCTCTCTTTCTTTCTTTCTTTTTCAACTCCTCTTTTGATGATGCCCATTTGCACTCTTCTCCTCTCTCTTTCTTCCATTTGCTCCCATTGCCAGCCATAGCTAGCTGCGCATAATAATTACATACACTCTCATGGCTCCTCCGTCATCAAGCATCAACCATATCTCCAATCCTTGCGTTTATGGTACGTTCATATTATACCTTCGCGTCCTTTATACGAGTTTTTTTTTTTTTTGGGGGTTATAAATGTTGTTGAAATTTTCATGTAGTTTCACACAGGGTTGTGTTATTGGATAACCCGAATTTTTTTTAAAATACATTGATTAATAATTAATTCATTTCTGGCTATTCTGTCGCCATCTTGTCTCTCCTATGTCCATTTATCATTTTTCTATTAAAAACATAGTATAGCCCAGTGAAGAGCCCGAAAATTTTCAACTGGTGGGGGTGGTTTTATATTGGAATAATGTTTTTATGGTAAGCAGGGGACTTTGTTTCTTCATACGCAGAGAGAAAGTCTCGCTTTATGAAATGGCTCAGCAAGCTCTTCAAAAGCACTGGTTCTAATCGCGGCGGCGGTGGAGGTAGTACGAGCGGCCGTCATCATCCGCAGTTCCTTGGCGAGGAAAGCATGGTTTGGCCTGCACCGCGTCGGTCCCTGGTAACATTAAAAATATTACTCACCTTTTTTAATTTTAACGATCAACTTTTTTCTTTTTTTTTTAACTTAATCTTTCTTCAGTGTGAACGTACGCACACTTTAAAAATGCAGACAAATTTAAGATTGGACGTTGCTGTTTAATTCTAATTAAGTAACAACTACTCCAATCCCATTCCCACCTCAACGTCGCATGAGAATAAATAAATGTTGGAATATTTTAAGGAACACCCTTAAGGTTTGAATTAAATGAAAAAGTTGCCACAGAAGTATGTCTTAGTAAAATTTCATTCCTGAGGTGTGTATCATTTTTCATTATAATTTATTGCCGTATCAATTTTGTAGAGAAATGCGACCTTTATACCTATTTTTTGCTATTTGTCACCAGGATGACCGCTCTAGAGCTGACAGGGAGAAAGAGGAATTCGATCATGCAATTGCACTGTCCTTGGCTGAAGATTTGAAGAGACCAAATGGTAACTATTTATTAATTATTTTTCTCCTTTTTTGTTCTACTTCTACCTAGCATTTCACAATGTCATCCGAAAATTCACAGGTTTCAAAATGTTCATTTGGGATTAGACTGCACTGATTAACTGTAATTTAATACTGTATATATTATGATTATGAGTGTGTCTAGGATCTTAAACTTTATTAAAATTCAAAAAGTGTATTAAATCATATGATTTAAAAGTACAATGTCATTACACTACCAAATCATGTGGTCACGGTTTAATAATTTTCTAATACTTGTATCAAATTCAGAATCGAGACAGTTCTATTATAACTAGTCAGTGCACTATAACCTCAAATTTGCATTTAAAAACCTACTGATGGATTAGAAAGAAAGACTCACATTGAACTATGTCGAGTGCTTTCATGTTTCAGGACAAAGATGGAGGTCAAACACTGATGAAGATTACGCTTGGGCACTTCAGGATAGCCAGCTGAATCCTTCATATCCTCCATATGACCCATCTCATTATTATCCCAGAAGTTACAAGTAAAATTTTGTTAAAATATGAATAATTAGATCTAATTGATCAATGCAAATCCTTGGTTAATTTATGCATGCATATGCATTTAACTTGCAGGGTATGTGGTGGCTGCAACTGTGACATTGGCTATGGCAATTACTTGGGATACATGGGCACATATTTTCATCCAAATTGCTTCCGTTGCCGTTCTTGTGGGTACCCAATCACTGACCACGAGGTATATATTTTGATTACTCAATTTAATTTTGATTTTGATTTAATCAAATTAACTTAAGCACATGTACTTTAACATGGTTAATTTTGTTTTTTTTATTCAAGTTCTCTTTATCAGGGAAGGACCCTTACCACAAGTCTTGTTTCAAAGAATTAACACATCCCAAATGTGAAGTTTGTCACCAATACGTAAGCAAATATTTTAATTTCTAACTCAGCTCGTCGTAATTATATTACTTGATGTAACTATCGACTGATAATTTATTTACAAATCTTCAGATTCCCACAAATGGAGCTGGTTTGATAGAGTATAGGTGCCATCCATTTTGGGCCCAAAAGTATTGCCCATCTCATGAACATGATCACACATCTCGCTGCTGTAGTTGTGAGCGTCTTGAGGTACTAATTAATCAAGTATAAAGCAAAATTTATCGGATAGTTTATAAGGTAAGGTACTAATCTAAGCAAATGTTTTGTGCTTGTAGTCTTGGAATACGAGGTACTATTCACTGGAAGACGGGCGGAGTTTATGCTTAGAGTGCATGGAATCCGCAATTATGGACACTGGTGATTGCCAGCCCCTGTACCATGCCATAAGAGACTATTACGAAGGAATGAATATGAAGCTCGATCAGCAAATTCCAATGCTTCTTGTCGAAAGACAAGCACTTAACGAAGCTATCGTTGGAGAGAAGAATGTAGAAATTGAACTCTTGTTTGAATTTCAGGATTTTGGTTTCTGAAAACATTGCTCTGATTCAAATTGTTTGTTTTCCAGGGCTACCATCACATGCCTGAGACAAGGGGCTTGTGTCTTTCTGAGGAGCAGACAGTCGCAAGTGTATGACATCATAAAGACTGATAAGATTATTTTCCTCAAAATTCAAACATTTATCTTAAGTTTTCAATTTGATTATGGCCAGATACTCAGGAGACCGAGAATTGGAGGCAACAGATTGGTGGGGATGAGGACTCAACCTCAGAAGCTGACTCGAAAATGTGAAGTTACTGCCATTCTTGTTCTTTATGGCCTTCCAAGGTAATGTTTCTCTATGATTTATACACAATTTTTTTGGTTGAAATTTTTTCTGATACCCTGTTTATTGCTCTTGCGACAAAATGCAGACTATTGACGGGTGCTATTCTTGCCCATGAATTGATGCACGGATGGTTACGTCTTAAAGGTACAAAGCCGCTTTTTTGGTTTCTGCTAATGATCTTCCAACGTGCAATGCTGTTAAAAAAATTTCCATTCTCTTTTGCTGAGCCGATGCAGGCTACCGCAATCTTAATCCTGAAGTAGAGGAAGGTATCTGTCAGGTGCTTTCATACATGTGGCTTGAATCAGAAGTTTTGCCAGATTACAGAAACATGCCATCCACATCATCTGCTTCAACATCTTCATCGTCTTCAAAGAAAGGCGGAAAATCTGAGGTTGAGAAGAAACTGGGTGAGTTTTTTATGCATCAAATTGCCCATGATGCTTCTCCTGCGTATGGGGAAGGATTCAGAGCTGCTAATGCAGCAGTCAATAAATATGGCTTACGCCGAACCCTGGAGCACATTCGCCTTACAGGGAATTTCCCATTGTAATGCTAGCAAATATTGGTCTGCGTCTAGCAGTATCACCATTCTCAGCTTCAGGATTGCGGTCTATTTAAAAAGAGTGAGCTCATCAGAGACGCTTAAGCAGCTTCTCCCCTCAAATCTTAACTGCGTTAAATGATTATCTACGGTTACACGTCCAAATTGACTCTTCAACGGCTAATAATATGCAATTCCATCGTTGTATTTGTGTCATCAGAATGAAGATGATTCTTCCTAGTTAAGGTTTTTTTTTGGTTATTTTTGTTCTGAATTTTAGTCTTGATCTTTGAAGATCCTGTGCCACGTATTTCTTTATGATAATATATAATTAAAACTTAATTATACATGTATTTTTTTATCCCAAAAATGTGGATTAGGAATTAATTTCTCCCTAAATTTGATGAAAGTAGATTTTAGAGCTAAAGCTTACCAGGTATAAGGCTACACTACAAATGTATGCGTCTAAAATCCCAATGTAATAAATTTCAAATTGTATATATCTATAGATAATAAAAATTAAGGAAAAAAAATCTAATAACTACCAATCACAACCTCATAAAAAGGTCAGTCGTCCGGCCGTCCGGTTAGTAAGAAAAGGTTTAATCATATATATAAAAAATACCACAAAAGAAAAAAGAAAAAAGAAAGAAAGAATCTTACCGCACTTGATAACACGTTTAAACATAAATAAATAAATAAAAGAATTATGTGCACCAGAAGAGATGCCTGATAAAATTATCTACACATTATTCCCAACTGAAGTCAAATCACTAAAATCTTTTTTCTGCCACTCCACTCTTTTCAGATCAATATTCTAAGTCTAGAACACAATCCACAAATGTCTCAAAAATATGCAAAAAGAAAGATCTCCTTGTGATCAATCAAACTTATGAAAGCAAATAAGATTATCTCCTTCGACTTGGTGCTATAGTTACATGGCACTACTGTTTCAAGTCTGAAAAAGTAACTAAAAAATGATCTCTGGTCAAAGTGATGTTATTGAGAAATGTGAATAACTATGATAAGTACACTTGAACTGTGATTTACGTTTCACTAATTTATACACGAAAAAAAATATAATTCTCACGTAAGAATCACATATTAATCACCATGAGAGAGCAAATCAAAATGAATGGTTATATGCTGTTACATCACAACTCTCAACCACCTCATCCTTACCATTGTAGACGGTGGCGTCCAGAGCTGATGGCAACTATCGTCAGGAAGAAATATCTGCTAAAAGCATCTTCAGTGTTTCATATGTCATGAAACAAATACCGACTCCAGGAACCACTTTGTAATATTCAGGAAGAATTCCTCTGTACAGACCACGGAAGCCTTCGGTCCGGAATATGTACTGAAATGTACCAAAAAGACCCGTTGTGTAAACCCTGGCCCGGCCACCCGCCCCTTCGAGTTGCTTTCTTCGCCTCACCAAATCCAGAGGAAATGTTGCTGCAAATTATGAAGACAACAAAATTAAAGAGGCTGCATGCAGTATTTATATCGAAAATCTTCTCCTGCTTTTGTAAAGGCCAGTAATTTTGGCTGGCTGTAAATCAGACAATACATAAAATCACATTAATCTGTAAATTGTTGCATGATTTTTTAACCATGCAGCAGAACTTATCAGAAGCAACAGGTTTCTAGTTTTAGTACCATCAGTTTAATATAGTTTGATATATGAGTATGCATTTGCAACACTGTTTCATATCTAGCAAAAAATGGTGTCAGTAACTGGAAAGAGAGATAAATACTGTGATTAATCTATGTATCATTCCGAATCATGAATGGTTTCCACAAAAAGGCACTGGCAAGGCTTAAAGGACTCCAATCTGCCAAGCAAACGACATTGAAGCCTAAGTGAGAAGCATACCTCAAAGAGTACACATCTCACATCTGATAAGTAAAAATAACAGTAAGGTTCACCTGAGAGTAGTGCCACCTTATGATGGAACCACCAACTGCAATGTTAGGGTAGACAAGCTTTTGAAAAATGAGAGTTGGAAGTTAATCCAATCAAAATCTTCACACAAAAAGATATGGATAGGCAAATGATAAAAAAACACATTTTTTTTTTCTTTTCTTGTCGACTTCCTTACTAAAAGAATTTTCAAATGCCAGATTAAAATACTACAGCACTCGTTCGAAGGCTCTAGTAAGGGTCAGACTGGTTAAATACTTGATGCAGAGCCAGCCCCACATCCTCCGTCTCTGCATCAAAAGCACGGTAAACAGCTGCATGTATTAACTTCCTTAGTTAGAAATTGGAAATGTTTAATCAAACAAAGGAATGTATTTCAACCTATATAGCAAGGTAGTTAAAGTTGAGGGATGTATGAAGGAATAATGACACCATCGCTTATCAATATTTGAAAAGAAATGGACTTATGTAAACTCAAATGAATAGGTTCTCATACTTCAATATGCATAAAACGGACAGAATTATAAATCAAAAAAGAAATTATAAAACGAAAAATATAGGTCAATCAAAATCCACTAGAAATTTCTGAGGTACCCTGACCAAAATTACTCACCTGTTGATGATGCAATGCCTGAAAGACTGCCACATGCCAGACTGACCAGGACGGGGGAATCATTCTGCCTGTTAATAGTTAAGATACAGATACATGCTCAATGATCATAAGAATTGTGAACTCGAAACAGTAAATTTGCGGAATCAAATTGCAGGATGATCACCTTTGTGACTGCCAAAAAGATCTTAAGGTCTCATATACAGAAAAGCTAATTGCAATACTGGGCCCAACACCCTGCATTAGTGTCAAAACTGCAGTCAACTACACGCCGAAATAGCTTTCACATTTCACATAAATAGTAATTGAAAGTAAAAACCTACCAGAAGCGTTGCACCAAGGCCCTTATAAAGGCCCCAAATTCCCTCATCTCTGCAAATAGTTTGTAAAGCATGACAAATACCTCTGTAGTAGATCACATTTGTCTGCAAAAGTTGTACCAAAGATAATGAAGGAGCAAATGATCAAGTGAAAAAGAGGGAGAAAAATACTAGCAATACCAAGTTTGAAAGAGATTAAGAAACATTTCAGGTGTCCTGTTCTTATCATAAATAAATTTAAAAAATAGAAGCTTTTCGAGTCAACCATAAGAGCAGACTGAAGCCACTAAGGACCACAAATAAAGGTCAATTAAAATCATAAGGACCCTGCATCAATCAAAAACATCCTAGAAAATTGTCCACCTTCCTTGCAAGTATATACGAGTAAAGAAAAGGTCTGCCCTAATTGTAACAACATAAAGCAGAAGAATCATCACAAATGATTTTGAATAGTTTGAAAAGCAAGCTTACAACTAACTGTGAAAAGTAAGGAAGGAAAAAATTGTCACCAGCCCATTCTACTGAGGTTATGCTGACTGTACCTGAGTAGCAAGGCGTGTCCTCACAAGGTCCAATGGGTATGTAACAGAGGCAGCTGTTATTCCTGCTAAACCACCGCTTACAAAATGTACAAAAAGATCTGAACTCATATTTTCCCCTTGACTTTCCACCACTGGAATGGTGTGCAGCAACTGAAGTCAGAAAGAACACTATAATGCAAACTCATCTATGGACAAAGTTTTGTTGCATAGAAGTCAATTATTCATACTGACCTTTTTATAGTGTTCATATGCATAAAAGTTGACAGAAGAATATGGTAGTCGGTGAGCAATTGTGACCAGATTCCCTTTCCAAAAAGCCCTAAATCCTTCTTCACTAATGATTCGGGAAGCCTCATGCCATATGCTAGCCTTTCTCAATGTTGCAGTATCAGAGTGCATGCCTTGCACCTGTAGAAGAAAATATAACGACATCAAAAAGGCAGGCTTGATGGTGTAAGCCAGCAAGAAAATGTTAAACACATAACATATAAGAAAGCATGAATACACATTCACCCCCATATATTTGCATTTTGTTTTTAAAAAACTGACAACATTATAAGGATTATGACATGTGAAACAAATCATTACTCAAAGCCATTTGCAATCAATCTCGCTAGCTCCACTACTGCTATACCAGCTGACCGAAGCCTAGTTAGGTAATTTGCTACCCAAACACTAGTCTTAAGAATCAATTCAAAACACCCGAAAACCCCTTATTCCCTCCAATGTAGCAGCTTTATTTCCCACATTAATTCAACTCATAGCCTCCATAACCGCAAACATAAACATATTTTTTATTGCCCCTCACTACATGTACTTGCCACTCTTAACAAATTATAATCTTTTCACATCCTATTGCCCCACACTACAATACCGAACAATCCCATTCTCATTCTTGCTCTTGCCCCCAGCATTAATTTTGCAGCTCTTGACCACGCATCCCCCCTAAACCCACATACTACAATGTTATGCCACATTAACATCAGTGAACATTATCGAAACTCAACAAACAAAAGGTAACCCACGAAACAACTGGTACCCACAAAATACCAAATTGATAATTCTTCTGAAAACAAACCTGAAAGAGAATGGTAAGCCTTGCAAGAGGAGCCGTACAGGTTTTACTAAGAGCACCAGCTACACCTCCAGCTAAAAGCTGGGATATTGTCCCGATCTGGGACTGATTCTGCAACATTTGTTTCTGTTGTTGTTGCAGCGTTATTTTATCAACAGAAACACTTCCATTGCCTGAACTTAAACCTCTTTGGCCTCCTTCTACCACCACCCCTACTCTTGCTTCTGTTTGCATCCCTAATGTAAGTCAAAACCCTCAAGCTCTGCGTTTTTTATTCAAAATGTAAATAAAAATGATTCATTTGCAATGAAGAAAGATCAAAGTCATCGTATTTGCGACAAAAGAAGCAAACAAACAAGTAAAAAAATCACAAACCCATTTCTGGAAACGCTAATGACAGAGTAAAAAATTTGAACTTTTTCGAAAATTTAGCCAATGAATCAACAACGTTCCTTCCTTTTGTTTAAAGGTTTCAGGTCTATATTTCTTCTTTTACCTGCCTACTTTAAACACAGGTAGAGAAAAGTCGGTTCGTTTAAACGACAGCGTTCGGTCCAAAACGGTGCGGTTGGAATTTGATGTTTTAGGTGCCGAGGCTTTAAGTTAGGGTTTGCGTCATCCCAACACTCAACAAACCGACATCAGAGATTCTCTGCGATAGGCGCTATCATAAGTTCATAACATTAGCAAAAGTAACATAAGTGGGCAATTTACCAAATCAAATTTAATTTGCACCAAGACTTTATTTTTTTGCAAAAATGACCATTTTTAAAAATTAATACTCTTAAGTAAGATTGTGTTAATTATCAATATATTGTACCCATCAATAGATAATGTGTTGATCATAATAAATTATATTTTAATAATGTTGTTGACCACAATCGATACATATTGACTGTAATAGACAAATACTATTAGATTTATATTGTATTTAATAATATTATTATCCATTTTTTTATTCGAGATTATATATCATTAGATTTTGATACTTCTAATTAAAGAATCTTTACTAAGAGGAGCAGTCCAAACTATTATATCTTCTCTAAATAAAAATAGTTACTAAAAAAAAAGGTAGAGTCTTACCTTTCAATAAGAAGTGTTCATAATTGGGATGAGTTTAAACTAAATTAGAGGAGGAAGAATTTAATATTCCAATCTTATCGAGGAATAATTTTTTTTAATTTACATAATTAAAATTTATTTTATAGATTTATTTATAATTCTTCACAGTCTATTCTCCTATAATATTTTCAGATTAGTGTAACTTAGAATATTTTGTAAATTAAAGTAAATATTGGGTCTTTTCCGAAAAAAGTACATGAGGGAGAAAAGTGATGACGTTTTGGGCCAAGAGTGGAGGAATTTTTTAGTTACAACGAACAGGAGTAGGGTGTTTAAGCTTATTTGATTGTCCAAAGATTTATTTCGAATGTTCTTCTTGGAAGTAGAGTTTAAGCAGTCGCGTCATCTAACAACTGCGTTAGCTTCAATGAAAGTAAATCACATGTGGGCGGGCCACCCGGATGAGGTGTTTGAAGAAGCTGTCCACTGTGATGACGCCACGTGGTATGCAGTGTTTTTGACCGTCGTTTTGTGTGATTTTTATTAGAAAAATTCCGTGGAATTTGATAATTGCAATACTTTTTTAATTTCTTAAAGAATTATCCACTTTTAATGGTCACAATTATTCTCCCGACGATGAACCGACTATTTTAAATTTACAATTAATCTCACATATTTTTTTTAAAATAATATGATAACCACCCACAACAAATATATAAAAGAGTTTTCCTCATGCCAGAAGTTTATGAAAGAAAAATATTTAGCTAAAATTACACAAGGCCGGTTGTTTTGTGTGCACATCCATATCCTTTCAAATCGCCTGGACAAAAATATCGCAAACTCTAATAGTGTGTTTGTTTAACTAATGGTTAACAAATTTTTAATTTCAATATCAGTAAAACATTCAATAATATATAATTAAAAGATAATGAACCTGACACATTTGCCCTTTTATTGAATCACAAGCAAAGGCATGATGCTTCTTCCTTTCTTTTAAGATAAGCAATGGAATTCTAATTTCAAACTGGTATCATCACTTTCTTGTCAAAGTAAAAAGAAAAAGTTATCGGTTTCAATTCAATAGTTCAATATATTCCAGAAACAAATTAATCATCAGAAAGTTTGTTAAGTTTTTTTGTTTTTTTTTTTCTTCAGTAGAAAATAGATTGCACAGACAGATGGCCAGTTCTTAAGTCATTAATGGGTACTAGCGATAACAAGAACATTTTTCAATTACATTAACCAAAAATTCCAATAAAATGTGGTAAATTCCTGTTTCTTAAACAAAACTAGCACACTGAAGGAAACTTTCAGCCAACAAACTTAAGGCATTAGGTGCTCTTTAAAATCCTTATCCAAGATGCTTATTTTGTGGTTCACAAGCAATTTCCGTATCTGCTTCAGCTGCCATTTCCAGGTCGAATTGGCGAGGTATGCTTACAGGAAAGGGCCTTGAGAGATCATTTCCATTGTTCTGGTTGAGAGCCAAAGCTAAAGTCACGCCACTCCTTCCGCTAAAACCAATGTGCTGATCACTTGGCAAATTACTCAAACATGCATTCTTCTGCTCCTCATTCTGCTCGGGCGCCTGGGCACGTTTGTTTCTGCAGTGTTTAGTTGGGACATGTTCAGCTTGTAGGATTTGTGTTGCCTGGTAAAGTTTCTCTGGGAAGAGTGTGTTTAAGTGATCAGATGGCACGCCAAAGTTGGAATTTGTAGCTTCTGCTGTGGTTTGAGTTTGCCCAATTTCAAGCATGTGTACTTCTTCCACCATCGGCTTCCACAGTCTTACTCTTGCATTGATGAACCAATTCGAAACCTGTCCACAAATTGACATCAGTGATACATATTGAATAACGAAAAAGAATATAATACAAAGTTTTCATTTATGGCTCTGTGAACAATAATGGTAATTGAGGAATCAACATTTGCTCACCTGATTCTTTGATAGACCTGTCTGTTTAGCCAATATTTGCTTGTCTGAATCGGTAGGATAACTGAAATGAACAAACACCAATTATATAACATCTAGGTATTAGAGTACTGCACTGAATAAATTCTAATAAAAATAAAAATGATAAATCTTACGGGTGTAGAAAGTTTTCGTAGAGCCATGTTTTAAGCACAGCTACTGCATGATCTGGAAGTGCTCTTTGAGACCGCCAGTGAGGAGGCCGAAGAAAACCTAATTTTTGCACTGGCTTGTGGCTACTGCAGCCTCGTTCCATGGTGTCATTGTTAGCATTTTTATCACTAACAGTCTTGCTGTCTGAGACATGAATTTGGTCCAATATGGCATTCTTCAAGCAACAAAAGTGCTTAGATATGGCCTTGAATGCAAAAGATATGTAAGGGGCAGCATGTCCAAGGCCAGCAACAGTTTCAAATGATGCAACTACTGATTGCATTTGTTGGCAATATAGTTTGTATTTCCAGTATACCTGATAGAAATCAAATGCAATGATCACAAATATTCTCAATGGAGCCCGAATTACCTTTAGGGCCAGTAATTGTAACTCATGCCATGCAATTTTGCTCGAAACATATGATGCCTCAATGCCTGAAACTATAAAAAGAATGAAATGCCAAGTGTTTAACTTGCAACAAAAGCATACATTAAAGTAAAATTCCACCTCACTTTTTAACAGAGTTATTAATATCGATTTGCAATAAAAAAACAAAGCATTTTAATTTGGTCCTTCCATAGTTTCGGCCATTTTGGACATTTATGTTCTAGGTAAAGTAGCATTTCTTAATACAACATAATGAAAAATATTACCTTATTAACTAATCATTGGACCAGTATCAACTGAGGTTCACTCTGTAGGAAAGGGGGCATATATGCATTTTTGTAATGGAACAAGTTAAATTGATTTATAGGCAACACCTAAAAGCAGTTTTCAAAAACGTACTGACAGAAGCACAAACTACCAAGGCTACTAGGAGTGAACAGTGAAACAGGTAGGGAAAATTAAAGAAAAATAATAAATACAATCATATCAAATAAAACAGAACAGAACAGAAAAGGAACAGTAGAATGATTTAATATGATAAGACAAGACACCTTTTGGTCATGCTCGCTGGTAAAAGAAATCAGATATCTTATCCCAAGATACTGGTCTTTGACAGAACAATCAAATCATCAGTTTCATTCATTTTGAAAGAACTATTACTTGAAGGGTCCGCCTACGTTACATTAAATGTAACGTACACTCAGCATGTGAAATGTCATATAGCCCTTATACTTTATGTTATTTATATTTTATTCATAAATATTATAAATATTTTAAAATATAAAATTTCGTTTAACCCTTATATTTAATTTTATTTTATTAAAATCCTAGAGTATGAATTCGTCCCTATAATATTAAATTTTCAAAATAACCTCCATTTAATTAAAAAAATATAATTATTATTAAATGAATTATAATTATAATTATTATTTTATTATAATCATAAATATTATTTTTAATAAATTATTATTATAATTAATAACAAGAATAAAAAGCATTATAATTAATTAATCTATTAACAATAATTAATAATATTTTTTATTAAATTATTAATAACAATAATAATAATAATTAATGATTATCTAATAATTTTTATTATAAAAATAAGTTTTATACCAAATATTAAAAAAAATTAGATAATAATTCATTTAATAATTATTATATTTTTTAATTAAATAGAGATTATTTTAAGAATTTAATATTATAGGGACGAATTCATACTATAAGGTTTTAATAAAATAAAATTGAGTATAAAGGGTTAAACAAAATTTTATATTTTAAAAAATTTATAATACTCATGAATAAAATATAAATAACATAAAGGATAAGGGATTAGATGAAATTTCACAGGCTGACCCTTACTTGAATTCTACATCCACACACGCGCGCGCGCGCGCATGTGAAGCTTTGGTGAATGACCTAGTCTATAAAAACATAAAGTATTCACTATTTTATACAATATCACGTCATCATTAAAACAAGAAAAATAAATCAGCTTCATTTATTTTCAAATCATTTTGAAAGAATTATTACTTGAGTTCTACACAAACTCCACACACACACACACACACACAAATGAAGCTTTTAATAAATGACCTAGTCTATAAAAACACAAAATATCGACTCTTTCAATACACAATATCATGTCATCATTAAAAGAAGAAAAAGAAAAGAAACATTTTGGGTCAATTTCCCATCATTTTCTTACTGACCAAACAGAATTTAAAGAAAAATCAGGAGAACGTTTACAAATACTTACCTCTTCCAACATCAAAACAAGCTTAGAAGTCGTCCATGAACGTTCAATTCTGTCACTAAAAGCAATGAAATCTCTAACAACTGGATTTTCACAAAAGCTATCAACTTGAGACCCTGATGAATCAAAATAAAGGGTGCCACAAAACTCGTCTAGAATCCGCTGAGCAGGTTTTAGAAACCTTGAACGTTTTAATATGGAAGCATAGCCGGTAAAGGGACCCCAAGGAACTGAGCTTCTCACTTCACTTTTCTGAAGCTTCAAAGAATCTGCAAAGCCTGAATAATAGTGTTGTGCTTGTGCATGCATGTTTAGCGGAAATGGGTCAAAGGGTGTGTAAAAATTAGTCTGGTGAAGAGACTGTAACAACGAAGAAGAAGAAGCAGGAGGTGGTTTTGTTGGTGGGTTTAGTTGAAGAAACGATGTTAAGTTTGTTTGGAAGATATGTGATGTGGGTTGTGGTTGTTCTTGTTGGTTGGTTTGAGTGGTGGTAGTGAATCTACGCTTGTTTCTTCTGTTTTGTTGTGGCGCATTGTAAGGTTTGAGATTTTCTGCCATGAATGAAGCTCTTGACTTTAGTTTTAGAGACAGAGTGAGAGAGTGGGGTGTGAGAGGAGATGTTGAACTTGAAGGGTATTTTAATCACAATCTTGTTTACTACACAAATGTTTGCAGGGGAGAGTGTTTCAACACTCAAATCTAGTCACATCCGCCTTAGCATACAGCATAAGCACATTGTACTTGGATTTTTAAAATCTTTTTAAAAATGTTATTTAGTTATTTGACAGTTTGTGGAAATACTATAAATATTTTAAAATACATCTTTCTTACAAGAGAACTTGAACATGAAAGATAATTTCCCATTATATTGCACATTAACTTATAGCTTGAGTTTGGGTTTAATATTTTGAATCTTCCAAACATCCGACGGTCATGGTAATTTTCTCTAGGGATTTTTTTTAATTATAATTAGATATTTTACAATCACGAAACTGTTGGGAACATCAAAATCATTCCCTCATTAAGAGATTGAGTTCTTTATCATTGAGCTATAGAGCTCAATGGCGATTGTCATAGTATTGGAATTAAAGTCAGTTTTGAATCAATCTCGTGATCCAAGTATATATATATATATATATTGATTTAAGTGTGTGTGTGCGCGCGTATCTTTTTTTGACTCAAAGAATGTACTTTAAACTTCATCTAAATAAATAAATGAAAAAAAAACTACTTATATATTTCATCATTCACAAATAAAAATACAGACAACATTTCAAGGCATCACATCCACCGCATCGCTGCTCTTAATTTTGCAATCAGCTTCAACAACACTTAGCACATTTTCTAGGTATATTTCCTTGCCGCCAACGCATAGACAAATAAATTCAACCCACTTAATGCTGCTAGTAACCAACAGAAAATTGTGCAAACGGCTCACATTTAAATCCTTACCAATCCAAGTTTTTGTCACCCTTTCCTCCGATTAGATCCACAATTATGATTAGGAAACTGTTTAAATAGCTCCCTATTCCAATTATGCTCAGATAAAGAGCTATCCCCAAATGTCTCATTGAAGCAGGAACTTGGGCATAAAAATACTCTTGCAATCCAACCAAAGTGAATCCATCTCCTGAGCCTAGAATCAAATATTGGGGAGCCAGCCAAAATACAATCATAGAAAGTGGCCCTCTTTTCCCTCCATGTATAATTTCCTTAGGAACAATTTTTAGCCTCTTGCTTTCAACAAAGGCTGCAACAGCCATTGCCAAAACTGAAAACCCCATGCCAATGCCTATCCTCTGAAGAATTTTAATCCCTCTTTCGTTGCCGGTTAACTTTCCTTTAGATATGGAACTAGTACTTTGTCATAGAAGATAATTAAAACTAGATTTGCTACGGCTCCAAGAGAGTAAATGGAGGCTGGTGGAATACTGAAATTGTTGCCGACTTTTCGGTTCATTGTGGCACCTTGTTTAACAGAGGATGTTGATGCTTGTGCTACACTAATTCTAAATGTCAATGAAGTTACCCATACAGGGATCGTATTGAGAACAAGCTTCATCTCTTAAACGTTTGTGACTATTGCTAGTCTCCGTGGATTATAACTGGTCTCAAATGACATGTTTTCACCTTCTTCTATTATAGTGTCTTGGGCATTGAAATGGGGAATGACCAATTGAAAACTTGAAATCAATCAAATTATATATAATTAGATTATTTATATATATAATCATTCTTAAGTACGGACTCTTTTAAATTTTTTTTTTGTGCAGTTTAATAGTTAATTAAAATGAAGACAGGAACCGCAACATGAAACAAGGGTGTTAAAGGGCACCCTTCTGGTACCCGGTATCGATAACAAGTCTTTCGAATGTAAAAGGCTGCAATTGACACAGCCATGGTTGTGCTTAGAATAAGGCTAGCAATGCCCCAACGCATTTATGTTCCGTGTGAACAATAGCCGTACGTTATACCAGGCAAGAGGCCACAAACAAGAGAAAAATTCCACCAATTGAAGTACGACATTTTCTTTTCCTTTCTTCGGAATGATGATCATCAAACTGCTCATCTCCAAGACTCTCTAATCAAGGTTTTATTCCCCGACTTCCAAACACATCCCCATATTGCGTGGCTTTAAACTTGGGATTAACTGAGACACTGCCAACAGGGTTAAGCCCCGTATTTTCAACAGAACGAATGCATTAATTCTTTAAAGTTTATGAGTTATTTTGGAGGCAACGTTGAGAAATTAACTTACCATGAAATAAATGAGGAAGCAAACAGGACCATTGTGAAGCGGCCTGGGTAGGTGCAGCTAAGTGATCCAATCAAAGGAATCAATGTGGTGACTTAGTCCAAGTGGTTAATCTGATCACTTACCTGACAAAATCACTTCACCAAGATATTGCAACAGCAGCTAAGTATGATCCAATCAAAGGAATCAATGTGGTGACTCCTGACCAGTAATTTACATTCTTTGCTGCTGTTGCAATATCGTGGTGAAGTGATTTTGTCAGGTAAGTGATCAGATTAATCACTTGGGCTTAGTTTAAGTGGCTAGAGCTTCTCTTCAAATGTGAGGAAAGTGGTTCGAGCCTCCGCAGATGTATTGTAGAGTTTAATTTAAATGTCCTTCTTTAGAGTTCTAGAGCTTGAGTGAAATCAGTTTTTCTCTCAGGATGAGAGTTTGACGTCTCTCGAATATTTAAGAGGGTTAAAAATTTGAGCGGTGCCATATCAGTATTAATGTCAACAAATCTCAATATATATATATGATTGTACATATCAATTATACTCTCGTATAATATGAATTGTAATTTAAACAATAATCTCATGTCATAAAAAAAAAACAAAAAGGGAAGTGATCAGATTTGTTACTATTGCAAAAAAGCTAAGCATCTTCCTGAATTCAATGGCTGCACCAAATGTAAATGACATATTTATATCATTTTCTCCTAAACTGATACTGTAAGAGGTAATCATGAGGCACATTATGTTGGGATATATTAGTAATTTTAAACTTATTTATTTGATTGAATTAAATAGTCAAATATATGATCACATTTGAAGTTAAATTGAAGATACCATCACACAAGCGCAAACTTGCTTGTAATTTATCAAAGCGCGAAGCTATACTGTCGCAATCAAATAGATTGATTTTATTCTTTGCTGTGATCGAGCTCTACATGCACAAAAAATTATTATTTATTTAAATAATAACCTATTTCATTGGTGCTTTTTAAATAATAGCCCAAAGTACCATTTGTTAATTTACAATTAGTTTACCGAATAATTCATTAAGGGTAAAAAAATAATTTTTAAATAAGGATTTACCAACTATTTTTAAAACAAAAGTCTCAAACACAATTAAAAAGCTCTGTCTTTCAGCATAAATTTAAAATTTAGGACAACTTTATGAATAAACAATAATAACATTAAATAATATACAAAATATATATTTAGCATAAAATTAAAAGAATATAGATTTTACAAATACTAGAGATTTTTTTTTATCTTTTAACTTGTCCTTAACTTTAATGTAGTGAAGATAAATAAGTAAATAATCAATTAGTTATGTTATTCTAGCAAAAGAAAACACAGAATTCTTCATTTACTTAAGAATACACACGATAAAGACATAAAAGCACATATTTAAAAATACTATAGAAAATATATATTAGTGTTATTTTTGTTCCATTAATTTATCCTTAAATTTTAATTTTATACAGAAAGTCAGATGTTATTTAATTGTTCTTGAGATTTTTATTTTAAAATGATTTGCATTTATTTAGTTGAAAATCTTATTTTGCTCTCAATGAGTTATAGATTAAACTAGTTGTAAATACACATAAGAGTATTTTGGCCTATTGTATCAAACCCCAGAGGTGAAAAAGGCTTTGTTCCATATGTTTGTGTGTGTTTTACAAAAAAACTATAATCAGAAAAATCAATTCTTAACGATAAATTTAATTTCAACTTAGTAGATAAATAAATTACAATTAAGAATTGATAAAATTTAATTTAATTTCCATGCTTGCATCGATTAGTCTTTTTAACTTTATTCCGTTCAATAGTTTTATGAATACCGATTTTTCTAGATAATCTATTAGCTTAGGAAGGTTTGAATCTACAGTATTAATCATCCTTGAAGAATATCATTATTGGTTTAATTTTTATAGTAGAAGCAAGAGTTCACGAGTTTAAGTGCATACATTTAATTTAATGGTAAAGAGGGGTGTGCTGTAATATCATTTAAAAAGAAAAAGAAAAAAAATGTATGATGCTAAGGCACTATTTAGTATTGAGATGTTGTATCTTTTAAAGCACAAATGTTGTCGAAAAAAATTATAATTATGAGATAAAAATTAATATGATGTAGTAAATATAATTTTTAAATAATATTTTTGAAAAGATTAGTAAAAATATAATAGATTTTTCATTATACAAGTGTAAAATCAAATCAACTTAACTTTCAAATTACATTAGTTAGTATTTATCAAATACTTTAATATTATAACTCTTAAGTTACATTTGCCCAATCTTAAATTCAAATTGAGTATTAAGAGTATTTAAAATTCACATGTGATTATATTTCTTTGGTGAAACTCATTTTTAAAGTATATATTGTGACATTATAGACAAGGCTGGAATTAGGCTATGGGCTGGGGACCTTAGCCCTTGGCCACCACAGGTCAAAACAAAATTTAAAAAGGTTAAGGATCTTCATTGAAATTTAACAATTTAGGTAATATTACTTTGTGACCCCTTTAAGTGATTAAAATGAAGTAAATTAGTCCAAGAGAGCGAGTTTGAGTTTAAAATGATGAAGTAATTCAAAAGCATTCCAACAAAACCCTCAATTATGGAGAAGTTAAAACTAAGAGAATATTTTTTTGATAAATCTTATTAGTATATAAATGAAAAATATTTCAATGATAAAGATTAAAGAGCAAGGCTTTCCATTCACCCGTTGAAGCTCTAATAGGAACCATTCCTTTATGATCCAGAGACGAATCATGAACCCATTTATCATTCATCTCTGTTACTATTCTACATTTCTTGCTCCATCTTTCCAAGCTCAACCTAACAAGAAACTATAGAAAGATGAAAATCAATGAGAATAATATTGTACAAAACAAAGAAAGTGTTTATGAGTGTTGGCAGCTGATGCTTTGCACTTTGCTTTATGGTCACTGGCGAGGGCCTAGCCACGTAAGTCCATTACTTTATTTGCTTTTGGTCATCACTTGGGTAAGTACTTGTTGGCGTTTAGGTAATCCGCCAAGTCGATGTGGAGCAAAAAATTGGTGGGCCACAGTTGGGTCAAGAATTGTGAAGAAAAGAGCTGATTCAAATTTATCAACCAAGTAACTTTGTCAGGCTTAGATGGGAAAAAAGAATGTATCAATGCTAGCTCAACTATTTTACCATTTTCGCATTTTTTTTCATCAGAGGCCAAAAACAAAACAGTCAGAAAGTTAAGTGGATGTATTTTCAGAAGTGATCAGATATATGATTATTTCGTTGGTTCTTGGCCTGTTGATGGAGTCATGAAGACGTTTTGTTGATAGAAACAAGAAAAGGGGAGAAGAATGTAAAGAAGAGAAGAGGAGAGAAAATAAAGGGAAAAAAAGAGTTAATCTCAATTTTTATTATTTAATTTGATATGTAATTCATATTTTCTCTCTTTATTTATTTTCCCTTTCCCTTTCCTGTTTTTCTCTCATTTCCTTTTATTTTTTCAAACAAAATCGTGCCACGAAAGACTGATCTCCAGATCCATAAAGGCACTAAACATCAAAGATAGCTAATGAAGGCACATTCAGTTATCTCAAATCATGCTGCCTGGGGAAGTTCAATGCAACAAAAGATGTTAATGGCTTTTCAATTATAGACTCAATAAATAGTAGGATCTTAATTTTTTGAAATCTCTTTTGTTTATTCTTTTATCAGTTTGTGGTGGTCAAAGCTCAAAGTAGTTTTTCTAATCTCCTATCTCCTCTAAAATTTGGACGATTAAGCAAATAAAGCTGATTTGGAAAAAAGAACAAAACTCTTGATTATTGACAAAACTAATCAAAACTCCTATGATGCTCTAAAATACATCTAAATCCCCGACCCTGAATGTCAACCTTTTTTGCTGATATTTCCATTTTATTGTTGGTAGCTGTTTGGTCTTATAAATATAATTACTTTAATTATTGAATTAATTGATAATTGTTTTAATCATAATTAATTAAAAAATTAAATTAAAAATATGGGATAACGTAAGAGATTACCATAAATTTTCAATTAATTTTATATTTGCCGTTGGCCTCTATATATGTATGAATACTATTTTTTTTGGAGAAAAATATATCATTCGCTCAATATATATATGTGTGTGTGAAATATAATTTTTCAATTAGTTCTAAAAAAATTTTCAGAACTAATTGAAAAATTGTTCCAATTCCTTAGATCAATGATGAATAACTTACTTTAATCAATGTCCCCATTTGAAAGAGACAGAATAAATAAAAGGTACAAAAATGATGAATAAGTAATGATAACGAAGAGGGACGCTTAGATCAATGTCTTAATTCAAGCATCCCCTCGGACCCGCAGATAATACAGTACTAGTCCCAGAACAAATTAAAAATAAATCTATTAACACTGTTAAACTAGAACCCTACGTTCAGTTTCTTTCAATGCATTTAAAACAATTAATTAGCCACTCAGCGTTTGGCCGAGTGGTCAGAACTGCAGTTCGAACCCCACAAAAATATTGTGGGGGTATTTCTTTCCTTAATTAAAAATTGAGTGAAGGTAGTTTTCTCCCTTACTCAAGAGTGAAGAATATATATCTCTCGAATATTTGTGAGAGTTAAAATATAGGCAGAGCTCCATTAGTATTGATGTAAGTTGGTCCTAATAATAGTTTGATTTGTAAATATCAGTTATACTCTCATGTAATATGAGTTGTAATATGAACAATAGTCTCATTAGTATTGATGTAAATTGGTCCCAGTAATAGTCTGATTTGTAAATATCAATTATACTCTCATGTAATATGAGTTGTAATCTGAGCAATAGTCTCATGTAATAAAAAAAAATAATTATATATATATTTTTATATTAAAGAATGTGAAAAGAAAAAAGTAATGCTCATTTGTGCCCCAAATTCAACAAAATTGCCTTATAACTTTCTACTGATTGGAACAACAAGCTTTCCCTTTAACATTACCGGAAAGATTGGCAACGTTAATCGTGGTGCCTTGAGGAAGGCCGGTTGAGGAAGCTGCTTCCTGTGCAGCAAGTGCTTTTTTGCTTATAATGTGGTAGATATCAAGCAAAATGGTCTGAAATGCTTTCTCCACATTAAGTGCTTCCAACGCAGAGGTCTCAAGGAACGAGAGGCCTTCTTTTTCGGCCAGGATTTGGGCGTCTTCTGCGGCGACTGCTCTCAAGTGATTGAGATCAGACTTGTTTCCGGCCATCATGATGACGATGTTGGAGTCTGCGTGGTCCCTCAGCTCCCGAAGCCACCTTGTGACGTTGTCAAATGTTTGTCTTTTGGTGATGTCATAAACCAAAAGTGCCCCTACAGCTCCTCTGTAATAAGCACTTGTGATTGCTCTATACCTTTCTTGGCCAGCCGTATCCCATATTTGTGCCTTCACTGTCTTCCCTTCTACCTGAATTGAATCATATATACCAGCTTCATAATAATCAGCAATATTAAAAACCTTCTACTGCCTATTATATAACCTTTAAGTGTTTCTAGCGTTAGGGCTACTTAAAAACGAATTAAAATCGATCAACAATTTAGCACTATTTCTATTACTCTTAATTTGGCACCCAAACTTTGAATGAAAAATATGTGTTGTCAAGTTTCTAATTTAAATGTCACATGAGTGGGAATGGAATTGAGTGACCATCATTCTTTTTTATAAAATATGGTTTCTAATCTAAATCAAACATTATATTTTCTCTAAAATTTCATAAAATTAGAAAATCGGTAATAGAAATACAATCAAAATTTATATCAATTACATACAGTTTCCTTCTCTTCCTATACTAAATCAAATTAAACCTTATAAGAATTACAACGCATTGATATGTAATTCGTCAAGTATACACGAACTAAAGACTTTTCCCTAATATTTTTCTGTTAATTTTTATCATTTACCTCCCACAATTTTTATAATAAATCAAAACTTTCATAGAAAAAAAAATTGTCAATAGAGTAAGGGAGTGTTACGAATATCATAGTGGGGATAATTGGTTAAAATCAAGTATATTTAGGGGAAAATGGCAATTTCCCAAAACAACACAGTATGGAACCTTATTATCCAATTTCTAGGAGAGAAAGCAAGTAGGCTAAGATACATCAACGAAAGGGCAATCAAATAGCGTTAATCAAATACCAAAACTACAAAATTAAAAAATTTAGAACGTAAGGAAAGAAAAACCAAAAAATCAATTACCTGAAGAGTCCTGGTTGCAAATTCAACACCAATGGTGGATTTGGACTCCAAGCAGAACTCATTTCTTGTAAATCTGGAAAGAATATTGGATTTTCCGACGCCTGAATCTCCAATTAATACAATCTTGAAGAGATAATCATACTCATGATCAACTTTGTACGCCATTTTTCACTGATCTCTCTAATGTATCTCCTAAACCTAATAGACCGATCACAATTAACATCAAATAATTATGTGCATTACTAATTAAAAAGAATCACACAATCAAGAAACATTACACGAAACACAAAATGTCAAAAAGTGCTTCCAAGTAGTGCATGTTCTTTCCATTTTTATTTTCTTGAGAAACAAACACGGGGTGAGAGAGAAAGAAGGAAACTCACCATAAACAAGATTGAGGGCAAGATTCCAGATCTATTGATTAGTGAAAAAATTCCAAAGAAAGAGATTCAGGTGGAGAAAAAAGCGAGAGAGAGAGAGAGACCATTGTTTGGGATAGCCATTTGAGAAAAAAAAAAAAAACAGAATAACTCAAGGAAGTGCAATTAAAACGGCTTTTCATGTGGGGTGTAATGAGCCAAACTCGGTATATTTAAATAATATTGTTTCCCTATTCAAAAATGTGATAATTCAACAAAGTTTAAATTTTTCTGGTTGAGTAAAATATATGGAAAGACAATATTCAAAGAAGGGTTATTTGCCATTTTCGTCCTTTGCACCACTTAGGTCATTATAAATATAAATTTAATATCAATTTGGCTTGTGACATTAAAATATTTACAGATTGAGTTTTGAGAGTAAATGTGACCATTAACATTCAAATTGACTGGTGCAAATGGATGGTTGAATTATTAAAGCAAAAATTCTTTTATCTTTGGATTAGCTTCTAAGGTAAAACCCGTGTACGTTGACTAATTTTTTATGGTGATGATTATATTCATAATTGACCTGATTTGGCATTTCGAAACAAATAATTGACAACACAGTGTATAAGTCGAGAAAATACATTAGAACATCTACCAGCAGTACGTAAAAGTGCAAACTCAGTTGTCTATACCCTATACTGCAATGTTAAAATAACAAAAATAAAAACTCAGTTTTCACTTTCACATTACAGGCGGACCCAAGACTTATTATTATTCCAGTTAAATTTTAAATTTTATATTTTGAAATAAACATAAAAATTTATAAGTAGAAAGAAATACATTAAATAAGGGAGAACACTAAGAACTCTATCCCTATAAATATGCAAAAATAATTATAAAAAATAGTAGAAAACAAAAGATAATTTAAATATCAAAACACTATTTTTCAAATATGAAATCAGACATTGCAACCTATAATAATATATAATTATATAAGGATTAAGAAATCAATTAAGAATTCCAAACTATAATAGATTAATTTATGTAATTACAATCAATTAAAAATTACAAGTAAAACTTTTATGTTTGAAATCAAGTACTAAATTATCGAGCTTAATAAATTAAACAATTAAAATTTATTCATCCATTCAAATTATAAAAATATTATTAGTTAAAAATTTTAATAATAAACTAAACTCAATTTAGCAAAAAGGTACTTGAATGCAGTTGTTTCTTTGTTAGGTGCTCTAACTCTTTTTAAAGAACTAGATGTTGATAATCCTTCTATCAAAATCCTTAAAATATTCAAATTTTATTTTTTAACTTGTCCTCCTAGTTAATGGAACTAAAAAATAAAGTCTGAAAATCCATATAAAAAATTTATGAAAATGTTGATAATTGTTACTATATATTGTTTTTATTAATACCATTGATGATGTTATATTACACTGACATATTATTTTTTCAATAAGAAGTTTTAAAAATAAATTAAAGCAGTAATAAAATTTTATCTCTCTAATATTTACAATCTATTCAATAAATATATAATTTAATCATTTTATAAAATAAGTCACTAATTTCAATTGAACATAATATAATTGAATTAGGGACCTATTTGGAAATAAAATAAAAACTCTATTGTTGTATGAAATTGATGAAAACATAAGGGTAATTGAGTTAGGGACATATTTGAATATCAAATAAAAACTCTATTATTATACTAAATAAATGAAATCATAAGGGCAACTGAATTAGGCACATATATGAAAAAAAATAAAAATACTATTATTTTACTAAATTAATAAAGTTATAAGGATATAAACGATTTTTTAGTTCCGCCACGGATTACATGTGAAAATATTTACAGTAGAATCTCTATAAATTAATACTCAATAAATTAATAATTTCTATTATATAATAAATTTTTACGGTCCCGACTTTGCCCAATGAACTAAATTAATAATTTTGATCTCATCTCTTATTTTTCTTATTGAATGCATAGTTTAATCCATATTCAACATTTGTAAAAGCACATTAGATATTTAGTTATTAGTTAATTGAATCATAAATAAATAAATATGTAAATAAAAATTATTAATTTATTAATTATTTAATATCTCTTTAAATTAATGGATTTGATAAGATCCCAACCCTATTAATTTATAAAAGTTCTACTGTAATTTAGTAAGAATCAATCTACACATTAGTCGTACAAATAGATTGTAGAAACTTATGTAATTATATCATCTTGATTGGATAAAAATATTATAAGGCTCACATTACTATTTTCATTATATCCAATCAATTTGATAGAAACACATTGATTTTCTACAAACGAATTTATACAAATAGTTTGTAGATCTATTATTACTTTTAAATACATAAGACTAGGGTCTACATAGCATATTTAACTTTCGACATTATTACTAAGCAAAATAGTTTGAATGTTTTTATTTCTACATTGTTAACCAAGTTGATTCCAAAAGTAAGATATCAAAAGAATAATGAAATGTTCTACGTACTCTTTAATAGTCAAAACATGTGTTTGCTAATCAAATCCCCTCTAAAATTCAAAATCTCAAGAGTTTAGGAATAAGTTTACATTGTGTGCACGTTTGCTACACAATGTGTACTTGTTTAACAATTAAGATAGTTCTGTTGGAGAATTTGAAGAATAAAACACAAATTTTATCAAAGAAAGCTGAAGAACATTACAAGAAGAATTCACACACTCTCACAAATCACTCCTAGCAGCTTTGTTTTGCTTCTTATGCTTTCTTCTTTTTACATTTGATGTATAAACCAAAGGGAAATGGGATATTTATACATGAAACAAACCAATCATACTATTTATTTATTTAACTACCATATAAATCATCACCATTAATCAAAACCTTTTACTCACCTGCTTCACCAACTACACCAACCTTACCTACTACACGAACCTTCTATGAATTGAGCTTGGATTTCTTCATGTTTGATCAATTTTATGATCCAACACCCCCTTTAAACTTGATCCTGTGACACCAAGCAAATTTTTAAATTTTACAAAGTCTTCTTGCTTGAACAACTTGGTGAAGATATTAACTGCTTAATCTTGTGATTTCACATACTTGACTTGTACTTATTTTCTTGTAATACACTCTCTTATGGAATGATAGCGAGTATTTATGTGTTTGCTTCGATAATGAAAGACTAGATCCTTAGATAGGGCAATTGCTGATTTGTTATCAACAAAAATTTCGGTTGGCTTTACTTACGGTATACCCAACTCCTTCAACAAATTTCTTAGCCAAATTTTATGACAAACACATGAAGTAGCAGCTAAATACTTAGTTTCACAACTTGAAAGTGTAACAATAGGTTGCTTCTTTGACATCTATGTGAAAGTAGTGTATCCCATAAAGAACACAAATCTTGTGGTGCTCTTTCGATCATCTATATCTCTACCCCAATCATTATTGCTAAATCCAACAAGCTTGTAGTCATTAGAAAATGAGCATAACAAGCCAAAATTAATTGTACCTTTGATGTAGTGCATGATTCTTTTTGCGGCTTTAAAATTGGTAGTTTTTGGATTCTTTATGTATCAACTCACAAATCTAATAGAATAAAGGATATCTAGTTTCATGCATGTCAAATAACGTAAGCTTCCGACCAAACTCTTCAAGAATATTGGATCTACATCTTTGCCTTCATCATGTTTAGATAACTTGACTCCATATTTTATTGGTGTGCTTATAAGCTTGCAATCATTCCTCTTAAACTTCTTCATAATTGCTTTTGCATAGCTATCGTAGGAGATAAATATGCTTTTTGTCTTTTGCTTGACTTCAATGCCTAAGTAGTACACAATCAACCCAATATCAATTATCTCAAACTATTTGATCATCACTCTCTTGAACTCTTCAAATAACCTTAGATTACTTCCAGTAAAGATGAGATCATCCACATGCAGGCACAGAACCAAAATATCTTCATCTTTTTCTTTGACATAGAGAGCATGTTCATATGGGCATTTGTGAAGCCGTTCTCATGAAAATACTTGTCAATTGTGTTATTTCATGCCCTTGGTGCTTGCTTTAACCTATAAAGACCTTTCTTTAATATCATAACTTTTTTTTATGTCTTTTTACCATTTAGCCTAATGGTTGTTCGATATAAACTTCTTCTTCAAGGAATCCACTCAAGAAAGCAGACTTCAGATCCATTTGAAAAATCTTCAATTTTTTTTTAGCAACCAAAGAAAGAATAAGTCTGATAATTTTAAGTCAGGCTAGAAGAGCAAATACCTCATCATAGTCTATGTCAGTCTTTTGACTATAGCTATTTGCAACTAACCTAGCCTTATGCTTTTCAATTTCTCCCTTCGTATTTCTCTTCGTTTTGTACACCTATTTGACATTTATTGCCTTCTGACCTTTAGAAAGAGTAACAAGTTCCTAAATGTCATTTTTCACAATAACTTTGATTTTTTCATCCATTGTTTTTCTCCATTTTTTGTCTTGTGCAGCTTCATAGAATTTCACAGGTTCAAAATCAGCAAAGAGACAAAAAAGTGAGATTATCAAGCCTCTCAATTATCTCATTGAGATCTTAAAGACTCCTTGTACGTTCTTCAGTTCTTTCATTAAGAACGATGGTGGTGAATCTTCACTTGTGGTTGATG
This sequence comes from Citrus trifoliata, assembly GCA_018350135.1. Taxonomy (NCBI): domain Eukaryota; kingdom Viridiplantae; phylum Streptophyta; class Magnoliopsida; order Sapindales; family Rutaceae; genus Citrus; species Citrus trifoliata. The sequence continues at coordinate 21,802,543 of CM031387.1, forward strand.
CTGGTGAGATACATGGAGCAGCTGGTTCTTCTTGTTCTTTTACTCATTTTATCTATGTATGATCATCTTCTTCAATAGGAAAGAAGGTGAAATCATTCATACCACAGCCAAAATCTTATTCTCCTTCTTAATAAAAAATTACATCTCGAATGATCATGATCTTTTTGTTGTTTGGATTGTACAATTTATATCTTTTGGAATTGTTGTCATAACTGATGAAGATGAACTTCTTACTTTTCATCAAGCTTGCCTCTTATCTCATCTGGTATATACACGTGGGCAATGCTTCAAAAAACTCTCAAATGGGCAATGTCGGGCTTTCTTTTAATCTATGTTGGTTATAGTATCTTACCCGACATAGTTCTTGTTGGTGATCGGTTAGATAAGTATACTACACATGCAACAACTTTTGTTGGTGATCGATTAGATAAGTATACTACACATGCAACAGTTTCAACCCAAAATTCTTTCGGTAGTCTCTTTTTCTTGATCATGCTTCTTGCCATGTCGAGAATAGTTCTATTCTTTTTTTTTTTTTTTGCAACATCATTTTATTGGGGAGATCTTGGAGCTGTTAATGGGCGCCGAATTTACAAAACTCTATGATTTCTTCAGAAGTGATTGGGGAGATCTTGGAGCTGTTAATGGGCGCCGAATTTACAAAACTCCATGATTTCTTCAGAAGTGAACTCTCTACTTCGATCAAATCTCATTACTTTAATTTGGTGCCCATCTTCTTTTTCCACTGCAGCTTTAAACTTCTTTAAAGTTTCAAAAACTTCTGACTTCTGCTTGAAAAAATATACCCAAGTTTTTTTTAAAATCATCAATAAAGAAAAGGAAGTAGTTACTTTTGCCAAGGGAGCTTAGCTTGAATAAATTGTACACATCAGTATGAATAAACTCAAGTGGCTTCTGAGCTCTTGAGTTCGACAATTTTGGAAATTTCTTTCTAAACTACTTGCCAATTATACACCTTTCACAGAGTTAATTGAGATTATTGATTGAAGTTAAAATACCATATCAAAGATGCCAAATTTAAGTTAGATCTTTGTGACAAATCTTAAGACATTTTGCAACATTATTTTGAATATTTAAAAGAAACATTCTATTTTTTGAAATTCTCACTTTTGTAATTAAGTTTCCTCTCTCATCTCTTAAAAAAAAATACTATAATCTTTTAAGTGAATATCATAATCTTTTTCTAAGAATTAACCTAAACTGAAGATGTTACTTTTTATGTTGGGAACATAGAAAACATTGGAAATGAACTGGTGGCTATTATTTTTTGCATGAAAAAGAATCTTATCTTTGTCATTCACTAATACTTTTGAATAATCTCCAAAAGCAACATTACTATTCACAGATTTATTTAGTTCCACAAACATGTTTCTATTTTTGCTCATATGATTACAAACACTATGTCAAGATATCATGTATTTTCTTGACCTCCATTAATATAATTGCATACTAGTAAAAGTGTATTATCTTCAGAATTCTTCTCTTCAATATAATTCATTCTCTCATCAATTTTGGTACTTTGAGCTCTACATTATAAAGTATAATGCCCAAACTTTTGACAATTATAGCACTGTGCTTGGGATTTTTTCGTACCTTGATCTTCGATTACCTCTGCCTCGTCTTCTGGTTAAGCTTTCTCTTTTTCTATAATTGAAGTTGTCATTATTAAAATTCCAACCTCGTCTATGACCACGACCTCTACCTCGTCCTTGAGCTCTACCTCGGACATAATGCATTCTTTCATTGTCAGAGCTTTATTCTCTCTTCTTTAAATTAACTTCCATTTTGAGAAGTTGTTCTTCAATTCCTTGCTTCTTTTTCAATTTTTCTTTATAGGCTTGTAACTTTCCTTGAAATTGCTCAATCGTCATAACCTTCAAATTTTTGTTTCCTCAATTGTCAAAACAATATGGTTAAACTTCGAGTCTACAAATCAAAGTATCTTTTCAATGATCCCTACCTCTTTTAACTTCTTATCATTTATTTTTAATTCATTAGAAACGGTTACAACATGAGAAAAATAGTCAGAAATTAATACAGTATAAAACACGAGGGCCCAAAATAATGGAATAGAGTGAGTGTAGTTTTTTTAGTAGATTATTGACACAACGTTTTGCTAGATTTTGCTCTAACTTGCGTTCTCATGAAAAAAAAAGGTATAAAAAATTCAAAATTAGAATTTAAAATGAGAAAACTCAAATTTTGATTGAAAATAGGCTGATTGTTACAGAAATTTCACTACATATTTATAGTACTCATATTCAACTATACCTACTACACTCCATTCAACAATCACACCAACTACAATTAATGCAGTATGAGACATAGGGGCCCAAAACAGTGGAATAAAGTAGGTTGTTTGGTGGATTGTAGTTTATGTGTCTGTTGAGTGGAGTGTACTAGGTATAGTTGAATATAAGTACTATAAATATGTACTAAACCTTTTCTAATAATCAACCCATCTTCAATCAAAATTTGAGTTTTCTCATTTCAAATTCTAATTGTGAATTTGTTATGCCTTATTCTGTTCGTGAACGCAAGTTAGAGTGAAAATCTAGCAAAATGTTGCGTTAGAAATCGATTCGAATGCCTTCATTTATAAGGACTCAAATTCTCCTCGTAATGTTTGAAATAAACCTCCTTAACTTGTTTTGATCCTTTGTAAGAGATCTCTATCTTTTCCCATGCTTTTTTTCAGGAGGTTACATTAGTAATATGTTCAAAAACATCTTTATCTAATAATTGAAAGATAAGACATTTTGCTTTGTTCTATTTCTTTTTAAAGTCTTTCAAATTCTCCTTTTGCATTGCAGTTAAAGTTGCTTCATTTTCTAGTACAATAAAACTGTTTTCCATGACTTTTACATACATCATGTGCACTTAATGAGCCATTGTTTTGATACTCTAGTTGTTAAACTTGCTTTCCTTCAATTGTGGAACTTAGAATGACATCATGCCGCCATTTGTCGTAATTCAAAAATTGAGTGAGAGTTTAGAGATTCTAAATGCACAGATGAATCCGAAACATCGAAAAACCTTGTTTAGAACTCAGGTCAAACTTTAGTCAATGGTCAACGATAGTTGACAGTCAATAATCAACGTTGGTAAATGGTCAACGATTCATTTCAACTCTATTGACTTGACTTGGATCCAACTTGGTTTGGTTCAACTCAGCTTGGTTGGTTCAACTTGGTTTAATTCGGTGAGTCAACTCAGTTTCAGGACAACAAATTTTCGATGGCGATTGCCGGCGTGTTCAAACTACGATCGAGCTGATTTTTACAGCGCCAGGTTCCTCTCGTTGAGCTCTTTGATTTGATATGCTACACTACTATGTAAACCACCGATTACTAGCTTTGATACCACTTTGTTGGAGAATTAATTTGAAAGATAAAACACAATTTTTATTAGAAAAAACTCAAGAACATTATTAGAACAATTCACACACTCTCACAAATCACTCTTTAAAGCTTTGTTTTGCTTCTTATGCTTTCTTCTTCTTACAATTGATGCATAAAACAAAAGGGGAGGGGTATTTATACATGAAACAAACCAATCACAGCCATTCATTTATTTAACTACCACACAAATCATCACCATTCATCAGAACCTACCACTCACCTACTTCACTAACCACACCAACCTTATCTACCACAAGAAACTTCTATGAATTGGGCTTGAAATTTTTTCATGTTGGATCAAGTTTATGATCCAATAAGTTCATCATCATTTTTTAAATTTTGCTCAAAAATCTACAAAAAGCAGCTCTTTGATTGCGTCTTTGTATAGCTCTATAGTTGCATATGATGTTCTTGTTTAGTTTATGATATGCTTCTTTTAACACACATATATACAAGGGTGAATTTTGAGGGAGAACATGATCTTGTAATTTTTTTTAACTCAAATGTTCTAAATCAAGAATAAAAACATTTCTTTTAGGCCTATTAGGTAATTTTTATTTTAATATATAAATGTGATAACTTTTCTTTCAAAATAATAATGATGATGATGATAATTAAAAAAAAATGTTATAACATCTTTACTTAAGTCAATCAACATCAATAAGTAGAAGCTATTCTTGAACCCCACAAATTTATTAGTTAGCATATTATTTTTAGCTGTGCTCTATGGTATTTGTGGGATACTGTACTCCAATCACGAAACATTAAATGAAACACACAATGTCAAAAAGTGCTTTTCAGTAGTGCATGTTCTTTCCAATTTTATTTTCTTGAGAAACAATATGATATGGTCATATCAGTTTGTATTCGTTTGTGGATTGATCCTTGCTGAAATAAAATATTTTGGCATTAATATAAAAGTGAAAACAATGTTTTTCTTTTATTATTTTAACATTACACGTCAGAGTGTAGTACTATTGAAATAAAATATTTTGGCATTAATATAAAAGTGAAAACAATATTTTTCTTTTATTATTTTAACATTACATGTCAGAGTGTAGATTATTGAGTCTGCACTTTTACATACTACTTGTGTTCTAAGGGTAATGACCACAGGAGCAATGTCGTTCTTCTTATGACAAGGGATGTCGCAAGCGTTCGGCTCTTATTGCGAGAGCTGTGGGTTGCACTTTACAACTCTCCCAACCATAATTGGACACGTACAGCTCCATGAGATGTTTCTAATATTTTCTCATCTGATACGGTGTTAGCAATTATTTGTTGCGAAATACCAAATCAAGTCACATGTTTAAATATTTTCTCTTATTAACATAATCATCACTATAAATAATGAGTCAACGTCCACGCGTTTTACCTCAGAAACTAATTCAAAGATTAAATTTTTTGCTTTAAAATTCAACTGACCATTTACACCGGTCAATTTGTATGTTAATGGTCAGAATTACTCTCAAAACTCAAAAGTGTGGTTTTGAGTTTATATGTATCTTCCTTATTGATGTAGAAAAGCCGTTTACAAACAATTTGCATATATTGAATTGAAAGTTGACGTTTGAATTTTGTCAAGGAAAAAAAATTTAATTTTCAAAATTAACCGTATCTTTAGAAATTAGGCAATGTTAATTGGCAATAACTACAAATACTAGCTCATTTAACAGAATTCATTTGGAATAATTGTGATGGTTATTAGTCAAAATTTCGAGTCATTCACGTGGGTACTTAAACTAATTAATTTAATCTCACATTAATTTAACATTGGTCATGAAATATGATTTTCCCTTCCATAGTTGAATACAATTAATTACCACCCATATAATACTCAATTAATAGAACATTCGTTTGATCATCATATCTCATATTAATTTAACAGATCAGGCAGTATAATCGCCTTCCATAATTTAAAATATTTAGCATCAGTGTAATATTCAACAAATCTAACATCTCTTTGATCACCATTTTGTAAACTCAGAATCATGATTCCATGTCAACCCTAAGTACCCTAAACCATGCGTTTCAGATAGCTCTAGTATCTCGGCAATATCTCAAGAAACTCCAGACAAACAAGTTGTTTAAGTGTCAGAGCCTAACCAAGATTTTAAGATTTTGTTTAATCAAGAAATTTCGACCGAATGATATTTCAGTTTCTAAATCCAAAGTTGAACTCAAGCTATTCAACATCGGTGGTACCTCTTCAAGCAAACGAGTCATCTTCGCACGAAAGCATACGTAAAAGGCAGCCTAAACAACGGGGTTTCTTATGCAAATTTGCAACAAAGGTTTTTCTACTTCACAAGCATTGGGGGAACACCAAGTTGCTCATAAACAAGAGAGAGCTTTAGCAAAACAACCCAACGAAATGGATATGGGGGGCTTTAGGGCATCGCCATTTTTCTTATTATCCTTATTCATCCGTAGCTCAAATCCCTAATCAATTGATCATCATCTCCTGGTCGTAGCATGCAATCTATGATTCATAAGCCTTCTTATCCATGGACTTCTCTTTGGGATCGTTTCGGTTGCCATGGAAAAACAATGATGAATACACAACTGGTTTATGATAATCTCAGGTTGAGTATTTTGCAGTCTCAAAACGGTGGCCGTGCCGGTGCCAATTTTCGGAGCTTTAATGGTTCAAGCATTACAGCAAATAGGTGAACCAATTTGATGGTCAGTTCTTGGAGGCAATATATTAAGTCAATGTCTCTCTTATTTCTCTTAACATAACACACAAAATACAACAACGCCTCTCATTTGAACGCATAAAACATTATGCCAATGCAACAAAGAAATTATAAACATATTATATGTATTTATTTTGAAATTGATTAATTATTAATTTATTTATTAATTGGTTTCTAGAGAAAAATAAGATTTTTTTAGAATCTATTATCTAATAAATTTATCAAATTATTAATTTATCATGTTAGTCTCTTTGGGATCAACAAAAACTATTATTTAATCAAGATTATCAAATTTATCGAATATTAATTAACGAAGTTCCATTGTAAAATAAAATAAAAATTGGTAAGTTAGAATCCGATCGATGGAACCAACTCATCTCGCTACGCCCATAAACTTGACTATCTAAATTCTATCGTCTATCTAAATTCTATCGTTTGATGTTACAATCAAACGGAGATCACAATCCAATTCTTAATGGAATAGTATTTGACTAACAACCGAAGCCTTAAGCAATACGTTAGAATCATTGTTGGTGTTAGTATTTTTCAAACGTAATCATAATTTGATGTTTAGGAGGATGTTGACTCTTCAATTAATAAATATAAAAGAAGTTTCAAAGTACATAGCCCACGAGCTTCCCACCAAATATTTTAGTTCCCTGTAATGTCTTCCCCCACCCCTCCAATTATCTCAAATTCGTCATGAAGCAAACTTTCATTTACCAAGTCATACATTAAAAGATATAGAAACTATGTAGACATTAGAATTATAGTATAATAGATACAATGTTCATTTTGTCTAAATTCATACGGACTTCGATCGGAGTGAAACTCATATAAACATTTCAATACATAGATAGGGATGTCAATTTGCAGGCTTGGGCCGGGCTTTCAAAGCCCACGCCCAAGCCCACATCATTTAGACAAAGTCCAGGTCATTTGGACGGGCCGAACTCGAGCCGAGCTTGGGCTTTTAAATTAATTATAAAATATTTTTTTTAAATTAAGAAAAAATATTTAAATTAAAGATAATCATCTAATATATAAATAGAATAATAGTCCAATACATAAAATATTAGTAATACAACCTAATAAAATAACAAATACTAATATAAAAAATTAAACTAATTTAATATTTTGAGTTTTTTATTTAAATTAAAATTATTTTTTATTCATAAATTTAAAAAGTCTAGTTCAAGTCCGGGCTTTTTTGTTAAATCCTTGTCTAAGCCCAACATATGTGGGCTTTGTAATTTTTGGGCCTATATTCAGGCCCACCCTTGCGGGCGAACTTTAAGCCTGTGGGCCTGAACCAGCCCGGATTTTTTTGACACCCCTATACATAGAGTTGACCACACACATTTAAATTCTTAACGAATTTGTGAACAAAATACGTCTTGTTAGCTAAAATTATTTAAATTAAAAAAATGCAAGTGTGTAAGCTAATGGTTTAGAAAGAGTCTACATATTAACATCGAGTGCTAGTGCCTATTCAGAATTTTGACTTCGTAATTAGACGCCAAAGAAACTTCTAATCATCGTTGAAGTTGCTACGTACCTAACGTTGATTAGGTCTTCATTTGAAACATTCCACCGACATTCATTTTATCTCATATATATATATAATTAAGAACTTTTCTTATGCTTGCTTGAAGTACTTTGTTTCATTGTTTGTTTGTTTGTTTGTTTTTTTGCCCTCCCCTTCTTCAAACAAGGCAAAAGCTTTTGGTTGATCGTCACAATTATGAAAAGCAGATCAATCTCTCTTCTCCCATGGCTTCTCCTGCGGTGTGTCACTATTACCTTGCTTATCAGCCTCACTGCTTCTCAAGACAATCGAAAGGCAAACACTTCCATTCATCAATTACTATTCAATCATTCACTTGTTAATTTGCAATTCTTAATTTGTTTTAAATTGATCCTCGTATACAAATAATATACAAATATCTTTGATGAATGCATGCAGACATATATTGTGTATATGGGCAACCAACCCCAGTTACAAAGCCAACTTTCTTCAGCGTCTCTTCACATGAGCATGCTACAACGAGTCATCCGCAGGTCAATTATATGTTTACTTATTTCATTAATTTCTTTTTCTTTTTCATCAACTCTTTTTTTCTACTCATTTTCTTTGAAATTGTTAGCACAAACTCTACCACAATTGAGAATATCAAAGTCTAAAGACTATTACTTGTGGGTTTATGTTCGAACTAGCTAAAGTGTAAAAGTCGTAGGTGATACAGGAGAACAAACTCTTTTTCAATTAATTCCTTGGCACGTGCGTGCTTTAACCAATCATGATATATGTATATTCAAATAACAAGTACTGAATAAATAAAGAGCAATACCCTAGTAGAATTATTATGTCTTAATTGTGGTCACACCATTAATATTTTAATAAATTATAGGGAAATTGTCAGTTATTCTTTACTGAAATCAACATATATCACTTATCCCTTACCTTTTTCATGATAGCCAATAACCCCCTCATAGCATAATTTACAATATTATCATTATTTTTAAATATTTATATTTATATTTATATTTATTATTAATTAAATCATATAAATAGAAATTAAAACAAAAGATCTTAAAAATTAAAAATAAGAAATATAGGTTTCGATTCGAACACAAAAATTAATATTAAAATATTTTTCTAATATTTTTTATAATAAATATATATTTTATATTTATCTTATTAAGTAAATGATCCATTTACTTTTCATTTTCCTTAAATTTTAGTAGAAAGGAAACTGGCAGTTTCCCTAAATTATAAAGACAGAGTTTCAGCTAATACTTAAAGTCTAATATTCACACAAAGCCCTTTCATTTTGCTTCAACCAACTAGTGCACGCAGGCGCAGGCTTCCCATTTGTATCGTCAACTTTCTCACGATAAGAAATATTAATTAAATTAAACTTCTTTTTTGGACCAATTAAATTAAACTTAAACCTGCTGCAGCAACTTGTAGATTAAGTTATATTTTAATTATAGTCAATTCCCGTGGCAAATAAAAAGCAGAGAGGAACATGATCATTCAATGCATCAAAATTGTTAATGTATTTCTTAAGAAATACCAATTAATACTTTGCCTAATTATTATATGTAATTATGTGAATGATTTCAGCAATATTGGTCCAGGATCTATTCTTCGTAATTACAGGAAGAGTTTTAATGGATTCGCTGTGAAGTTAACAGAAGAGGAAGCTCGAATAATGGCTGGTAGGTGAATGTCTGCACGAATAAAGCTAGAATAATAAATTCTCAGGTGTGGATGTCTGCTTTTGTATGGACACCCCTTTTCACAATGGTCTAAAAGACTTTTCACAATGTCATGAAGTAGTTTACAACATTATAAAAGTCATTTACACCGGTGTGAACTCCAAAGTCTATATATATATAAAGTGCGGATATTTGCATGAATTTTAGTGTGGATTTAAGATTTCATAACATTGTAAAAGCCTTTTAGACCGTTGTGAAATGCCAAATTCGCATATCCACATGAGAAAAGGCCTATATATATGGGTTATTTTTCTACTTAAGTTATTGTGAAATAACAAATGATTTAACAAATATTGAACTCTAATATTTTACTACTAAAGAATTACAAAATTTTGTAGTTTTAGAGATGGCAAAAAAAATATGGGTCTAGCCTAGATCTGCAACAATCTGAAAGATCCAGATCTTTAAAAATTTAAATTCATATATTAAAAAATACATATTCGAATGCTAAATTGAAGATCCGCGTAGATTCGAAAAATTGGATATCCGAATCCACATTAATTTCTAATTAAATTATTTAATGAATTAAAATTAAACTAAAAACATATAAATTAAAGGAAAAATGACACCTACACCCCCAAAATTTAGGGAAATGGTCACAAAAATTCCTAAGTTTTCAATAAAAAACACTAAGATCTCTTTTGACCATAATATGTTTTAACTCTATAAACTCTAAAAATTTGACCTCAAAATTTTATAATAAATAGAAATATGGCATTAAAATAAATTAAATAATATATATGTTTTGAAACAATTAGAAATATTTAAAGTCAATTTTCTAATTACTTTATTCAAAGGGTATTATGGTCAAAAAGGGTTTTAGTGTCCCTTTTCTAAAACTTGTAAGTTTTTGTGACTATTTCTCCAAACCATCAGGATGTAGTTATCTTTTTCCCTCAGTTATATGAAAAAAATTCAACCTATGTGGATTTGTGGTGGTTTTAAATGGAGTTTTTATTTGTGCATTTGTGGTAGATTTAAGACTTAGATTTATATTATTTTGTTAGTATTTGATTTGTGTCGTGGGACTTTTATTTGTGGATTTATGGTGTTGTTATATATTATTCTAGGTCTTGAATTGTTGATTGTTGAATAATGATTGGATTTTGTTTGATTTTGTTTAGGTAAAGTCGTTGAATTTTAAATTATATTTTAATTTATTACGCGGATCCAGATATTTAAAAAATTTGCCATCAATCCAGATGGGTATTACTTATATCCAAATCAACATATTGTTTAGTTTTCATATTCGGATGCGGATGCAGATATCAAAATATTAATTTGGATCGAGATTTTACAATCCCTATGTATTTTACTACTTTTCTATTATTCAACATATAAAATACCAATTTTGCTCTTATTTTAAGGAAAAGGAAAAAATATTAATAATCAATAAAAATAAATTATTAACTAAATATTAATCATTTATTGAATATTAATTTAATTTTGATTAAAAATTAAAAAATTATAAACTTTATTATATGTTAACAGTTTAAATATAAACTTTGTTTTATCGATTTAAATATAAACTTTATTATTTAATACTTGAAATGTTTGTGATTATTTGAATATGTGTATGCATGGCTATATTTATTAATGTGTTTGTTTATATGTCTGTCAAATTTTTTTGTCGATAATTAATAATTAAAATTAGCATGATAACTAATTGAGTGAAAATTAATGTAACAAATGCATTACGGAAACTTTATGTATGTTACAATCTTCTTGTGTAAAAACAAATTTTTATTTAATTTTTTGGGCTTTTGATACAGTATTGAAAGTTAATAAACTTTATTAGAATTTAAGTTCTTTTTCCTTTAAAGTAAAAGAAAAATTACTTTTTTTTATAGGTCAACTAATGGTCAATTAATAGAAAAGTAATAAAATGTAATATTTGTATTTCTTTAATAATAAATATTATGGTGCAATATTCTAAAAAACAATTATGGTGCAATGCGTATTCCATCTAATTATTATTTTACAATAATTTAATTAGTAAAAAGAAAAATCTCTCTCTCTCTCATAGGAATGGGAGGCGTAGTATCTGTATTTCCAAACCGAAAGAGAAAGCTTCACACAACAAGATCATGGGATTTCATGGGGTTTTCCCAACAAGTTCAAAGATCAACAACTGAAGAAAGTGATATAGTAATTGGAGTATTTGACACTGGAATTTGGCCAGAGTCTGAAAGCTTTAATGGCACAGGATTTGGTCCACCACCTACCAAATGGAGAGGCAGCTGTCAGGTCTCAGCCAATTTCACTTGCAACAAGTATGTACTCAACTCATCGTAAGCTTACAACAATAATAACATTTACATCATGGTTTTAAAAATAAATAAGCTTCTAAAAATATGTAGGGGTGGAACTAGAAATTAGAATTTGGGTTGCCCGTCCTTAGAAACATTAGAATTAAGGTACTCAGAACAATGAAATTTGAAGTCTCTCTAAAATAGACTAAAAATATGTGTAAAACATTATTCTTTATTTTAAAGATTTGTTTTCTTAGCCTGCCACCAAAAAAGGGGGGGGGGGGGGGTTATTTATTTTGAAAACTGCTGGTTCAAGTGCAGAGCAACAGCAGGGCTCGGAGGGTCGCTCAGGACTCGCGTATATTTTTATTTCTATTTATAAACCAAAATAAATAACTATAACTTGAATCTATACAGAGGTATTGTAGAATTTCTCTATAACTTGAATCTATATAACAGATAAATCTGGACTTTGGCCTCGGTTTCTTTGAAATATAACATTCTACCCCAGTTTATCGTTTGTTAAGATTATTTTCACACCCTATCTTTATCACTTTGACACTTCGCCCCCTTGGGTTCCCAATAAATGGAGTAGCATAATATCATAGGATAATCATGCTCTTAATAACAATAATAATGCTCGATACGTACCCAATATTTATCAAAAAGAATTTATCACAATCATGTATTCATGTGTCATGTGACGTAACTTTTTTTAGAATGGCAATTAATTTTGTATAATTTTTAATTTACTTATTCTTCATATGATGAAAACCACATTATTTGAGATACATTTTTTTTGGATATGTTCAGTGATACCACAATAGAGATATACAAAACTTTCTCAGGAAAATCAGATGTGTGTCCGAGAAAACCTTCAGTCTAATAATTCCCGCGTTCATGTCATGCTTAATGCAGCAAAATTATAGGAGCAAGATACTACAAAAGTGATGGAGAATTTGGTCCAGATGACATACCTTCTCCAAGAGATACTGATGGACACGGCTCACACACCGCATCAACAGCTGCTGGCAACTTGGTTAGCATGGCAAGCCTGTATGGCTTCAGCTCCGGGACAGCTCGCGGCTGCGTCCCGTCTGCCCGAATTTCGGTGTACAAAATATGTTGGTCAGATGGTTGCGACGATGCGGACATTCTTGCAGCATTTGATGATGCAATTGCCGATGGCGTCGACATCATATCCCTTTCAGTTGGATTATCAAATCCGCACGAGTATTTCAACGATTCAATTGCCATTGGAACTTTTCATGCAATGAGAAACGGAATATTGACCTCGGCTTCGGCTGGTAATGACGGCCCTTCCCGTTCAACTATTACAAATGTTGCACCTTGGTTTATTTCTGTGGCTGCAAGCACTATTGATCGAAAATTTTCCACTAAAGTCCAATTAGGAAACAACAACATTTACGAGGTATATTCGGTCACTGCTCACAGCATTTTTTAATTTTAATTTTGGAAGATTGATACTTAGTATTTTTTTTATCTTTTATTTTATTCCAAACATTAAATTGTTAATAAAAAATCAAATGGTTGCAAGTAAGGTTAATTCAATAATTGTTTATTAAAATGTCACATTTACTTTAAACAATATGTTTTTCTTTCATTATTAACACCATCAAAATGGAGTATTAAATATTTATATAGAATCTAATTGGTAGAAATGCCAAAAAAAAAAATCTTTTTATTTGAGTTAGCATGGTGAGATCAATCAATCTTATAACCTTTTTTCAATAAGAGAACTTATTAATTAATGTATGAACATCGGTAGAAAATTTCTTTTGGATGTCCACTTTTGAGCATTTTCATTAATTAATAATCCCAAAGAAATAAAGTATTTAAATGATCTTACAAAGGAATAGAAATATTAATTTTTTAGATTTAAAGAGAGAGAGAGAGAGTCAATTATTATTATTATTATTATTAACAAGAATTTGTATTTATTTATTATGTTTTTCTCAGGGAATTTCAATAAACACATTTGACCTTCAGAATGTTACATATCCTCTTATTTATGGTGGAGATGCAGCAAACATTAGTGGAGGTTTCAATGATTCTTCATCAAGGTAATTTGAAAAAAAAAGTTTTGGGGGATGGGGTTGGAGAGAAAGGAGCACAAATATACTATGTATAATGGGAAATTCGAATGAGAAGTTAATTTACATTTCAAATTAAAGCAGGTTTTGCTATCAGGACTCACTGGACCAAAATTTAGTGAAAGGTAAAATCGTGGTTTGCGATGATCTAGTTTCAGGAGAAGGCCTATTTTCTGCTGGTGCAGTCGGTGCGCTAATGCAAGGCCAGAGACTCAGAGATAGAGCCTTCTCTTTTCCCTTGCCCACCTCTTACGTTGACACCAACGATGGAAGCGACATTTTGCTCTACATCAACTCTACCAGGTACCAATTTTTTGTACATACATATATCATTCTTTAGCTACATTTAGTGTTAAAATATAATTAGAGAATTGTATTTAGCCTCAATTCTTGAGAACTGCTAACGAAAATTATTATTATTATTATTATTTTGTTTGGAAATTGGCATTGTATAAAACATACATATATTTTATGTCCTAATAATTTTCTTTTTTAAAAGAAATGCGACTGCGACAATATTTAGGAGTACTGAGGGCAACAATGCACTGGCTCCTTTTGTTGGCTCATTGTCATCCAGAGGCCCAAACCCCATCACACCTGATATTCTCAAGGTAAATTTATTAAGAGTTATGTTAACGTCTGTACTAAGTATGCATATTAATTTTTCTCGAAAAACAAAAAGGATACATATTAATTGGTTAATTATTATTATTATTATTATTATTATTATTATGGGATCAGGCTGATCCATATATATGACTTTTTTTTAAAAATTTTAAGACAGTTCATCTAATCTCGTGTGTGACTTTTAAATGTCATTACAGCCAGACATTTCAGCCCCAGGAATTGATATTTTGGCTGCATGGTCTCCCGTTAACCCAGTATCTGAAGTTAAGGGTGACCCAAGATTTGTTCCGTACAATATAATCTCAGGCACATCAATGGCTTGCCCACATGTTACTGGTGCAGCGGCCTACATCAAATCATTTCACCCGACATGGTCTCCTGCTGCCATCAAATCTGCTCTTATGACCGCAGGTATATATATCCATCTGGGAATATTTATGGTGGAATACTGTTTGGCAACAGCGCTCCGAGGTTATGTTAAAAAAATAAAAAAAATTTCATTGCACTCCCAAAGTTTTTGTTATTGATCCCCAAGTTTTTGTTCTTGACCGCTAATTTAGCATATACTATGCGTACAATTTACATGAAAACTTAGGATATGCAATAGAGAGCGCAGGCAGTGCATCAGAGAATGTTCCACTATGTACATAGTCATTTTATTAGCTTTTGGCTAACCCTATTCCATTTAACTTCTCTTTGCAGCTACTCCTATGAGTTCAGCAAAGAACCTGGATGCCGAATTCGCATACGGCTCAGGCCATGTAAATCCTATTAAGTCTCTAAATCCTGGTTTGGTATATGATGCAGAGGCCATTGATTACGTAAAGTTTTTGTGTGGCCATGGATATAGTACTAACCTTCTTCAGCTTGTGACTGGTGATAACAGTAGTTGCTCAGACACCATTCATGGAACAGTTTGGGATCTAAACTATCCTTCATTAGCTCTTTCTGTCTTTCCCTTCGAATCAAATAACATTAGCAGTCGTGTTTTCAACCGAGTCGTCACAAATGTTGGATCGCCATTGTCCACATATAAAGCTTCTGTGACAGCACCGGCAGGCCTTAAAATCCAAGTAAATCCTAACGTTCTGTCCTTCACATCTCTTGGACAGAAGCAACCTTTTCAATTGACAATCGAAGGGAGGATAATTGAATCCACGGTTTCTGCTTCTTTGGTGTGGGATGATGGGTTGCATCAAGTGAGGAGCCCTATTGTTGTTTATGTTGTATCGTAAAATTGCAAGATTTGGCGAGGGCCATGGGCGTCAATGAAGAAAGGAAAGAAACTATGCAGAATTTGCAACATTAATCCATTAATTTATGCTTTTAACCTCATTTACAATTACGTTTAAAATAATAAAATCTTCTCGTGTCTCTATTATTTTTCTAACATCATTTCCACCCGTCAGCAATTGGTTGAATAAAACTCCCAGAAGTTACTTCCAAAGTCAGAAATTTGATTGATATTTTTCTCTATGTTAGTTTATTAAGTTGTAATTTTGAAACCTAAATTTGCTCTGTTGAGTTTTAAATTTATGTTCAATGAGTTTAATCACTGTCCTGTTGCAAAAAAATATGAATGTAGAATATGTGTGTGTGCTTTCCTTTTATTTAATTTTGTCCTTTTGCTTTTGATCTTTAAGCATCCATCAAGAATCCATTCATGTCTCTTATTAAAGTAATAAAGTGGCTTCCATCTTGAAAATTGTTCAGTGCCACTGGGTGGGTTTATTTGGTCGGAAGTTGTCGAATGCTAAACATGCTCGGGATTATTTTGCAATGATTATAGTAGAAGTTTATAGGCTTATTGAAAAGGAAGAACGTAGTGTTATTATCGGAATAAAAACTAGCAAGGCCCTCGTGTTGTAAACCCTTAGCGTTTGTGCTAGGCTCGTCTTCTATTATCAAAAAAATAAAAATAAAAACTAGCAAGGGCTTCAAAACAGTTATACAGAGGGGTGCCAAGTGCCAACAGCACCACTCGTTAATTAATATACAGTTTCACTTCAAACATTTGAGTAAAATAAATGTGTACTCCTCTGAGCTGAACAAAGAGCCTAGATTGGTATATGATGCTGAGATCATTCATTACATGCATAAAGTTTTTGGGCGGCCGCCAAGGCCCAAGGATGCACCACTACACTTCTTCGATTTGTTACTGGTGAAAGAAAATATATCGTTGAAGCCGCTCGTGCAACAGTTTCAGTCCGAAATTACCCTTCATTTGCTTTTTCCAATCTCGCTCTTTTGGTCTAATAAACCTCAGATCTCGAGCTTGCAGCCGATCGAATTGTCATGGATGTTGGATGCAGCGGTGGACCTCCTTTAGTGCTGGAGCGGGCTTGGAAAATTTCGTCAATACCCTTTAGATTATATAATATTTCATACAAGAATAGAGTTTTTATTTTATTTTTAATTACGCCCCTAATTCAACTATTAATTCTTTTTTAAATTGTAGTTAGAGATTTATTTTATAAAATGATTACATCATATATTTCTTGAATGAATTTGAAATCAGTAGGAGATAAAAATTTATTATTGCTTTAACTTATTACAAAAAATATTATGGTTTGGTCTAACCGAAGAAAAATATATTAATATATTGTAGCATCCTCGCTAATATTAGAAAATTACAAAACGAAATATAGTAATAATTAACAATATTTTCATAATTTCTTGATTTTCTACTTTACAATCATACTTACTCTTTTTGTTTTCATTATGTCAAATTATTCAAGTATTTCACATTCTCTATCAATAAAATAAAATAAAAAAGAATTTCGTAAATTATTTTTTTATGTTGCAATTTTAATAATTTATATTATAAGTTTACTTGACAAATATATATAGAGTCACACTCACACACGCACGCACGGATATTCAATAAATATTTACTACCGTAAATCTATAAATTAGTCCAAGCTCATTAAAAGTTTTGGGCTCACCACTGTGTTGGATTGCCGGCGTCTACCTGTAAAGCTTCTGCGAGCCAGCAGGGCTATGAACACGAGCTAATCCCGACGTTTTATCTTTCACATCTCTTGGAAAGAAACAGTCTTTTAGGTATTGACAAGCGAATGGACGATGAATGAATCCAACATTGTTTCTGCCGCTTTGGTGTGGGATCATGGTGTGCATCAAGTAAGAAGCCCCATTGTTGCTTATATTCTATCTTAAAATTTGAAGATACATTTTCACTTCATCGTTTCTTTAGTCTAAGTCACAGTGACAGCTGCCGCACTTATGCTGGCTATTCGGCGAATACTATACTTTTTTTTTTGTTTTTTTCCTGGAAAATGCACAAAAGTGTAACAAAGAGGTTTTCGTTGCACCCAATGGAGAAACATTAGATATTCAAAAGAATCTTAATTTCCGTCTTGTTGGTTATATAGTCCTGTGGCTGTGCAAATAGGAAACAGACCGTGACGATTTTTACAGTACATAATCAATAAAAATTAAAATGAATAGCGATAATTAACAATTCTCCTTTGTGAATTAGCATGGTTAATTTGGTCTTAAATTGGTATTCTAAAACATGAAATACTCGTCACTTAAAAGTTACATTAGAAGCAATAATTAAGGGAATAACTTTTTTGAAAGAAGAACTCTTCAATTAATTAATTGTTAATATTTTTTAAGATGAAAAATGACACCCAGACTCTTAACATTTAACTCAATGAATAACTAGACAGGCCTTTTTAAAAATATATCGCTAAACTCTTACTATTTTTCTAAAGGACAAATAGATCCTCTTTTACAGCTGCTTAATGTTGTATATTTTGATGCAGATAAACAACATTATATTATACATTAATTTTGGTAGACAATGTTTTGAATTCAAAGTCAGTGCTTAACTTTTTACACTAATGTGATTGGTGCTTATTGGCACAAGATCTTCAAAGATTAGTACATATCTTAGGTCAATACTAGATCTAAGTTCATAATGCAATAGTCTTCGTATATGTTACAGTATATTACTATCTTTTTTTCCCAATCCAAATAAAAGGAATGGACTTTGGACTTTGGATGTTCACTTATGAAACAATAGGATGGAAACAGAAGTTTTGGAGAAAGGAAATTTGTACAACCAATATGCTATATTAACCGAAGTACGAATTTTTGTTTTTTTACCTTTTTGTCAATTAGCAAGGATGTGCAGGTTTATGATGAAATTGATTTTGAAATTTGCTTTAAAACACAAAATTTTAAGATGACAATGCCGGCTAATGTACGGACCGGCTTTGTTGGCGAGCTTCACAATAGGGGTTTTGATGTGATATACGCGAACCCTAACTTATATATAGATATAATACGAACTTCATTTCTTAGTGCATAAGTTAATATTCATTAATTGTAACCTGCAGATCTTAAGAGAACCTAAAATGGCAAGCAAAATTTTTCTTCCATTCCTTCTGCTACTTTGCTTCTCTTTTACTTTGCTTGTCTGCTGCAATGGCGCACTGGTTGATGACCGAAAGGTATTCTTTATTACTCCATTGTTCTTACAAGTGTTGCATCTTACAAAGCGCTTTAGGTTTTGACAAAAAGTCAGGATTTTCTCCTTACTCAAGTTCTCTTGAGTTTTTAGAAATGTTACATCATGTGTCTTTTAATAATAATAATATATTATTAGAATTTATCTATTTTTATATTTTTATTTATTAACCACTAATTTTTTCTCATGAGTAATTCACATTATATCTTAATCTTTTGTCAAGATACTTATAAATTAAAAGAAAGAGTCCGAACTATTGGCACCTCTTTGAAAACTTTTTAAAACACCACTTCTAAAAGCACCCCATTAAATATATAGTTATATACATAAATTACACTACTCTTAACAACACCCACCTTAATTCTACAAATAACCATGTATTCTTATTTCTCCAATAAGAAAGAAATTCTTTTATAACATAACTTTTTCGCCAGATTAAATTTACAAATCATGCCTTGAGAGAATCACTTTCAATTTCCTTCAACCTTTTTACCAAGCGTTTGCCAACAAAGTATAACAAAATAAAGAATAACCACAAAAAAATGGAGGAGTTTAACTAAGTTAGGCATGCCTTCAAAAATCATATCTTGATCGATAAGAGTGATAGGGTTTAACTAAAATTTATAACATTTTAAACTTAATTAGGGATAAAATTGTAAATTTTGAAAAGAATTTCAGAATGTTGGTAAAAGTTTCACTCAAATGGAAAACGTTATTCTTCATTTTCACTGGGCTTACAATGATAACGGTGTGGCTCGGCATTGGCTCATTGATTGGGCTAGTGCTGGCCACAAATGAAGTGAGCTGAGTTTACTTGATTTAATGAAATTGGGCTCCTAAAGGCCTTTAATTTTTATTTTTTTTAAGTAGTGATATTTAATATCTCTGTATCTCATTTCATTTCATCTCATTAATTTTTATTTTTTAATTAATATTATTTATCTTAGAACTCGTCTTTATTTTTTTAAAAATCTTCTCTCTCATGCACTCAATAGATCATCTCTCTCTTTTTTTAATTCATAATTTAAATTGAATATTAACTTCCGATCAAATTGCAAATTTAAATTAAAGAAAATCTTAGAATAAATTAGAAAATGAGGCTGGTAAGACAATTTGAGGGGTCAAATATCATTATTTTATTTTATTTCATTTCATTTTTATGGAAATACAAATTTATCATTTGTGATAAAATCTCTCATTTATGCCGAATGCAGGAATATATTGTGTACATGGGTGACCGTCCCACTGGCAAATTCTCTGCAACATCTTTTCACACCAGCATGCTACATCAAGTTCTTGGAAGGTTATTTAATCTTAATTTTCGAGCATGTAAATACAACACGACACCAAAGAACATAAACGTATACAGCACTTTCAAATGGTCTTCAAGGGAACATGCATTATAAAATATAATTGCCATTCATTAATTGAATTATAATCTCCATAAATTTGTAACTAAAATTTGTCACTATGCTGCATTCAACAGAAGCGCGTCAGATCATTTACTCCACAGCTACCACAGAAGCTTCAATGGGTTTGTTGCCAAGCTGACTCACGATGAGGCTCAGAGGCTCAAAGGTTTGGCACATGATATCTAATATCACACAGCTTATATCAGTGAGGTTCAGAAATCACAAAATCCTAAGAAAATATACAGAAATAGCTCAAAATTAAAGCCAACTTAAAAAAAATAAAAATAAAGAGTATATATATAATAAATATACAGAGTTAAAAATATCGGGCATTAATGTCCAAAAAACCAATGCTGCTTCTAAAGTAATAACAACGGCAACTTGGCGAGTTGGCCTCTTTTGTAAATGAACCCTAGTTCTAGACTTTGTCCGTAATTTTCCTAGATTCCTCTATCAAAACAGTAGCATTTGATTTTCAGGCATGCAAGGAGTAATGTCAGTTTTCCCTAATGGAAAGAAGCAACTTCACACAACAAGATCATGGGACTTCATGGGTTTCTCCGAGCACGTGAAAAGAGCAACAACCGAAAGTGACATCATTGTTGGAATGCTTGACACAGGAATTTGGCCAGAATCTCAAAGTTTCAGCGATGAAAATTTTGGTCCTCCTCCGAAAAAATGGAAGGGTTCTTGCCAAACATCTTCAAACTTCACTTGTAACAAGTAAGTAGCTTAAAACACAAGAAAGCACACACTTACGCACACGTATGAAAGGGCTTGGAGTGTAATTGATTCTGAAAAAGTTGTTGCCACTCATTACAGCAAAATCATTGGAGCTAAATTCTACAGAAGTGATAAAAAATTTAGTCCATTTGATTTCAAGTCTCCAAGAGATTCAGAAGGCCATGGGACTCATACTTCATCAACGGCAGCAGGTGGCTTGGTCAGCAAGGCAAGTCTATTTGGCCTTGGTTTTGGCACAGCTATTGGAGGGGTTCCATCTGCCCGCATTGCTGTATACAAGATTTGTTGGTTTGATGGTTGCGCAGATGCCGATATCCTCGCAGCATTTGATGATGCAATTACTGATGGTGTTGATATAATCTCAATTTCGGTTGGTAGTTTTTCTGCTGTCAATTATTTTGAAGATACAATTGCTATTGGATCTTTCCATGCAATGAAAAAGGGTATCCTTACCTCCAATTCTGCTGGTAATTCGGGTCCTGATGCTGCATCACTCGCAAATGTTGCACCTTGGACTCTCTCTGTTGCTGCTAGCACCATTGATAGAAAGTTTGTGACTAGAGTTAAGTTGGGTAATGGTGAAGTTTATGAGGTGAGTTCAATTTCAAAGTGCATTAGACCTTGAAATTGTGAACATTAAACCTAAGGTCTTGAACCTTTTTCCTATATGCAGGGAATTTCTATAAACACAATTGACTACAAGGGAAAAATGCTTCCTCTCATCTATGGAGGAGATGCTCCAAACAGAACAGGAGGTTACCAAGGATCCAATTCTAGGTATTAAGAAAGAAAATGTGGAATGCAAGTGCTAAATGATGTTTCCAAATTGTAAATTCGTTATGATTGCTGCAGGTTCTGCTCACTAGGCTCCTTGGATGAGAAGTTGGTGCAAGGGAAAATTGTTCTATGCGATGAGTTGAACGATGGATTTGGAGCAGCAACTGCAAGAGCAGCTGGAAGCGTAATGCAAGGAAATGATGATAGGGATGTTGCCTACAGCTTTCCTCTGCCTAATTCTTATTTGGATTTGTATGACGGAAGTAAGATTGCAAGCTACTTAAACTCAACTAGGTACCTATCCGAATCAATTCTCTGTCAATTCTAGCTACCTGGTAAATGCCTATTGACAGAGTTGCATTCTTGTTGAAAATCAACAGTATACCAACAGCCACAATATTGAAAAGTACTGCAGAAAAGAATGAATTTGCTCCGGTTGTGGTTTCATTTTCATCAAGAGGGCCTAACCCGATTACAAATGATATTCTGAAGGTAAAAATTGGAAAAAATTCTCCACTTTATTTAATGCGCACCATCTGTTTCTTAATTTTGACTTCTTGTTTTTGTGCAGCCTGATCTAACAGCTCCGGGAGTGGACATTTTAGCATCGTGGACACAAGCATCGAGTCCATCAGAAGGTGATCCAAGAATATCTCCTTTCAACATAATTTCAGGCACATCCATGTCTTGCCCACACGCAACTGCCGCAGCAGCCTACGTTAAGTCATTCTATCCTTCATGGTCACCTGCTGCTATTAAATCTGCTCTAATGACAACAGGTAATGTTGCAATTTGCAATCAGAAATTGTACCCAAATTAAAAATTAGCACTGAATTAATAATCTTCAAGAGTTACATCTGTTGTAAATTGCAGCTACCCGAATGAGCGTTGAAGCTAATTCCGATGCAGAGTTTGCATACGGATCCGGTCATTTAAATCCTTCAATGGCTGTTAACCCGGGTCTAGTATACGATGCTGGGGAGCTTGATTATGTGAAATTTCTATGCGGACAAGGATACAGTGACAAAAATCTAAGTCTTGTTACTGGGGATAATAGGAGTTGTTCCAAGGCAACAAATGCAACTGTGTGGGATTTAAACTATCCTTCTTTTGCTTTATCAACCAAGCCTGGAAATAACACAACTCAAGTCTTTCATAGAACGGTCACAAATGTTGGGTCAGCTGTGTCAACTTACAGGGCAGTTGTGTACACTCGGCCTGGACTTATGATCAAAGTTCAACCAAGTGTCCTTTATTTCAAGACTCTTTATCAGAAGCAGTCATTTGTTGTGACAGTTACAGCAAACGTGGGGAAATCAGTGAATATGATCTCTGCTTCTTTGGTTTGGGATGATGGTGTGCATCATGTGAGAAGCCCCGTTGTTGCCTTCGTAGCTCCACCCACAAATGATTAACTAGATTTTGCTTTTTTGTTTTTTAATTGCAAACAGTGGTGACGACTTTGAAATTTCTTCAATTTGTTGAATAAGAAAGCAATGGAGTCCCTTTTTCCCTTCCAAGAAAACAGCCTGGAGCAAAGAACTTTACCCTTTCAAGTCTATAAAATTACCATGATATTGAGATCAGCATTTTATTTACCATATTTGGTATTAGTTCTACAGACAAAAAACTGCTATGATATTGAATTTGTTGCCTCTTTTTTATTTCAAGGAAAATACTATTTTGGGTTCAGTTGGGTTCGGGGTTAACCCGATCCAAACACCCATCCCTACCAGTTACAGCCGACGCGTGACCTGCGAGCAATTTAATTGTTCATGTAATAAATAAATGGGGCCGGGTTTTATTGATTTGAATGGTTGCAAAATTAAATTTATCGAATGCTTGTCGTTTTACTTTACCAAGAAGCTAATGGATCACATATTCTGATCATGAAAGTTGTCTTCCATCTTTTTAATATTTCAATTTGTTAAAAACGTATGGGATTATGATTTTGTCGAATTACAGAATTTTATATACATATGTAATATTAAAGAAATAAAGTGAACACCATTAATCTCGCATCAAGTGAATGAATCTTGGTTAAATTGTTAACATTAAAGAAACAAGAAATGGGCATTTCCACTTCCACCAATTCAGACCATGTTAGATTGTTAGTCGATAAACTTGATAACAATTAAATAAGGACAAAAAAGAAGGAAGAAACCAAAAGTTAATATAAATAATTTTCACGTGGCAGCTCATAAAATTAATTTACAATCATAACAATTAAGAGTATATTTACTTAAAGCATCACCCGCTTGATTACAATTTTTAGATACGTGGCCACTTTTGAAATCTTGTTTAACTAAAAATATACGCTGCACTTTTGGAATGATTAAAAATAGGGGTGAGAGAACTTAACCGGATCAAAAAAATTATCAGTTCAGTTCGGTTCGATTTTTAGGGTTAGATTCGGTTTTTTCTTAGAAAAAACTAAATATTCTAAGTATAAAATCAAATACTCTAGTTTGGTTTTTAATTTTAAAATTGAACTAAAAATTTTGAAAAAATAATTTTTAAATAAAAAAATGCCACGTGGTGTTGAGGGGTGGGCCAAACCGACCCAAACCCCAAAAGAAATCTGATTTGTTTTTTTTTTTTTACTTTGGTTTCGACTCAGTGTTTTATAATTTAAAAAAAAAACTAAATGGATTAATACCAAAATTGAACCAAATGAAAATGTCCAAACCAATTTTTTGAAATTCCCAAACTAAACTGAACAGAAAATTTCAATTTATTCCAAGACTGAACCGATCCGAACTAGTGCCATTCCTAATTTAAAATAAGTAATATTATGTTGTCCTTTCAACAATTGAGTAATCATGTAAGGAATTCGATTCAACTATTGGAGATAAACTAATCAATGGAAGCAATTATGTTTTTTTGAAAATAATAATTAATTATAACTAGGCTATATAATCAAATCTCAAATCCACATTGAATTAAAATATAAAAACATTATAGCAAAGACTATGCATTATACATATGAATGAATAACCTATATATGCTTTTGCGTTCTTTAGGTGCAACAAAACATTCACTGCAACTATTTTTTATCATTGCACCACCAGTTTGGCTTCAGATAAGATTATAGGGAGATTGTTAGTTTCTCTTCTACTAAAATTAATATATTCCACTTATCTTCTTATTATTATTTTAATAGCCAATAATCCTCTAGCAGCATAATTTTATAGTATTATTCTTATCTTTAAATACACTTTTATTAATATTTATTATAAATTTAAAAAATCATATAGATGTAAATTGAATTAAAAAATTTAAGTATTACAAATTAGAAATACATGTTTCGGTGTGAATAAAAAATTAACAAGAAGATATTTTTCTTATACTTTTTTTAATTTAACCATTTTCTTATAATAAAAAAAATTTAATATTCTTTTTTTAATTTAATCATTCTTTTTTTAAAATTACTGCTGCCAATATTAGCCATCACCCTCACATTTCTGGGCATTCTGCTGTGCCATGCAGAGAACAATGGCTTAAGAAAGGCAAGTTCATCATCAAATTTATGATGCTCTGTTCTGATCACTTGTTGATTCGTTTCAATTATACATATGTATAAATGCAGATATACATAGTGTCATTGGACTCCTCTATAGGATCTACAAGGAATGCTTATCTTCAAATTCTTGACAAGGTTCTTGAGGGCATGTAAGTTTTAATTTCATATATTTAATTAAATTCATTAATTGTTGTAAATTGCCATTAGATTCTAACCCATACTGATGTTGTCTCAAATGGCATGTGGGAATGTATAGCACTCCATCTGAATCTCTTGTATACAGTTACAATAACCTCGGTTCAAGATTTGCAGCCAGACTCACTGTAAATGAGGCAGAAAAGCTACAAAGTATGATCCTACTTATATATATATATATAATATAAATTTGGAGTTTAACAATATTGTAAAAAATCTGACAACATTGAAAACAATTGAAAAATCAGATTACAATGTTTTAAGAGCTTTTTACAATTTATAAAATCCTGAATGTGCTAGAGAAAGACTCTATGTATGATTAATATTATTAATTAATTTTACACATGAAAATGAAGTCATTTTCTTTTCTTAATTAATTTATCCATTTTCCATCTATGCATATATATATATATATATATATATACTCAAATTGAAATTCATGCATGCAGGAGTTCAAGGTGTATTGGCCGTTGACTGGAGCAAAATTTATCGTATTGAAGACGATCCGGGATACGACAAATTACCAGAACTTGACGAGATTTCACCAGTTCAAGGGCTGAAAGCAATGTGATTGTTGATTAAATTTATTTTGCATAAAACCCCGACTGAGTCTTACTAGGAAAAAAGAGAGAGAAAACTACTAGCTATGAGTACAGGTTAATCTAATGATGATGAAATAAATATCCAAGTCAGAAGTCTTGCCTAAATCCTTTAAGAACAATGAAAAAGGCATTATTTACGTTAATAGGTTGGTATCATATGAAATTTCTTGATTGCATATATAATATATAAAATTTAAATTTCTCCATTGTTAATTCTTTTTTTAAGTAGGAAGCAAATGGATCAGTCTGATGAATAATGTTTAATTAATCTTCCATCTGTTTTATATGCCAGTTTCATCTGATGGTTGAGTTTGTTTGGTTGACTTGGATCCCCTTCCTTAAGAGCCAATGATTGCTCAAATATGTAGTTGATTTACTTGGTGACGAAGCGGTCTTTTTAAATTGAAACTCTTTAAGACTTGCTCCATATAATGACACAGACCAAGTCAAGCTTACCACATAATATCTCACATATTTCCATGAGATCCACACATAATAAACTACTGAGCCCTCATACTAGACAAAATCTAGAATAGGGAAACTAATTAATACAGGGAAGACTAGCTAAAATTTTGGTAAAGGATATATGTCAAAATCCTAACAAAAATAATTACTACTAGCAGTGTGGTATCAATCTTCTACATACTGTTGATGCCTGGAAAAAGTTAAGGGATCTATTACACATTTTCTTGCAAACTACAAGTTATAGGAAAATGTGCAGAAATGGACAAAATAAATAGAATTTGCTTACAAGAATTGTATAGGAATTATATAATTAATAAAGAGAGCAGACCTGGAACGGGATGAGTAAAGGAGGGTGGCCACAGAATGGACAAGCTAAAGTCAAAGAAAATATCAGACAAGATTTGGTGGATTGAATAAGCCATAGTTACTCTTTGTTAATGTTTAGCTACGAAAACAATTTTACTTATAAAGCTACCCATTCTCAATTAATGTTTGCCCCCAGAAATTTATCATGACGACGAAATATCCTTCTATCTCCTAGTTAAAATAAATGTGTCTGAGGTTGTTGCAGAATTGTTTGATAATATACCTCAATGAAGGCATTGGCAGGAACTCATGAATCCTTTGAATTAAGCAGGCCATCTGATATTTGAATACCAGTCGTTGGATGGCTAGAAGCATTAAAGGTCAGGATTGGATGGTAATCAAGCTGAAGGAGCGAGATATTACAGCCAGTTAAAGACAAGACTGAGCAACTAAAGACAAGAAAACAAACAGCAGTCTCAGGTTGTTATAACAACCTTCGTAATGTCTTGTGATGTATTGATATCCATTGATTCTAGGTCTTGATGTAACTCAAACATCAGAACCTAGTACTATACGGACATTATAATGCAATGAATTTTATAGCTGAAAAAAAAATCAGTTTTTTATTTTTATTGCTTGAAGTGGTGTGAAAACTAATAGCCTCTTTTTTTTTTTTTCTCTCTCCTATAACAACATTCATTGAACTCATATTAGTTAATAAAAGATAGTCGCTTACATTCATAATTAATATACGTTCTTTCACCTAATAAGTTAGTCTTTTTTAAAATTAAATATCTTATCACTCCATAAACACAATCGCCAACATCATTTTTTTTCATTTAAAGATTTGAGGTTAGAAAGATAATAGTTTGATTTTTTTTTTTTTGACAATAAGATACCGCTTTTAAGCATTCAATTAGTGAAAAAATACAAAAGGTGGGCTGGAATGTTATTCACCCAAAATATAATTTCAGATTCGTCCAAAGCTACTCTAGCTAAGTTGTGAGCTATTACATTTCTGGCTCTTGGATTATAGAGAATTGAGATTTGTTGCTGCCTTCTAATACAAGATTGCACATCAGATATAACCTAAAAGAATTCCATTCGTGTACTTTTCTTGTTCAAGACAGGTCTGCAACCTCCTGTGAATCAGCTTCTATGATCGAGGGCCAACATCCCACCCTTTCTGCAGTTTCAATCCCAAGTCTTGCAGCTTCTGCTACCGCATATATATACTACCTCCATCCGAAACTCGGAAGGTTGCATAGCTGCTGCTATCACTTTGCCTCTAGAATCTCTAATCACAGCATCCAAATCAGCTCTAATCTGCTCAACCACAACTGATGCATCCACATTTATCTTAAAACAACATGCTGGCGGGGGGTCGCCCTTTGGTATTTACATTAGACTTTTTCTTCAACGATGTCTGTAATTGTGGCAGCTGGATCTTTTTGTAAGAATGCACTACAGCATCTGCTTTAGCAGCTAATAATCGGGAATCTTCCTTCTTTTTTTCAGAGATAAGAAGGTTCCTTGCATGCCAAATAGCCCAATAAATGGCAACCATCAGCTCCATATCTGACTTGCTTCTTGCATTCCAAATAGCATAATGCTACCCTCCAGAAGCCTGACATGTTCTTCAAAAGGGGTTAATCTCCAAAATTTTCAGAAACTTTGCAACTAATAAGTGCATGTAAAATGGATTCCTCTGTTCTTCTACATCTCTTACACCGTGGGCTTGGAACTACTTTCTTCTTCCAAAGGTTTTGAGCAGTAGGTAACAGATTCCTTGCTGCTCTTCACATGAACATCTTCATCTTTTCTGGAAGTTCCAAAGACCAGTTTGCTTTCCATGGAGATTATTGTTTGTTTGAGTTGCTGGCTTGGTCAGGAAATGTAAGCTTTAAAGCCACTTGGTACTCACTTTTCATTGAATAATTTCCTTTCTTGTCAAAACTCAAAATGCCGTGTTAGCATATGTGAGTATAAATGATTAGAGCACCATTAGCTGTATAAACGACAGAGCAGGGGATTCCAGCTCAAGAGCTGACGTGTCAATATTCGTTATACATGTTGCTTGCTTTGTAACAAACTGATTTCAGTTGTAAAACAGATTCCAGTAGCTTCATTAATTAGTTAGATAGATTCGATTAAGCTACTATATAACCAACACTTGTAACCTTTTTCATTAACTTTGATTGAATACAAACTCATTGATACAAGTATCTTCTCTGTTATTTTCTTTCTCTTTCTATCGTTTTCTTATCTACCAAACACATCAACAACATTTCAAACAGGCCGTAGTGTCTGATCAGCGCTTGGTTGTCTTGGGAGGGGAATCTTCAATTTGAGTTACGATGTGATTATTATTTGTCTCGTTGTGAGACAAAAAAAAAAAAATAGATTATTTGGATATATAGGAAACAAGATCTGGGATTATAATCTAATCACGTGGGCAAAGAGGAGATTTGATTGTCATTCGGTTAAGTTAAAATTAAAAAAACACATTGAAAAAGAATCTATATTCCTTCCTTTAAATGTGTTATCAAAGAGTAATATAGAGTGTTAGTATTTGAGTCTCAAATTAAGTTGCTTATTTCAAATTTTGAGAACTTTTCCATTATTGAAATATAAAGAATAATTTTAATTTTTTTATTTGATTATAGTTTTGAATTGAAATCCTATAATTTACATAATGATACATTCTCTAGTGAGGATGTCACTAAAATACCGAACCAATATATTTTTTAATTTGTTAATACATTAAAACCTATTATATCTCATATTTACCACTTACATACCACACTATTTTTTTTAATTATTATTTTATCCCTCCCACTATAAGAAAGTAGATTAAGTTTACATTTTTTGTTCATTTGTTATTGTGCCACTCCTTATAAGCTTTTATGGCATTTTTAAGTACATTACCGCCAAAATTAAAGAGAATAAAACCTTTTTTTTTCATTTTTGTCTTTAATTTTGGCACTAAACTGCCAAGAAATGTCATTAAAAACTATAAAGAGTGGTAGAATAGTAAATGAACAAAAATGCGAAGTTAATCTATTTTCTTTTCAACAAGAGGGATGAAACAAGTAATTTAATTAAATATAAAATCCAGCAAGTAGAAATGGAAAAAAAAAATCATGTTTCCGCCTAGATGCGCAAAGATTCGGAACTAGATGTGCAAAGATTCGGAAGATCTGGATCCAGAAAAATCTAGATCCACACATTAAGAAATGCGGATTCAGATGTTAAATCAAAGATCCATGTAGATCTGGATCCAGATCTGGATGTCATTCATTTGAAAACATATTCGAATATGTATTTTTTTAATTATTAATTTATTAAATTTAAAAAATATATAAGTTAAATGAAAAAAAATCAAATCTATGTGGATTTGTGGTGACTTTATTTGTGGAATTGTGGTGGTGTTAGACTTGGATTTATATTATTTTTTATGTTTGATTTATGTTGCCGTATTCTTATTTGTGGATTTATAGTGTATTTTTATTTGTGAATTTATGGTATTGTTGTATGTTATTCTAGGTGTTAAATTATTAATTGTTGAATTTGGATTGGATTTTATTTGATCTTTAGGTAAATTTATTGAATTTTAAATTATATTTAAATTTATTATGTAGATTCAGATATCCAAAAAATCCACTGCAACCTGCATGGATATTACCCGCATTTGAATATAATAACCTAGAATTTGGAATACATTCGTTTCTAAGTTGTCCCCTTAAAAGAAGTCTAAATTTCCATGACTTCAATTAAAAACAACATGATATATTACTTGACCAAAAAAAAAGTATTGAATGGCCTTATTTCATGTTTTGGTTAAATTAAATTTATACAATGTGCAAGAAAACACAGCAAGTGCATGCTAAGAGTTTTTCTTTCAACAGATTATATGCTTAGTCTTCAAACAAATTGTTAAAGTCTATGCATCTAGCTACAGTGCTGCATTTAATATAAAGTTGTATTGAAACATCCCCTCCATTTACTTCAACATTCTTCGAAAGAAATAAAACGAGCTACTGTTGAACCTAAAACTTCATATTAAGGTCAAAGAATTGCTTTTGACGTTCATATCATGGAACACTCACTTCTCAGGGATTAGAAAAAAGAAAAAAAGAGTGATTGATTATATATTTTACAATTGTAGCTGAAGTTCATTGAATTCTCTTATAATTTGGAATTTAAGAACTAAACTGACAATATTTTTTTTAATGTAAACCGCTTTAACTTCAATTGACACCTGAAACTGATGCAAGGCAATTAATCATAAAATTAATACTCAGTAAATAAATAAATAAAAACCACAATGATACAATCTACTCATATTTGCAGGCTTAGTTAGTAGGATCCAGCTATGGTACCACCGTGGTATCTGTACCACTGATTTTGTCTTTTGTGCCAGCAGTGTTGTAAAATTTCATTGAACCCCTTTCATTCATTTTTATTTAAACTTTACTTCATAAATATTAAATTAATTTTTATTGCATCCATATAAACATTACAATTAGCACCTTATACTATTTGTTATTTATACATTTTTCTTCTTTATTACACTTTTATCACAATACCCCTCTCTTTATCACAAATACCGGCGAACCCGACCCGAATTTCGTTTCCATTTCCGTCCACGCCATCGGCCAAGGTTGGTACTGATCGAAAGATCGTGCGACGCCGGTCATTTCCACACCATCCTTGTCACAAAAATAACCGGGTCAATCCGACCCACGAACCCGACCCGAATTTTGTTTCCATTTCCGGCAACTCCACCGGCCAAGGTTGGTACCGATCGGAAGCTCGTGCGATGTCGGTCATCTCCATGCCATCCTTGTTGCCGTAAAGCATTCGGAAAGCTGCCGATCAAAGCCGTGAAAAGTCACAGAATCCCCGCTTCAATTCGCCGTTGTTTCTTCAGTTTCCGGTGACACCACCACTTGAGTTTTGTTCTCCACAATTCTCTCTGTCTTTTCTGACCAATCACAGCCACCGGAAGAGCTGATTTGCCGTTGATCGGTTGTTGAAGGATTCACGGGTTTGGGAGAAATAAACTTAATATTTGTGAAGTAAAGTTTAAATAAGAATAAGTAAAAGGGCTTCATAAAATTTTACACAGAAAAGACAAAAGCAGTGGCACCATGCCACTGTTGCACGATAGGCGAGTCCTAGATAGTAACTATATTATTATTCTGCACCTTGTCTAGTACAAATTATTTCTCAAGCAATTTAAATCCTCCATATTACCCCCAAAAACTAAAAAGCCCAGCTAGCAAAACTTGTCATTAACGTTGTCCGGAGTGCACGGTAAGGCTTCCATTATACAAGATTGATTTGAAAGATGGAAGAATGCTTCTAAACTTAAAGGATGGGTTATTTGAACTCTGTAAGTCCACTTGTTTATAATTTGTTTTATTATTAAAAGATTCTTTGTACAAAAAGTAAAAGGAAGAAGCCAAAAAGTCATACGAAACATTAATTTTCAAATTTGACTTACTATTTTCAATTTCACATTAAAATTATAATGATACAATCTACTAATATTTACCTACAATTGAATCCACCACGATCATGTGTAGGATGAATTTGGTAATGTAGTAATTTTTTTAAAATAATTATAATTATTATATAATAATATTATTATACATATATTATGATAATAATAATAATATATTATTATTATCATATATATATATATATATAGTCATTCTCAAGAGCAAATGCCCTTATTTTTTTTTTTAGTGATGATACAGTCAGTCAACTACAAATTCTTGTATAAACTTATCTTGTACAAACTGATGTGACATTAATTCATTGATCGAATGAAAATATAAAATAATAGAAATAAATTATGTGGACCAAGAGATATTTAATTTAACAATTTTATCATGCATTATCAGTTTGTACAAAGATAAGTTTGTACAAAAAGTTATGATTATATCATTACTCTTTTTTTTTAATGCAAACACGCTCTTAAGTTGTGGAATTTAATAGGTTTATTTTTTATTGAACTATAAAATCGTGTTGTTTAATAATTTTAAAAACTAACTTTTTTAAACTGTATGACTTCAAAGTATGTCTGTATGAAAAAAAAAAAAAAATGAAAGCTTCCATATTAGAGAAGAATTATATGTATGCCTCAATCCAATATCTCTTATGTTTTAGATTCTGAGAAAGATATTAATCTATATGGTTTATGAGCTTTAAGTCTGGAAAAATTATGAAGTCTTATGGTTTAATGGTACAACTTAATAGTTTTCCTAGACTTTATTGATTCAAAATCTTAGATTTGTTAAATTCCATGAAAGTTATTAAACTTGTAATACTAAACATGTATATATTAAATTATTGAAGGGGCAAATTTTTTTAATTAAGTTATAACTTTTGAATATATATATATATTTCTTCTTTAGTGAGGTTTAAATAAAGATGTTATTAAATATAAAAAAATATAAATTTCAATATATTAAAAATTATATTTTTTGTCTGTTAGTGTATTAAAATTTATATTATTTATTTTTTAACTAATATTTATATTTTGTTAAAGTGAGAATGCCTATATATATATACAAGTAAATATTAAATTATTCAAAGGGATGAATTAAAAAAACAAAAAAAACTTATACCCTAGCTAGCAAAACTTGTCGTTAACTGTTGTCCGGAGTACACGTTAAGGCTCAGATCATGAATGATTGATTTGAAATATGCGTGCTTCTAAACTTAAATCAGGGAATTGAATGTGTACTTACCGATTTTTTTTTTCTTTTGTTTAAAAAGGAAAATGTTACTGCTCTAGAAGGTATGTCATATGCAAAAGTAAAAGGAATGAGCCAAAAATTCATACGAGACATAAATATGTTTTCAAATTGGACTTAAAACAAGGCGAAAACGCGTGGCAAGTGGGCTAGCACTTATCCTCAGAGGATCTCCACTACTCAATTATAAATAGCCACACCATCAATCACATCATCCAAAACCTGCCCTTTTAAGCTTTCATGATTTCGTTTAAGATTTAACTAAGCATACAATTTAATCCTTTCCCAAAACAAAAGCAAGTATATTATGGCTGAACCTCGGCGTTTTCAACTGTTTCTTCTGCTCTTGGTGACGATTATTGTTGCAGTACCTCATCAATGCTCCAGCGCCAGGCCAATATCAATACAGAATCATCAACTTGGTAAGCAAATGCATTGATTTATCTTTCTGCTTTTGGGTGTTCTAGAAAAGGATAATAATAATGTAATGATACTAGTTCCATGATTTTTTTATTTATATTGTTTAGGAAATTCGAAGATGCTTGATACTCTTGGAATTGTGTGCAAGTGTTGCGATGGCGAAAGTGGTAAATGCAGAAGCACATGGGATGGTTCTTGCTCAAAGCTTCAGTGTCTTCCATGGAAATTCCACTGATGATTTGTCGTTGCAGTCACAAATTTCCACTTGATTAGTACACATATGGTTTTATAAGTTAGGCTAATAAGATGGTATGCCATTTAGTAGGCATGCTAGATTAATTACACAATAACAGAGGTTACTTATTATTATAAAGATAGTCTTTCTTTCTTGCGAAAGTTCATCGTACTTTAAAAATGCAGATTCGAGTAATACGACGTTGTTATAATTAAGCTATTTTTTCATGTATCAAAAGCTTGGCTTTAGATTTATTCGTGTATAATGCAGAAAATTTAATCCCCCATGTGACTCATGCAGGTATAAGATTTTTCCTGTTTGGCCGATTAATGGGTAACAATGAACATTTATCTGGGGGTGTTGAGAAAAGAAAATTACAAATTTTCTGTAATTTGGACAGGAGAGAGATTTTTATGCTGGGGGTTCTGGAACATTACTCTTTATCCATTGGCTTATCACATATAAAAGTTATTGTAAATTAGGAGCTAGGTTACAGAAACTGTACGTAACAGCCATGCATTTTTTATTCGTTGGATCTTGAGACTGAAATTGGATGGTTGGGATTAAAGGCCAGAATAGAAATTAATCACGGGCAACCGTTTTTAACATTTAGAAGGGTTCATTTCCGTGCACACCCAAATAGTTTGACAAATATCAAGAATGCACCCTTTAACTTTTTATGTAAAACTACATACCCGACCCGTTTACTTTTCTACTATTGAATTAAAAAATGATCGTGCCTCAATTGAATTAAATTGATCAGGTAAAATATCTCTTATAACTTGTCAATTTTTATAGTAAAATATATGAATATTTAATAAAATCAAATTTATTTTTTATTTAGTAACCAAATTTATTTTTTATTCAGTAATCAAATTTTTTGATTTAGTGAAATCAAATTTATTTTCATTTAGTTGTAAGATTTTTTTAACAAAAAAGTTCTAAAATCAAATTTAACTCGTTTAATATTTAAAAAAATGAACTTATTTACTAACCAACTATAGTTTATCTTTAGTCAACATATTTTTTTTCTCTAAAATATCCTTTGACAAAATTACTTATTTAAACATGTTAGTATCAAAATTACTTCATATTTCAGCATCCATCTATTTAAACTAGTGTGAATTTTTTTTGTTTGATATTGAAAATATGATAGTTGATGAGAGAAATCTAATTCAAATTTATAGATAAAATAGTTTCTTGTAATTGCATTCATGGTGTATCAAAAATATTTTATGTGGGTTAAAAAAAAATTTGTGTCACAAGATGAAACTATCTCTTGATTTTTCAATCCCTGGAGTTTATGTAAAACAATAAACACTAGTAAATCGTTTGGTTTGTGACTTTTTAAACGAATATTTGGGAACGCACAAGTTCCTCTCCCCTTCAAAAAGAATGATCAGTGCAAATACCAACCTAGAATATTGATTTTATAATTCAAACAAGGTTTAATTGAAGATGATTAATTGAAATTTATTGTTTCATGATGTCAAACATTTTTCAATTTGACAAAGTCAAGTCTCTTTATTAATTCAAATCAAGAACAATTAGAAAAATATTAAGGTATAGAAATTCTATGAAGGGTTATTTTTGAAATTTTCGAATGAATAGAAATTAAATTAATATATTAAAATTTTAGTTATGGGTTTATTTAAAAAATGGATTTAGAAAGAAATTTGAGGGGTTTAAAGAACCCCACCCTTTCTTTAATTATTTGGTGAATTTGAAATATATTAATTGGTATAAGAATGTGTTCTTCTAATCTTCTTATGCAAAATCTATCCAATTAAAAAATAAATCACCAAAGTGTATTTGTCTTTTTATTGACAGTTAATAATATTGATGGCAAATATATACAAGTATCAATCAATTGTTATCGACCATTCAAGCTAACTAAAAAACTAATTGCATGAAGTTGGAGTAATGATTGTTTGAATTACCAAGAGTTTTTTTTTAATGGAAACTATTACAATTCATATCATTAAAAAACTTAAAGATTACAAGTCGAATGACAAATTTTCCATCCTTATAAAAGAATTTGAACAACTTAAAATACAATGTTAAATTCTTGAGATACAATGAACCTGAAAAATCCTACATTGACACACCACAAATAACGAATCCGATTTAACAAACAATGGAGATAAATCAATTTTACTAGCAAGCTATAAGCCAAAACACAACGCAACCTTTTCACCAAAATCAATATCATTCAAATAATTCCCCTTATGAACGTCTAAAGCTATCATAAAAATAACAAAAAATAAAAACAAGTAGACAAGAAAAAAAATTCCCCAATAACAATTCGCCCTACAAAATTTTTTCCTTGTAGAACCTACACAAAAACCACCGTTATTGGGCTATCGAAACCTCTACTCACCACTATTAAAGTTGAAAAAAAAAATCTCTGATATGAGTGTATTCTTCTATTTTGAACAACAAAATGGTTTTTCGAGAGATTCATTGAAAAAAAAGCCTTAAGGAGTTGATGAAGAAATTAAAAAAAGAAGTATAAAAAGAGGAATGAAAATAAAAAGATATTTTACCAAGAGTAGATTAACAGTAATCGGTATATTTGAGCATGCAATAAAATTTACCCCTATATTCATCTGACATAAAATATAATTTTATTCATTAATTACACTACTAATTTGTCTAAATTTTAGTCTAAAAAAATAAATTTCTATCTATTTACATAAATCTTAGTTTTTATAAAAATAAATTTATGTTTATTTTTTTACATTGACCTAATATCTAATTAAGGGCATTAATGTCTTTGTGCTAGTTAGAAATGGCCAGTAATTGAACTTAACCGCGTAGGACGACAATTTGACTATTTGGGGGTGGGGTTGATGGCTTACATCAAAGTTAGTGTGTGCTAATGATTAATAATAATAATAGGGTAAATATGAAATTAATCCTTACCACAGCATTAGAAGTTCGTTGGTTTTCTTTTAACCGGATAATTACCGGTCAATTTGTCAGGCGTCCCTACACGTGGCTGCATCTAATTTAGTCGTTTGTCATTTCAGTTTGTGTTACGTACAGTATCTGTAACGTAGCGAGCTCCTGTAAATTAAGAGTCAAATTGTGATTTTGATCCATCAAGTTTTATTTGAAATTCAAATTAATACTTGATAACCAAATTCTCCTCTTATTCAATGAAATTAACTATTTTCTCAGTCCTCGTGTTATAAAATCCACTAAAACTTCTTTGGAGCGACCTGTGGGGCAGGTCGATTCTTCTTTTCGAAGATAAATTCAACTTTTGTGATTAAAAAAATTCAGTTGGCTTCATTAAAAAATATAGTGAACCCAAACATTATGTGTTATTTTTGTTTCATTAAGTTATTCTCAAATTTTAAATTTATGTAAAAAAAGTAGATATTAATTAATCGTTCTTGATTATTTTAAAATTATTTGTATTTTTTTAATTGAAAATCATTTTTACCCTTAATAAATAGTATAGTAAACTAATTATAAAATTATAAAAATACATTTTGTTCTATTGTTTGAAAAGTAGAGATAAAATAAACTATTATTTAAAGAATAAGTTATTATATCAAACCTTGAGATAAAAAAAGGTCTCTTCTCGCCGTCAATATTACGTTAATCAATAATTGCTGCAACTTTTGTTTAGACTTAGTTCCTTAACACTTTCAAAAGTCCGTGTTATTAGTCCAAAATATAGTCATCTTGAAAAGTACATTTAACAAACATATTTGTGTTACCAAAGGGCTTCAATTCAATCGGCAAAAACAGAAACGTGTTGAAAATCTACACAAGCACGTGCAACTCAAACTTTTTTCTCCCAACAACTTGAAAAATGTCAAAAGTTTTTCTTCTTTTATGGCAATCTGGTCAGTGGCTGTATATATACATTACAGATAGACTTACAGGGTTTTTATTTTCGACTACTGGAATATAACTACATCTAAATCAGCTCACAGAGTTCCAATACCTAAACTCAACAGAGATCGAATTAACTTTAAAATAACTTGCTCCATAAAAAACCTTTCACAATATATACGCAGAGTTTTTCGACGGATTAATTATGAAAATCATTAATTTTAATCGAGTCGGTACATGGTTTTACTCACAAAGAGGAATGTTAAAATTGTTTAAAAATATAGAGATCCATCTTGTATAATATGATAGAGTGCTTATCTAGTTAAAGAAGATCTAAAATCCTAAATTTTATTAAAATTCAAAAAAAAAAAACTATTACGTTATATGGTATAGGGAAATTATCATTTTACTACTAAAGTTTTACTGACATAAAATGTCGGTACCAAGATTTGCCGAAAAGTGTATTTTACTACCAAAATTTTGCGCCGTTATCAATTTACTACCATTCCGTTAAAAAAAAGTTAATGTTTAACGAAAATTGAGTTAAAAGTCGATTTTATCCCCAAGAGTTTGGTAGTAAAATGATAATTCTCCTAAAAATTTGGTAATAAAATGATAATTTATCTATCAAATTAATAGATAATTTTACTTTTACAGTTGGAAATGTCTTTGATGCCCTTATGACATCAGGAAATTTTTAACGTTGTTAATGGAACGGTAGTGAATTGATAACGACGCAAAACTTTGATAGTAAAATGCACTTTTCGGCAAACCTTGGTACTGACATGATATGTCAGTAAAATTTTGGTAATAAAATGATAATATCCCTATGGTATAATATTATTATAACATTACATCACTATATGGTCTATAATAAATTTTCTTAACTTTATCAAATTAAGTTCAAGATCTGGATTGGATAGTTTTTATAATATAATATATCTAAAAGGTTAAGCAAAGTACAAACATTTTTAAGCATGAGCGCATTTTTTTTTTAATATACATATTCTAGATTTTACAACATTGTAAAAGTCAGAATTCTTCTTTTAAGAAATGCGAAGACTTACACTAGAGAAAGACTCAAAAAATATGGTCCATTAATACCCACTTATTTCTGGATTTGTCGATTGAAACTTTGTCTGATGTGAATTCAGGTATTAAGTGATTATGATGAATACGTTGAGCACTTTATTCTAATACCTGCTCAGTTTGAAAGTTAATGTTCAAATAATAGTATTTAATATTTCAAAATAATAATAACAATAGTAGTATGTAAGTTTTAACAATAAAAACCCCCATGATCGAACTTTGTTTGACGAATCTACTTTAACCTGTCGTGTACGGGTAACTTAAAAACTAAAAGTCTTCAACATTTTAAAAACATTTGTTAGCTGGCCTTTATCTTTAATTTGATCCGTATTGAAATCTCCTTACACTATAATCAATCATATATATTCTAGTATCCTCCTCATCTTTGGAATTCGTTTCAATATATTTTTACAGGAGTAGATTCGTTTAAATTCTTTTAAATTTGTAGCGAATTTTATTTGCCCTATTAAAAAAGTAATTAAACCTTAACGTAAATATGTGTTTCACCCAAATGATTCGATACGATTTTAGAAGCGAAGTAGTGGGGATACGGGAATAATATGTTTTAGTTAAATTAATTAACTTCTTGTAAAAGTGAAGTAGATATAAAAGATTAGGAGAATATGCCATGAAACTCGATTCAGCAAGTCTTTCCTCTAGAAAACTTCTCAATTCTCAACTTTAGTTTGCATTTGGGAAGTTGTCACATTTAAGGAGAGAGACAATTAGTGCACTTATCCTATCCAAATTTATCCAGAAAGAACCTTTTAAATTTTAATTTATGAAGCTAAAATCTCATATCTCCCGTATCTTGATTAAAATAAGCATGATATAATCATTTATAAGCCCTTGATTGAATATCTATATCTTGCTTTATCTCACAGAAGATCTACTAGCATGGCATTACACGTGACAAAATACTCTTTCTTATCAATTAATTAATCAAAGATCTTTTACACACTTGAACAAAAGTAATGGCCACAGTCTCCATTATAATTAAGTCGATGGTAATCCTCAAATCCTTCGCTTGTAAGAATGACTCTATTATTTAATTTGATTCATCAAAATCTTTGTAATTGCGTACGTTTTGAATTAAAAAAAAAAAAAAGGCAGCTAGCATATCAGAATGAAGAATCCTTTATATTATAAATGTACTGTAACAGAAGTCGACTCTTGTTTAACCATCTTAATTTTTTTAGTATTGAATTGGTTGGTTACGCTTCTTGTGTCTTAGAGAAGTTGGGATTGGGTAATATTAAAACTGACTTGGCGTCATTTTTCTTTGAAGAGAGGCCAAGATTAAGGGACTTGACCTAAATAAGATTGTTATATACATATAAACAAGCGCGCATACATATACAGACACACATACATCTGGACTCTATAATGGCAAAAATTCAAGTCAATCACAGCTTGTTTTAGACTTAATTTGGCGCAAAAGACTGAGACTCTGTGAACATGTATCTACTGTCTGGGCAGTGCTGAAAGTGCATTTGCTGCCTATGGAGGGGATTTCGTAAGCAGCAACAGATGATTTTTAAGAAAATTATGTCGAAAAATTTTCAAATCACGTGAAAATTATGTTCATGTGTGTTCTTTTTTTACTTTATGCTTTTGGTGAAAGGATCTGACAATACAAAGCAGAAACAAAAGCAAAGAAACCTGTTAAATATGATCTAAAACAATTACCCTTTTTTAAAAAAAAAAAAATTCCAACACTCCATCCATTTATAACCAGTTAAAACGACAGATTTGCTATATTCCTTGGCCACTTATCCACTGACGGACCACAAAATAATACACAGTGGACCATTTATATATCAGATTTATATTCAGTAATGATTTTTAAGAAAATAAAATTGATGTTTATTAGATAACAACATGTGGCATAAAATCATTGAAAAGTCAACACAGCGACTGCACAAATGAGTGCCGACATTTTCATCTTGCTTCTTATTTCAATCTCTCTAACGTTATTAATTCAAGAAGATACTCTCACGTTATTCTTTTCCTCATACAAACTTTATATCTGACCTAGGCTTGTTATTTGCCCAATGACGTTGCTTCTCAGACTAGTGTGAACATAATCTTCAGCATTAATTTGGTTCTAGTAACTTAGCTTGATTTTTGCCGACCTAGTGCTTCCCTCTTCATAACATCTTGAATATATCCGATTCATTTGATGCTAAAAATTGACGGTGGGAGATTTGAAAGAAAGAAGTAGTCATATTCATGCATCCACACTGCTGTGATAATAAACAAACCCTTTAACCGACTTCTCAGATTCAATGGAAAGCAGAGACACACACGCACTAACATCTCTCTTTCAAAATCATATATTCTTTCTTTGATTCTTCAAAGATTAATTGCAATAATATGATTATCTCTGGAATTAATGCAACGGTCGGTATATTGGTATCTTATGTTGATTTCATTGAGAACAAAAGAAAAAGTGAATGAGGAATAGTTAGCAGGGGTCAACTGTTTGGGAGAGATCAAAGCATATCCCCATGAGACCAAGTTGCTATAAAGCAAAGCAAACGACCTTATCCATTTATCTTCGCAGGGACTGTAATAATCTAGAAAGCCTTAGAGCCTAAGCACTTCTTTAAAACTTTCAAACACCCGCAATGAAAGTAACTGAAACCATAACTTAAAACTATTAATTTGTTCAAATAATTAATTAATATGTGAGAGATAAGCCACTAAACTAAAAAGCTTCTTGCATTAAAAGCTGATATCAAAACAAATAGGTCCAAAAATTGAATAGAGTTTGCACATGGGGTGGTCATGACTCATACAGAAGACTTCGATTGTGCAAGAGAATCTTAATATTCTGAATAAAAAAGCTACGCCAATAATTAACCAAATCTCTTAACAACTTGTTATCAGAGACAAAGTTTCAATAATGATCTTATTACTGGAAATTGGGTCAAAGAACAAGGATGGGGACGGGGACGCGTGGCAGCAAGGGATAGAAGCTGGCAACAAATCCACTTGATCAGGGAAAGAGAAAGCAACCATGTGTCACAATGGAGAAAATTGAATGAACCCACATGGGGTGGGGGGGTTAGCACTCAGCTACCTAATAAGAGAGACTCTGCATCTTTTTTCCTTTTTGGGGTCTATAAATAGCAGGGAACCGTTTCATCGCAATATCAGCAACATCTGCAATCTTCACGTGCTCTCTTGTTTGTTTGCAACTCTGCAATCTTATCCACTGCTGTTTAATAAGATTTCTGTAAAGCAGTCTGTCTCTTTTGGTCAGTGAGCTAGCGTGGTCGTTTCCGGTTAAAGCCTAAACTATCAAAAGAGTAGTTTTGTTCGTTGGTTGACAAAGAAAGCTAAGCCTTAATTATAATTAGCTTCTAAATTCTCTCACATACATATGGAAAACAAAAGGCAAGAGAGTGCTTCTTCTTCTTCTTCACCCATCAATTTTGATCACTTTTTGGCCCCAAGGACTCCTCTTCATCTGCCACAACTGGAGGTTTTGGCTCCATTTTCTCACCACCAACAGCGGTATTTGATTTCTTTAAAACAATTGTTACATTTTATGAATTTGGATCTCGTGCTGATCCGCACCATGCTTATTAGAATTTAAAAGATCTTGTACTGCATGTACATTTATTTACATCATCAGTATATTAATTGTTAGGCAACAGCTCAGCTTTATATTTTGCTCTGTACAGATAAGCATAGCTATATATAGAATCCATTTCCACTATTTTTAGTGCATGAATTACATGGAAAGTTCTAAGGGTTTTTTCGTTTGAAAAAAAAAAAAAAAATAGGTGCAAGGGAGAGGCTCGAGCCACAGTGGATCAATAATAGGGTCACTGAGAAAGCAAGGTGAAAGCAGCAAAGGTGGTGAGAGAAATATCTTTAATAGCAAAGACAAGAGTTCAATTTATCAGAGTGAAAGCGCAGAGCCTTGCTATTTTAGCTCATCAATCTACTATGGCGGCCAAGAAAATTACTCTCCGAGAACCAAAGCCACTACTGAATCTCATCATCATGTTGTGAGTATAGCATGTTACCTGTTATATTATGAAATAGTTACACGTGCATGCATTAAGCATTAAAAAAATATATACATATGGCAAAATAAATAAATTA
The DNA here is from genome assembly GCA_018350135.1 of Citrus trifoliata. Taxonomy (NCBI): domain Eukaryota; kingdom Viridiplantae; phylum Streptophyta; class Magnoliopsida; order Sapindales; family Rutaceae; genus Citrus; species Citrus trifoliata. The sequence goes on from CM031387.1 coordinate 21,845,940, forward strand.
GCAATTAAACTGATATTATTTTTCAATTAATTGTTTGTTTTTCTTTTTTAACTATTTAGTATTGTAATAGAAATTTTTTGTTTTTTCTGTTTTCGCTTTCATTATCAGGTTAAGAAAGATGGGGATGAGGATGATCCAAACGGAAACAATTCTAACAGTGCTTCGAGAGGGAATTGGTGGCAGGGTATGCTGTTTTGTAGAATCTTCAGTCATATATATATATATATATATATATATTGAAGTTGTCAATTGATTAAAGTAATCATGTAATTAATATTTGTTATCTTAATGACGCAGGTTCGCTCTATTACTGACACCTTACCCCCAAAATGATAATGCAAATTCACCACCTACATATATGGTAAGATATTCTAATTTAATCCTCCAATAATTTAGTTGACTGTTTATGAATTTTGTATGTGATTTCTCTAATTTAGATCAACGTCATTACTTTAGACTAGTCATCTTGATAAACACATATATCCACAATAATAACCAAAAAAATTAAAAATAAAAAAGTCAAAAAGTTAGTGTACAAATATATAACATGTTATCATCAAATATTCCCTCAAACGTGTCCTAAAGAAGACTAGTGGTGCTCAATGGTCTTTAAAAAATAAGCTAATACTCTCTTAACCTCAACAATCTGCATCTAGTAGATGTTTTCGTAATTAATAGGTCCCTAATATTGATTATTGTGCATCCTAAAAGAGAGTCATGGTCCCTAAGTTATTAAAAAGATATACCAATGCTCTTATCTTTATCAACAATTGGCTTTACACAGTTCTAATTGTTAGCACATATATACCTTATCATGATATGGATATTAACTATTGTCCATTTAAATTTCAACATTAACAATTAGTATTCACGCGTACCTTTTAATTAACGCATGCCTTAATGTGACCCTGATGTTGACCATTGTGGGTGTACTTGTATGGTGGGATTGATGGTGTAAAATACCCTTGCATGCCTAAAGATAATGGGTTCTTTCTTTTGTGCCTGTTGTTTTTGTTCAATTGCTTGAGAGTGGTTTGTTTGAATATTTTGCAGGAACGGTGACACTAATATAAAGCTTTCATACCAAGGAAATAAAGATTGGTGGTATTAGTAGATAATAGAAGCGCCAAAAACTTGCTGCACTATGTTGGATTCTTTTCTCCAACTAGACAATTTGGGCAAGTTTTATTAATTATATTTGTGTGAGCTGATAATCAAATTTCATGTAACGTTATCACCCTATGTGGTAGTATCTTGTATACAAATTACAAAGTCCCTCTTTCGTAATCTAACTCATCACTTTTCTGTATTGTTGGAACTATGTTTCTGACATTTCAGCACTGAAATAAATGGCTTTCTCCACCAATTCTTAATTCATTAATGTGGGATTTGTACACATAATCATGCCGTTCATGTTCGTGCAACTAACAGTTAAATATGCAGATTGCATCCCTTGATTGAAATCTAAAATTGGAATAAACTTTGTTTCATTATCGGTTTCAGCAACATCGTCCTTTTACTGGGTGATTCTGGAGTTAAAAGAGTGAGTAATACAGAAAGAAATAAGCACAGGGAGTAAACCAAATGACAAGAAAGCGTTTATTAGATATTATTCAGACGCTTGGATGTTACAGTAAGTACATAGCAGACAACTTACGATCTTCAAAAACACAGGCACCATACTTGCAACCTTCCTCTTCAAGGCAATGTGTAAGCTGCAATATGAAACAAGCAGTTCAGTCAATTGCTGGAAGCTGCAATTGAAGCTTTAAAAATAAAATTAATAATAATAATAATTAAAAAAAAAGGAAACTGAATCAAAAGCTTAATTAGAAACGGTAGCAGTATGTCTATATACCTCCACACTTGTAACCAACAGGGCGATCAGCAAGGTTGCAGCGCTTGGGGATGGTTATTGCAACATCAGGCTTGATGCCAGAGCTCTTAGCAACATTAGACAGCATAACAGCACAGAGGCAGCTTGGATTCTTGCCAAGTTTCTTTACCTGCATGCAGCACTGGCTGGAAACATCAGCATTAGGATCTTGTGCCGCCATTGCACAGGGAGCCAGTTTGAAAGCTTCCCTATCAGGGGAAGATTTTCCACATTCACCAGCACCAATAACTCCATTGAACCCAGCACAGCCCAGAATCACTAGAAACACTAGAATGCAAGTGTATTTCATTGCAGCTCCCATTTCTACAATGCAATTCATAGACTAAACAATTTGGTTGTACTTATAGTAGAACAACAAGCTCAAGGATGCTCACATGTCAAAGCCACTAATCATAGTGGGTGAAGCACTAAGTCATTTTGTTTAATTCCTTCACCAACACCCTCATAGTTAAAAATTAAGCTCACCTCACTATTTTAAGCCAATGAGGGTTAGTGCTTGAAAAAAGTTTTTGCCACCATTCCACTCCACTAACTTTTTATCCTTAAAAATCAAAGTGCAAAGCAGAGCGTTCAAGAGCAATTGACATTTGACAGCATAGCAATGGATTATTTCAGAAATCTACCAAGCTATGTTAACACATTTGTGCAAAAAACACAAGTATTTTGTGGCACAAACCAACCGCGGTAGCATTATCAATAAAGTAGAAAGCATAAGCTTCTAGCCTCTGAGAAATTGACAATTGCACCGAAAAAAATAAAATGGATTAACATTGAGGAGCTTTCTTAGAAATTATCTTGAAAATCAAACAAAGCCAAATGGCTTTGCTGAGCATGACTCTTTTAACTGTAGTGCTTCTGCTCAACTAGTAGAGTGTTTGATAATCGTCAACTTTTACATGGTAGCTAATGGTTACCGATTATCCACTTACTTTCACGGGACAACAAATGATTTTACTACACAAATATTTTTGAAATACCAACTTTTGCTTGACAACTAGAGTTGCCAACTACTCATGGAATTATAATCGATGACTAGAGATTTTATTACCAGCAGCTATTGATTAAAAGCTATGGCACCAAAAGTGTTAGATAAATGAGAAACTTTTGCTGGACAGCTAATATTTACTAACTACATAAGATTTATATTAATGATTTTTTTTTATTGCACAGCAACTATTGATTCGTAGCCTTATCGCTTCAATTCCACACATACTGCAAATCAACATCAAAATCAAAATCTCTCGTATCTACCAAAAGCATTACAAAACATATAATGGGGAAAACAAACTAGCTTGTGAAAAAAGCATACAAAACAAGAGAAATATAAATCAAAAGAGCAGCAGGGACCAGAATGACTAAAGGCACAACAGCAGCGAGGCTGTGGCCACTCCCAGTGTCACAGGACAAAGTCCCAAGCTTAATTTGCACAACATCAATCAAAGCCAACATCAGAAACACGCACCCGGAGACCGAGCCGAGACCCGAAACCAACATCCCGACCCGAAGAAGACCTTTGTTGACCAAACCCAGAAAATGGGGTAAGTCCGAGTTGTTGGACTTGGAGAGGCGAATGGCTTGCTTGAGGCTTAAAGCGATGAGGCTGGAGAACAAGAAGCAGCTGAAGGAGTACACGTGGAAGGCGATCATGTCTTCAGCTATGTGTGGGTCCGGGTTGCAGGCGGCGTCCGAGATGAGGGAGTTGGTGGGGTCTCTAGGGTTCCAAGTTAGGCCCAGAAAGACGGCGAGTGTGAAGAGTGAGTTCACGTTCACGATGCCGTCGAGTGCCGTGATGTGAATGCTCGTTGTCATTGCTCAAACGATCAAATGGCGGCTCGTGGAGATCGGACGAGCTATCAAACGAAAAAATCCAGAGAAGACAATGCTAAAGTTGATTGCTTTCTTAATTGGAATCAAAGGGCCAAAGCGTGTGGATGAAGTTATTTAATTGTAAGTTAAAGATCTGGAAAAGAGAAGGTGTTTAATAAAAGCTATTCCTTTTCCCCAAGCCTTTAGCCTCGCAAAAAGAGGTTTCGAGGAAAATTCAAAAAGTTCGCCGTTGCCGGGGATCGAACCCGGGTCACCCGCGTGACAGGCGGGAATACTCACCACTATACTACAACGACTGCTGTGCTCTGTTAGACCAATCAATATATTAATTTTAAGCAAACTAAAGGTCATCTGTATTTTTTCTTTCGAAAGGTTTAAAATCTTAACGTGTCTTAATTTTTCTCCAATCTAAATACGAATTTTTCTCTGAATAATATATATATATATATATATATATATTTTAACATCTTGATTGTTTTTATGAATAAAAAAATATTTTAAAAAATAATTAGTGGACATTTTATGTCATTGTTAAACAAAATGAAAAATGAATCATTTTTTATAATTTAGGAAAATAAATGTAATTAATAGAGATACTTTTAAGATATGATATTTTACTTCACATTTAGACTTTTTTTTCGTTCAGATAAAAATCACAAAAAATTATCTTTTTTATTCAGATGTAAATGCCTAAAAATAATACATAAGTTATAAAAAATAAACAAGTAAATTTTTAAAAAGGTATAGAATTAATAAAATTTTAGACTTCAAATGTGAAACTAATAAAAGTTCAGGCTTCAGAAAATTCAACTAATAAGCTCTAAGTTTGAGCTAAAAAGATTAATTATCAACTACATTATTAACATAATTATGGTTGTGTGATGGTATACTTCAAATATCTACACTTCAAATGATTTAGAGGATATATCTATCTACCTTCACAACTAAATTTCGAAGAAAAGAAATTTGAACTTGTCACCTCGAACATGAGGGAGGGATTTGATATTATTTACCACCCGGCTACTAGCTTGAGTGGCCATAAGAAAAGGTCAAAGGTAGCAGTTCATTGAATTCATGTTTGTGATTCTAATACTCTTCATTTTATGTAGACATATATTTTTCTAACTATTTCATCTAGAAATTTCCTAGTTCATGCAATGGGTACTCAATTTTTAAAAAAATCAATCTTGCTAAGTACCCTAATTTGACTATAGGGCATTTGGTCTAGTGGTATGATTCTCGCTTAGGGTGCGAGAGGTCCCGAGTTGAATTCTCGGAATGCCCCTTATCATTTATTGTTTTGCAGTTTCCGAGCATTTTTCTGCGTTCAGAAGCAATGCCACACTGAAGATCCACTTGAAGTAATGATCTTATTACATCCATAAAATCCGGTATCAATTACATTCAAATACAAGACGCAAGCCACGCAAAAGTGTATTGTCAACAACCAACCGCTAAGCCAAGGAGGTTTGGCAAAAGTATGAAATTTGAATTCATATAACACATGAGTACGTATCACAACAATAAATTCTATCATTGACAACCCTGACTCTCACAATCTTCTTTCATTCCTCCCCTAAAAAAAAAAAAGGGGTAGTGAACTGACTATCTCAAGTGACCATATATCGTGGCTGACTCTGTCTTGTTTTTGTGCCATTTGGGTGTGCCGATAAGTTATTTTGATTCTCCTTATCTTCAGTACCATTTGTTGGAATTGTACACGAATCCTCAGTTGGGTTGCCACTTATCTTTGCTTTTGACTCAGCACCAAGATAATTGGTCAGGACTCTCTTCACCCCCAATCCACGGCGCTGGGGTTTGTTCTGATTGCTGCTGCTATTGTGGAGAAATGGAGTTCTCTCCCCTCTTGCAGGACTAATGAGAGATCCCAGTAAGCAGTTTGGTGATGCAAGAGTTGATTTAAATGGAGTGCTTGAGACCGGCACACTATATGGGATCGAAACTTTCTTATGAGCTATCATACTCTTTGTGGGAACAGATGACAATTTTTCTGTAGTTTTAGTCAAGTCGTCCACATATATTAAATCATCAATACGAGCCCCAATGTTAAATGCTAGACTCTCAAGAACTCTTGAATAGCTCTCAAGAATTGATTTTCCCACATCCTGTAAAGTTTACATGTAATGTGTGAAAAACCAAATGCAATAATATGAGTATCAAGTTAATACTTGAAGAGAGAAATTGAACCTTGTTGCACTGGATCTTGCTGGTATCTAATGTAGTTTGAGGCAGGCTAGGGAACCGCTGCTTCAACCAAAGCAAGAGGCTTTCTGCTCTTTCTGCAAGCATTTCCCTCTTATCTCCATCGACCATTAGATCCTTCACCATCCCCCATGATGATTTTGCAGTGGATCGACTTGAATGGAGAGGGGGCTTCGAGTGAGCTCTTCGACGCCAAATATATGTTGTGGCTTCCACACGGTTTGCAATGTCAAGAACAACGTGCTCAGAAGATAGGTCAAGGCAATCCAGTAGGCAATCAGCGGAGAACTGATCCGATGTAATATACCTGTAAATAAATTCCCCAAGAGATGCTCTCCCATTCTAGTAACAAATTAATGAAAATTAATTCAGATTCCATAGGAACTAATTTGGGTAATCTTATAAAATGTTGCTTATATAAATTATGAGCAATGTTTGACGTCTGAACCTTTGGCAGAGTTTCCAAGTATGATTCAGGCACTTCCATTTCTCCTAAGGCAATGCTGTTGATGGCCATTGCAGCTTTCAAGATTTGGTTTGTGCTTTCTCGCAAGTGGTCCAGTTGCTTTCTTGAATTTTCAGTAAGACCACGAGGCGGAACACGGGGTACAGGCAGCCACCACTTCTCTTCTTGTCGGTGTAACGTTTCGCGGAAAGAGGCTGACCCATCTGCTTCTGGGCTTATAATCCCTTGATCAACATACCAGAACTCGGTGTTGCTAAAACTATCCAATACATCCTGTCATAGTATAAGCCAGACGGTTAACTTAAAATGACTTCTAAGTCTAAGAATAACGGAATATGAATTACCAACATTAAATCTTACAATAAGCATATTGTCCAGTGTTTGCAGAGCTGGGAGGTTGATGAAAAGATCTGACCTTTGCCTGCAAGCCATAACCTAAAAGATGCAGAACAGATGGTCAAAAAAAACAAAAGAAGAGGGGGGTGCTGAAGAGAAGAGGCATCAGATTAAATAAGCAACGATCCAGTATCCCATTTTACTCAACATAATAATCATGTTTTTCACGATCCAGTATCCCATTTTACTCAACATAATAATCATGTTTTGCAAATATGCTTATTAAGTTCAAATCCAAAAAGCCATAACTCATTGGAGTTCTTGGTGATTTCAGGTACAAAATGGTTGGTTCCAAAGTTCAATTTTTATTTTTAATTTTGTTTGGGAATTTTTGACAACTAAGTTCCAAAGTTCTTTTTTTTTTTGGGGGGGGGGGGGGGGGGGGAGATTTTTGACAACAAAATTATACAATTCAAACATTTATACAAGCAGCAAAAATATATGATTCTGAATCAAAATGGGACTAGAAATATCAATACCTCAAGCCTTCTTCCATCAGGAAATGTTTGCCAAGAAGGTAAGAATTCGACAATGTGGTCACTGACGCAAGTCAGCCACTCCATCTCTCTTTTCCACATGGATTTTTTTTCAGAAGGTAAGGGCTCTAATCTCCACAATTGCCCAAAAATGGTAGCTGAAAATATACAAAATCATTACAAATTACAAGAAGGAAGAAGCAAAACAGAAATTCTAAAGAAAACAACCATGGCAAAGAGAAAATACCATATAGATTTGTAATTGCATTAGAGATAGCCATAGCTGTGCAAACACCTTTACCAGAACCTGACATGTCTTCACCAAGCAACACTTTTGCAAACCTCTCCTTCATCATCTCAGTCTCTATATTATTCCACAAGGCAGAAAAAAGAAAAATCAAATTTAAAAAAAAAAAGTGTAAGTGATCACCTAACCTACAAGTCACAACAACAAACAGTTGGAAACATTAAATAGTAAATTACTCTTTTTGCTACCTGGGAAAATTTGAAAGATCAAAAAGTTTGGATTTTTTTTATGTAATCGTTATGGAGCACCTCTTTAGATTCAAAATTTAAAGTTCTCACCTTTTTGACATTTTAGACTCACTGAAACAAACTTTAATTCAAAAAAAAAAGTTTCTCCTTTTCTCACATTTTCTCAGTAACCAAACACACCCAGTAGCCCAAAATCAGGAAAAAAAAAATTCAAACCTGAAATCATTGCACCTGCGTTCTTGAACTTGAGATCATGAAAATGGGTTTTTTCTTCAGCTTTCTTTTCATCAGAAAGAGAAATTTTCTTGGACACTTGAGCTTTCCTTATAGGCCAACCGAAAAGAGCATGAAAAGAACCAATTTTTTTCACTTGCTCAATTGAATCATCACAGCCTGAACCAGGCCCACTTGAGCTACTACTATTCTCTCTTGACTCGGTCCCTGACTCAGTGTTCGTGCTCTTCTCCACCAAACTCCCCATTAAAGCAAATTTATTTAACCAAAAAGCTAAACAGTCAGCTCAGTAAATGCTCACAAAGAAACATGAGACTTTTGTAGCAGCTGATGCTGGTGGTGTAACGAAATGAAATTTGATTTTTGAATGGGAAGTGTTTAAAACAAACAAGAGGGTGGATATTGTTTTGACTGAGCTTAAGCTATGTGCCCTTCCATGTGAGCATTGACATGGAAAGCGAATCAAATTAAATATGGCTAGTGATAAGTTTAATACAAGAAAGGCAACAAAATCATGCAACACAGCTTTGATTCTTCCTCTTGTTTCAAAAATATTAAAAAAAAGAAAAATTTGAGTGTAATCTAGGAGATTAACCAAAGCATGTAGAGCAACGTCTCTATTTCACTTTCATTGTCAGAGTAGAGGATACGTTCAAATTATTAATAAATAAAAAATATAAAGTGATTGTTTTGCTGATCACAAAGTGTAGTCGTCGTACACGTTCAAATTTTCAATAAAATATTTCTGCACATTTGCATATACTCTATACGTGTAATTACATTTTTACCCCACCTCGTGCCACTGCCACGTATTCACCAGCTAAGATAGAAAATCACACCCAGGCCCTCAAGGTTTTCCCTAATATATACATACTGGGGGCGACATGAAAAATACTATCAGTGCAGCGCCCCACGTTCCTTTATCGATATTTGATCTCAAAAAATAGAGTTCAGATGTCTTCAAATAAATAAATCAAAAAAATAACCAAAAGTGTGTATCTACTCTTGTTTTGAAAAGATAATAACAATAAGATTTTGTTGCTAAATTGACAAATGTATAATTTTTTACAACACGTCGGTTTTTTTCAATAAGTAAAGATTAATTTTCACTATAGTTTGTCCATTTCGCTTACGAAAAATATGATTTTTGAAAATAAAGGCGGAAAGGGGGTGAATTAATGGAACAGGTACGTTAGGTCCAAGTTGAATTTTTGCCAGTTGCCAAATACTTTAACAATTAACATATATTCAACTATATGTTAGGCCCACAATGATTATAACACCAACGGACAACGGTCCATTAAAAAAGCAAATCTTATTGATGTATTATTAAGTTGGTTATTAGTAATACAGAAATTATTATTTTTTTAAAAAAAAAATTACAATCATTAATTAACAGTTAGATATCTCACAAAGCACGAACTGATGAGTTATCACTTTTGATGTGTATTCAAATTTAATCATGTAATGAGTCTTTTTAGTTTTTGGTTGCTCGAAAAGTGAAGACTTTTGAACAATTTGAACTCGAATTTTAGTTAAAATTATAAGATATAGACTCGAATTTTGTCGTCAAGTGACACAGCATTTTTGTTGATGACAAAGAAATGGGCATACTTGTACATTTGAATGGAAGGTGTAGCTTTTTACGGCTAATATTTTTTTTTTTTTCAGAGAACAAGCAACTTTTTCGTGGATTTTTATATAATTTCTATTCTTTAATCATGTAATGAGACTTTTTAGTCTTGGTTGCTCGAAAAGTGAGACTTTTGAACAATTTGAACTCGAATTTTAGTTAAAAGTGATAATATATTAGCACCTAGTATAAAATTGTTTATATAATGATGTTAAAGTATGAATTTCGTCGTAACAGAGTTATTTTTATGTACATATTTTATTTTTATTTTTATTTTTTTTATCTGTTTTGCACGAAATTTGTACTTTATTATTATCATCTAAGAAGTTTTTTAAACACACATACACGTACACACACCCGCGCACACATACCTTTGACTTTGCATGCCGTCAATCTTTTCTTTGTAGTTTTGAGTATAAATAAAGAGTAGTACTAGGTGTGGAGAAACACGAAAGAAAGACGAAAGAATTTTGTCATCTCTCTTTAACCACTCACTCTCTCTCTACCATTTTCTTCTTTATTTCTCTCGTCTTTCTCTCATACTTCTCTTCATCAAGCATTTTCCATAAATAAATACGAAGCAAAGATTATTGTCTTGGTAAGTTCTCAATGCCCCAATTCATCGTTCAAATGATTACACCTCATTATTTGGAGTGGTTGAACTTTTCAAGTTTACACCAATCCCCTAATTAATAAAATTAAAAACTTTCTTTATTTTTGTTTTTATTTCAAGTGTGCGTTTGGGGCTAGGCCATCCAACCATATACTCAATGGCAGTCAATTGATGATCCTCCCCACAACGTTCAAGGTGATCTGCTGAGGTTTCTGGTATACAATTAATTATGATCCTCTTGCTTTTTTTCTTTTTCTTTTTTCTTTCACGAGCTTTAAAATATCTTATATTACAGATTCATTAATAACGGAGTATAAGAGAAACTCAATTACTCTTTTATTTAATGTAATTATTCACGACCAGTCATTCATTTATATTTTACAGAGAAAAACTTATATCAAGATGTGGAATTCTAGTTTGACAAAATAATAATAATCATTTGGAACTTCTAGACTAGAGTATGAGCTTCTGTATCCAACTTCCAACTAGAAAAAGATGAGGGCCAAAAAGCCACGACAACGGCTAGCAAACTTTTGTTGACATCTAAGACCGACACCCAAGATAAAAAGTTTAATTTTGAGGCCAAAGTAAAAGCGAAATAATAGCTATTGACTTCTGTTATGGCGATGGCTTGTTCCTTCGCTAAAGTTTATTCTTCACATTCTCCTACTCCGCCTCCTTTATTATTCAACTTTTAATTTGTTGCAACGTGAACAAGACAATGCATGTGTTTATTCAACTTTTTTTTGGGAGTAGTAACTCACTAACTCAGTTAACAATTATACTATTTTCAATCTAATTTAATTGGCGACCACTTTTGTATAAGAACCGTTAAAGCTTATAGTTTTTAATTAAGGATTTGAACCAACTCGAGCAGCGCAACATTTTCTTCAACTACTTGAATAAATTGCGACAATTACTTAAGTGCAACTATATGAGGGTGTCATGATCACTTCACATAATCGAAAAACCAAACTAGGAAATTAGAATGTGTTAATATATGTAAAGAAGAAAATAACGTATGATTATTCAGAACATTCTTATAATATACATGATGTGAACCAACATTTGTATATAAAATTAGTAATTTGAGATAAGTGATTTTAAGTGCTCTAAATATATTTCTCTGTTTGATTATGAGCATTATTATTGTGTCGGTTCAAGATCGGCGACCAACGAACCATCAAAATTTTAAAAAGGAATGTAGTGTGAGGTTTGCAAATGCTTTGAAATTTTAGTTTGGTAAAAGAAAGAGAAATCTCAATTTTGAATTTTGGAAGAAGATGTTTGAAGGGGCAAAGTTATAGTACTACAGCTGAATCCAACCATTAGATTTAGCGCACAATTGTCACCAAAATTAAATTTAATTGTGGCATCATAAAACTGTGACACCATAATTGGACGCTGTTGAAAGTGGGTTAGGTTTCAAATTCGAAATTCAATGATGATGATCGTGGTATGGGCAAAGCTTGTAAGTATACAGCCGTCGGCCAATTAAATTTGAACTCTGAGGTTGTTTTTTTTTTTTCATTTTATTTTTTCTTTAATGAAGGTTTTGGCGGACGCAATCTACCGTTTTGTCGACTGACAGGAATTATGACTTTTTGTTGGCGTATTGACACAAACAAAATATAATCTCTCTCTCTCTCTCGCACAAGCCCTTGAGGTGCAATAAGTGTAAGGTTTGTTTGAGTCACGGGTGCCTGCCTCTTTTATTATTTGTCCCAGGCTACACATTCGCATCCATTATCCCAGGCTTCCCAGCCAATGCAAACTACTACGTATACAACAGACGGCTGTTGAGAGCGATGATGGGCCTTCCATTTTCCAGGGTTCCGTTTTGGAGGCCCATTGTCAGCACTTTGCTCATATCCCACAAGTCTCCATTTTGGGATGACAAAAATATTCAGATCCGGGTCTGAAAAAGTCTGTATCCGCATATTAAAAAATACCGATCTACATCCTCAAAATTAAGATCCATGCAAATCGGATCCAGATCTAGATGCATGAAAAATTAGATATCCGGATAAGCATTTTTTAATTAAATTATTTATTAAATTAAAATTAAATAATATATATATAAGTTAAATAAAAGTAATAATAGGATTAATTATAAAATATAGAAGTTAAATTAAATTCAGAATTATATTAGGATCCGCATTATTTTATGTGGATTTGTAGTCTTTATATAATTTTATTTGTACATTTATGGTGACACTAGGCTTGAATTTATGTTGTGGTATTTTCATTTGTGACTTAATGGTGTTGTATGTTATTTTAAGTATTAAATTATTAAATTTTATTTTACGAATTTAAATATTCAAAATATTCGTCCGCAATATGTGCGGTTATTACTCATATTCAGATCCATATTTCTTTGAATACAAATATAGATTTAAATATAAAAATATTAATTTAAATCTGAATTTAGATGCACCTACATGGATCTGGATCTGATTTTGCCATGCATGCCTCCCTCTCCGAAATTGATTCAACATAAATTCAACCAGCATGACGAAGTGAATTGCATCAAGAGAAGAGATGGGGCCGGCGTGGAACCAGCGTTGGCGTGACGTTATTGGTCCTCTGTCTCATTCTTGAGGTTGCCACCCATATTCTCCTCAAATAAATAATGTGTAACAAGAACAATGATGATTTTTAAGTGAAAGTATGACCAATCAGTGAAGTGTTTGGGCTACAACCTCACCTATAGTGTGACCAACCAAAACCAAATACTATACTCATCCATTCGTGCATCCTCATGTATGTATGAGTATGTCTTTCTAAATAAAGATAATACGCTAATTAAAGTTGGTTGATATGAGTGATTTGACATTCTCACTCATTAAAAGAGATCAAAAGTTTAAGTTCTGTTCTCGTATGGAGTCATCACTTTGATCAATACTTTTTATCCCTTACGGATCGATTCGGTGCGAGCGGAATTAGTCTGGGTTATAGTACGGACTTAAAAATATCTCTCACAGTTATGCGAATTGATTCGATACGAACAAAATTAAACTAAATTATGATACAAATTTAAAAATATCTCTCACAATTGAGACCCACTCAAAATCCTCTCCGTGCTAAAAAAAAAAAAAAAAGGTAATACGCTGTAACTTAGATTTAGATAAGGCTCAACTTGAAGCATGCATGCATATATAACTTTCTTTCCTTTTTTTTTTTTTTTTTTTTGTCTCCTTTTAACTCCTATTGACTGCCAATCAATAAAAAATAAAAAACGTGGAAGCTAAGGGTGGCGAAGAGCGAACGGATTTAACCAAGAAAAACGAAAAAAAAAAATTCAATTTCATTTAAGTTCAAGAAGAAGCGCAGAGCAGACAGAGTTAGAAAGTCAAATAGTCAGCGGAGAAAAAAAAAACGTAATAATAATTTCCTCATAAAAGAAAAAGGCTTATTTTCTTTGTCGTACAAGGAGGCAAAGCAATTTTTCTTTCCACTCCGCACAACAGGAAAGGTAAGAAAAACTTTTACAATTTTTGATCGATTATTTATTATTTTTACATGTTTTTCAAAAGCTTCGGGGATTATATCTTTAGATCACCGAATTGAAGAATATTCATTATTTATGATCCTAATTATTCCCTTATGCTGCCATCTCTCATCCTGAGTATTTGATCGATTTCTGTAATCTGTTGTTATTGTTCGTAATTCATTCATTCTTATTTGATACTTGAAGCGCTGTCGTTTTAATGAAAATTTTGCCTTTTATAGCCACCTAGATGTTTCAAACACAACTTCTTTTGGCTGAGAAATGCTTCAATTGATCCAGATTTTAACTTAATAATGATTTTTGTTTTCGTATGTGAAGCAACTTGAGCTTTGAATTCCTTCTTGTTGCAACCATTACTTTACCTGATCAGCGCTTTGTTTCCATCAAAACCAAGCTGTTCCTATTTCAATTTTGGCATTGTGTAATTGGCGTTGATTGACAATTTTCACGATAAGAGGCTTGATCATTCTGATTGTAAATGCAACTGGAATTTTTTTTTTTTTTTTGGAGTGAATGAAATTCAGTGTTTAAGCTGTTGATAAGGTTGTAGTAAATTCACGAAATGATAATTCCATGGCATTATTCAATATTGAGAAACATGGAATAGTAATCTTTATTGAATTTCAGTCCGATTTCTTATTGTTTGTATCTAATACCTGAATAGGCAGGAAGACTTGCTGGCAAAGCTGACAAGTGCATTACTACTACTTGCACTTATTTGGTGTCTAGGTTATAGGCTTTACTGAGCATTTGGTCATTGATGTGGCCTATCTATTTTCTGTTAAACAAGATTCTTAGAACGGAAGAAGAAGAAAAAGAAGAAGAAGAAGATCAAGTAGCTAATGTGAACGGTGCAAACATGGTAGAATGCTGCCCATCCGATCAGTCACCAAGCGGTCGGAAATGCAGTGATTCAATCTTGCCCTCTGCACACTTTGTTGAAGTGAGCGAATCTCGATTATGTTCTTCCCCTATCTTTTCGTAATGCTGAATGACAACTTTAGTTTGGGCCAATGTATAATCTGTTACTACTTATGTATAGATCAGTTAGCTGGGCTGGTGTTTGTAGGTCCCACACATAAATCAGCTATTTTCTTGGGATTGTGGTCTGGCATGTGTGTTGATGGTACTGAGAACAATTGGAATCAACAATTGCAATATTCAAGGTTTGGCAGAACAATGCTGCACGACTAGGTATCTTCTTCTATTTATAGTCTGGAAATTTGGTTGCTGTTTTCTGTGGATTGCTTTTTGAATTTAGGTTTATGCGAAGATAGTCCATTATAAGTTCATCATGAGCTGACGTGAAAACTTTTTGATGAATCTTGTTCTGACATCTTATTTTCAGCGTTTGGACCGTTGATCTGGCGTATTTACTGCAGAAATTTAATGTTGGTTTTTCCTACTTCACAATAACATTAGGAGCAAACCCAAATTACTCTGTTGAGACGTTTTACAAGGTCTGATTTCTGGTCTATGCAATTCATTTGCTGTTGAAATTTTTTTTGCCTATTTAACCCCAACAACTATAGGCATTAATATTGTTTGCTTAAACTTTGGGAAGCATTGTTGTCATATTTCTGATCAGATGTTATTGTCAATCCAAATGCAATTTTAATCTCATGTTTTAAGTAGATCATATTGGTTCTGTGCCAGATTAGAATTGCAGTTCAGTTGATTGATAATTATGTTTTGCTTATGGATGACATATATCATCTAAGATGATCAACTCTTCAAGTGGATGAGACCTCTGTTACTATATGCTGCTTCTTTTAGCAGTATTTAGTAAGTAAAAGAAATAACAGGATTAAATTTTCTTCCCTGCTGCTATTTGACTCATTGCTAGTTGTATTTGTGTTGTATTTGTTATGGCCTTCCCGTGATTCTTTTGCCTTTTGCAACTTAGTTGAGTATCACTTGATGTCACTGTCCCTCTGTAACTGAGGATTATTCTTATCATTATGCAGGAGCAATTGCCTACTGATTTGGTACGAGTGGATATGCTATTCCAGAAGGCAAGAAGTGCTGGAATTAAAATAGAGGTATGAACCAGTCATCTGAATGTGCTTTCATGTGATCCAGGCATCTTTATGCACTTTCATATGATCTAGACATCTGAATGCACTTTCATGTGATCCAGTCATCTGAATGCACTATCATCTGCAACATAAAATGTTTTTCTTTTCTGCAAAATTGGCTGAAACAAAAGATGGTCTCCCTAGTGTTTATTTGTATTTTGGTCTGTTTGAGCGTCAAAATGTTTGACTGGTAAAAAAATAACAGTAATGATAAATATTCCAAAATTTTATCCCAAATTTCATCCCAAGTGATGTGGCATGTGACTCTTCATTCATTAAGTGGTTGATGATTTCTCATAAATTGTAAGTGAATTATTACATTATCTCACCAACAGGTGAATGAATAACTCATTATTTGAGATGCAATTTTGGAATGCATCGCAATACTCAAAAAATAAAAGCTATGACTGGAACAAAAATCTTACCTTTTCTTTATTCATTTGGGATTTAACTATTTATTGGGATGAGCCTACGAACCTCCTCCTTTCTACAGTGCGGATCAATCAGTGGAGTAGAAATCTCTCTTATGATATTGTCAGGGAATTATATTGCAATTGCATTAGTTGACCAGTACAAATTAAGGTAGGCTCCTATGATATCTTTCTTCTATTTGTGCTTTTATTCATTTGTTTATATTATTATTGTTATTACGACTACGTACTTTCTCCTTTACCTTTCACTGACACATTTTTTTTATGATATCCATGCGTGTGTTCTCTTCTTTCTTGAACCAAAGAAAAAACAGAAAAGAATCTCTTTTGCTGTTCTAAGTCTTTTATGGCTTTAAATTATAATTATGCTGTTATATTAAATTAAATGGTCTGCCGAATTCTGTATGGCAGTCACTCATGGATGGAGGATGTCATTGTCCCAGGCTTTTATGGCAGTGACTCTGGGTATACTGGTGAGGGGTGTTAATCAATTGTACATTGTCTGTCTTTTACGTGTATGCCACGCTTGGAACTAATATTGATTGATGTTGTGTCTTTTTAGGTCACTATATTGTGATATGTGGCTATGATGCCAACTCAGATGAGTTTGAAATCAGAGATCCTGCCAGTTGTAGGTATAACCCTTATTTTTTTTGTTCTCATTTCTGACTTCCCTTGCATCGATTGCCACAGAAAAGGAAACTCTTTAGAAATGAATATATTTTCAATGTGTTCAATATAATGTATGAACTATATTGCCAATGTGCACTTACCAAGCAAACAAATCCAGTTTCTCAAACAGTATGTTAAAGTAAGAGCTCGTGTGCTGATGTTCTTGGTTTAAGTGACCAGATCTACTTGCAATACATTGCCCTAGTATGGTATTCATGTTAAGGAATCAATTACAGCATCCAGCTAAGTATACTCTTAAGAGAGGGAATTATTGTTATTCGTGCTTATCAATTAAATATCTAAAGCTTAAAAACACTCTTTAAAATGGGTGAACTGATAGAGATCACTACATCTGCCAGTAATATTGCTCTTTTTTTCTTTTTTTTTTTTTGAGAGTGCCAGTGATATTACTCTGGATGCAGCAGATTGGCCAAATTTGACCTATGCTTAATATCATTCTTTAAAATGGATAAACTGACAGAGATCACTATTTCTGCCAAAAATATTACTTAGGATGCAGCTGATTGGCTAAATTGGTCATATTTTATATGTGCAACAATGAACCATCTTTGTTTTGACCTGTGAATGGGGTTCAGGAAATTTTACAAACATTCACATTTTTTTGCTGTTGGTAGGTAGATTTTTGGAATCATTATACGCGGAGGCTTAAATCTTTTTCTTGAGATTTGACCAATAATAATTTCTTTAAATTTGCTCATGAAAATTTATTTAGCTTACATGAACTTGAAAAACTTGAGCAGGAAACATGAGAAGGTCACATCGAAGTGCCTAGAAGAAGCCCGGAAATCTTTTGGTACTGACGAAGATCTTCTTCTGGTAAGTGTCTTTGCTATCCTACTGCTCCATAGTGCATTGCATCCAAGTACCTTAGTTTTGTGTTATAACTTGTTGTGATGTGCCTATATAATTTTGTTTGCCAAATATCCAATAAACTCAAATATAAAAATAAAAAAATAAAATAAAGATTTGATCAGGCACTTGTATTAATAATTGCCTTTTGGATTCAATATGTCCATCTTACAGATATCTCTGGAGAAGACCGAGAAGTAGATCCAATTCCTTTGTATAAATTCTTACACTTCAATTTGATCACCTACATGTATATTGCATTATGCTTTGCATAGATGACAAAACCGAGAAGTAGATCCAATTCCTTTGAATAAATTCTTACACTTCAATTTGATCACCTACATGTATATTGCATTATGCTTTGCATAGATGACAAAACAATATATAGTATTTGCTTCAGCATTAACCAGGTTAATGTGGCTTCTTCCTTCAGATTGCTAGCAGTTGCTTGTAAGTATTCAGCTTATGTTAAATGTATAGTTAACACATAATTCTTATAAATTATTATACAAGTAATTGTGTATTCTTTTTCCCATCAATGAAGGGGCAGTTGTATTTTGCTGTCGTTAAGCAAATTCTTAAAACTCAGTTGTATGATTTCATCTAAATGAGTTAAAGATTGATTATTTTCATTCTCAATCTGCCACTTTTCTTTCGCAAGTTTCTGTTTTGCTTTTCTTTTTGGTAAATGCTGCTGTTCTGATTTTATCGTTGTTTCTTTTGTTTACATTTCTAGGATGTTGGTAGAATATGAGTATGAGGGTTGGCCTACCATACAGTAGAATCTAGCCCCTCGCATTTTCTATTACAAGTCACATAGTTTCTATATTAACCACAGCTTAAGGTTATGCAACGGAAAACTTTGGATCTGTAGAATTTGGGACTTGTGACAAAAAACT
The DNA here is from genome assembly GCA_018350135.1 of Citrus trifoliata. Taxonomy (NCBI): domain Eukaryota; kingdom Viridiplantae; phylum Streptophyta; class Magnoliopsida; order Sapindales; family Rutaceae; genus Citrus; species Citrus trifoliata. Next base: position 21,864,661 of record CM031387.1, read on the forward strand.
TGAGTTTTGTAATGAAAAAGTGAGGGACCGTTTACACATAGGTTGCATGGTATCACAATCTTGAGCAGTGATTCAAATTGGAAGAGTACCATAATCACAGTACTGCACAATAATTAGGCTCTATTTGCTATTGAGGTGCTGTTATTTTGTAGTTTCAGCTGTTGTGAAATGGAAGCTGTAGTTTGTCAAGTGCAAAATAGATTGGTATATGATAAACATGAGTTTTACAACTTGGGTAATATAAGTTTTTCATCTGTAGTATATTTGCTTTGCATGCATATCTCATACCTGCAGGACCACGACACCAAAAAATGCCTTGGAAACTTTTTGGCAGCATGCAACTGCCAGCACTAGCGCTCTGTGGATAATGCATGTTTGTCATGTCACTCATGTCCATTGTTTTAATCAACTGTCTCATAAAAATTTAGGATGTACATAAAAATTTAGGATGTACATTTTTTATGTATAGTATTCTTCTTCTTCTTTCTTTTCATTTTTTTTTTTTTTGTTTGAAGTGTATATTATTCTATGTTTCATAAACACGCTCTAATTTTAAAAATTCTGCATGACTTGTAACTTTGTGAAATCACTGTTTGGGGAAGAAACTAATTTAGTAGTTTGATGAACTTACACAAAAAAAGGAGTGGCATGATTTCGTTTATTGAATATTTGTACTATGATTCGATATATGCAAGAATTTAAGAGTTTGCTGAGGGATGCATGTTCAAATTTACACTAGCGAATTCTTAAACTTCAAACGCTTTAGGACTCAGAAAAGTATCATAAACTAGGAAATATTTAATTCGGTAGTGTTTGGTGATGATGGTGGTGTTATGGGCATAGAAATGGAAGATTAGAGTTACGAGTCGGATTGGTGATGTAGCCTTCTTTTTCCTTTTTTTTTTTTTCTCTTTTTGGTTAGTGGAGGACGTAACATAACATATTTCAAGAATCTCTCAGAAAACAAGGCTCCCCGACGTACGCATTGATATTTCCCGTAGAACAATTAGACATGTCTCTCCATACACAGACTCCATTACCTGGTGTAAATGCTTACCGAATCCTCATTTGGCTGAATAATTATCCCCTGCTCCTCTTACTAAACCCATTAAATGACTACTTTGAATGTCATAGCTTTCTTTTCTCAATGTGTGGGTTGGGAAGGAACAAAAAAAAAAAAACTATATAATATTGATAGAGCAAGAAACAGGTTTCAGGTTTCGGTTATTATAGTGAACAACTAGTGGAGGAGAACAAAATATCGTTCTTTTCGATATATATAATCATTTAGTGAGTATATCCTCACTTTAACCATGCCACCAATAAATAATAAAACACATATTTCAATAAGGTAATAACAAAAAAGTACAGTTTTTTATGTATTAAAATTTATGGTTTTTTTTTGTATTTTAATGACGTCTTTATTTTAATAAAGTAAAAATGTTCTCACTAGAGAAATTTTATACACACGCTCCCTTTAAATCAAAAATTAATTCACTCCTCTAGTACATTTTAACTGACGACTGAGGTGGTGTTTGATTTTAAGAAAGAGGAGAAGAGGAGAGAAGAAAAAAATGAGAGAAGTGAAAAGGTGACGAGAGGAGAGAAGTGTAAAAATTAATTGTTATTATTTGGTTTCATATTAAATTTGAAAGGAAAAGAAATTACATATTTTTTATTTAAACAAATATACCCATTGTCTCTAGTGTTAAAATATTAATCTTATTAATAAATAAAAAATAATAAAACTATGAATTAATTTAATCTAGAAACTAAATTAACAACAAAATATTTAATTTCATATCATATTTTTAATTAATTCATTATTATTTTATAATCAAAATAACAAACATTGCATGACTAGTTATATATTTAATTTAGTTTCTAAGCATTTATGATTGTTGAAAACAATAATATATTAGGCTATTGAAATTATCTAATTAAATAGAAATTTTAAAAAAAAAAATTACAGCATCAAGTCATGGATAGTAGTTGATTGTCGTTGCTACCACCTTCGACCACTGTTGATCACCACGGCGCCGTTGACCTCCATTGATCACCATTTTTATCGCATTAAATACATAAAATGATTAGAAATGGACGATTTACTCATTGAAAATGTTAATTGTACTGAAAATAAACTATATGGTTGAAAATATGTGAGTTAGAATTTTCTCAAACATTTAAACAAGATTTTGAGGTAAATAACAATGTATATTAGTATTTCTACCTCCACAAAGTTGTAGATCAGCTCATGAGTATTCCATTGATACCAGTTTTGATGATGAAGCTTGTTTCCAGTGAAACTTGATAAGTGTCCGACAATTCTTTTTTTTTATTTTTCTTTTTTCAAATTAGTTTATCCTATTAATTTAAGAAAATAAATATAAATTAATCGTACTTTAACTTATTTAAAATTAATTTTATTTAAAGGACAATATTGAAAATTTTGCATTGCAATAGTGGGGAATTTGAAATCCTTACCCATTGATTTGATCGAACCAAACAGTAGAGAGTGGAAACAAAATCAAATTATTTTCCTCTCCCCACTCTTCTACGCCCAACCAAACATGGCCTCAAAATAAGAACAATTGCTTATGCTAATCTATTCTGCTCAGCGGCAGCCGTTGCTGCCGTCGGCTGCTTCTGTTCCGGTCAGCGGCCCCAGCTCTTAGATTCTACTTAGTACTCACTGCGCAAGAAGTGACAGCTTCTGTCTTCTAGCTGCCATTGATGATTGATTGTACGTTCACCGCTTGGTGTGCTTTATAGTCGGCATGCTGCAATTTAGTTTCTTCAAATACTTTCGTTGTCGATTTATATTGATGCTTTGTTATTATATTAACTCTTGTTGTAATGATTTACTGTTTTAAAATGAATTTAATAACATGTTATCTGTATATTAAGTTGCCTCTTATTGTGGTTTATTCGGTTCTTGTTCGATTTTTTTTAATAAAATAACCGATCCGTGCCCAGCATAAATGAAATATTAGTTTCAAGTTACGCTCATAATGATTAGTTGTAAGGATCAAGACTTAGCGTCAACAGATAGACATGAGTTCGAAGCATAAAATAAAAAATAAAAAGTCATCAAACTCATCCAATGGAACTAATCAAACCACAATCACTTTGTAGCGGTGAAAGTGCTTCCAATTTACAAAGGTTAAAAAAATAAAAAGCAGGAAGCATGCACATGATCCGCTAAATCTAGTCCTACATGCACATAAACAAATCAGTTTACGGCTTGGAAGTTGGAAGCACATAAGCTCGCCGCTTGCGTTCCAGACAGAAGCTTAAGACTTGAACATGTCGTCCGCTTGAAACGTGCATCTCTGTCTTATCTGATATTCTTCAGATGAGAAATTGAAGTCCGATTGATGAATATAGTTTTATGTTAGGTAGTCGTTATCTCCCTGTATTGTGTTGATTACCTCCATAACAAACTAACCTTTAAATTGTTCAAAATTTGAAACATATAATCGCCCACGAGATTTAGATAATAAGCTAATGAGGAACTGTAATGTGATTGATCTTTACAGCAAATCTTACCTGGCTCTTTTCTTGTTTTATATAAAAAGTCAGCATTATTTCGTAAAAAAAAAAAAATAAATGAAAAAGGTCAGCGGCAACAAGAAAACAAAGCATGGCAACGCATGGGGACTTTGGCTTCTAATGACCAAAAAGAGAAATATTACCGTTGAGTTCAAATTTCGAATGAAGAGAAGTACAGTAAAAATTCAACAAGCAGAAACAAAAAAAAAACAATAAATATTTCTGTCTTTTCACGCTGAGTAGTTATTTGAAAGTGACGGTTGATTGAGTGGGACTTTCGGCGGGAGATTCAAAATATTTTGCGGGAAGCAAAAGCAAAGGTCTGTTTACACTTCACAATCATGGATTCTTTACAAAAATCATAATGAAGATGTTTGTTTTATTTTAATTTTATATATTAGGGGTTTTTTTTTTTAAAAAAGTGAACACATATTTGATTGACTAAAAGGAGGGAGAAAAACAAACACTCGAATTTTTTAAGTGAACATATATATATTTGGTATGATTGGTTTCGATCCCTCTTTTTTAAAATAGGTAATTTTTAAAAACTTCTCTTGAGGTTTGGGCTTGTTGCAAGTAGATGGCGAGAATCTGTTTATTTGTAAAAAATCCCCTACCGTTAGTTACTTTTAACATTGACCGTTAGTTGACTGTGTAAAAATAATATTACCCTTAACAACAGTTTGTAGATGGAATTAACTAAAAAAAACTAAAATTATTAGTTATTTTAACCTTTTTAAATTATTAATATTTTCTTAAAGTTCCTACAAAAAAAATAAAATTAAAAAATTATTGTTAAATTATTGATATTTTTTTAAAGCTCCTACAAGAAAGATAAAATTAAAAACTTGAAAATGAAATAGTTATAATTTTTACCTATGATATTGTAAATATTTGGAATTGACAAGGATAAAATTATCAAAAAATAGGGATTGTGCTTTTCGCGTCAACAATTTTAATTTTTTTTTTAGTTATGTCAGTCTACAAACTGTTGTTAAGGGTAATATTGTCTTTGTACAGTCAACTAACGGTCAATGTTAAAATTAACTAACGGTAAGGGGTGTTTTACAAATAAATAGATTCTCGTCATCTACTTGTAATAAGCACAAACCTCAGGGGAGGTTTTTAAAAATTACCCTTTCGAAAATAGATGTTGACTCCGGAATGTGAGTTCGCTTGGACGAAATTGCCCCTACTTTGCTTTGCTAAGTCAAAGTTACTGACAATTTTCTCGTGTAAATCAAGTTTTTCCTCGAGAAATTGAGACTCGAGTAATATTTTGTAGATAAATTTTGTCTGTTTAAATTACAATAATAATATTTATTTTATTAAGATTAACATAATGTAATGCATTTATTTTCATTCATATATACAATGGGTCAATTTAGGATGATGGTGGTTCATCAAATAAGTTATTTTTGTTATGCTAATAAAAATAAATTATTGATTAAAAAACAGTTCGTGTTTCGTAAATTGTGTTTTTGCAATTGTTGTGAATTTAAAAATTATAAAATATGCATTAGGTAAATTTTATTATGAGAGTATCCTTTTATTATATAATAATTAAAATAGACAAAAGTTTAAAATGTCTTTCATTTGTAGACTAGGGTTTATCGAAAATTAAGATATAATTGTTATTTTGTTTAAATATTAAGGTTGTAATAGAAACTTTTACTTTAGACTTGCACACACCTATTTACACACATATTATTTATGTCGTGTCAAACTTAAAAAAATATAGACAAGATCCATTTATTAATCGTGTCAAAATTTTAAAATATGGATATGATCAATTTATTAATCGTGTAGGTCTATTTAAGATATTTAATTAAAAAATTAATTTAAAAAATAACAGGTATTATCAATATTATCTCTAAAAATAGGTCAAAAATAAACTAATGCTACACAAATACGACATGAATAAGTGTATAGCACAATATAGATATGATATGAATAATTAGTTTTTTTTTCAATGTATATAAATATAGACAATTGCTAAGTTACAGCTGTTGTAACTTACATCCTACACAAAAACATGCAAAACGTAGTAACAGGCAGTAGGGCTCGCATAATTTTTGCATGGGATATAAGTTACAGTAACCGTAACTTAGCAACACACACACACACACACACATATATATATATATATTAACACATATTAATTGATATTTGTGTCATAAATGTATAATCATGTTGAGGAGATTCACCACGAATACGATGTGATTCTTTTATATATCTACCAACACAAATATTGACAAATCATGTCGTGACCTATTTTACCACCTCTAATAAAAACTTTAAAAGATGTGATAATTTATTTGATAAACTGCTTATAAAAAGTAATCTCTTATATGCTTTTAAAAGATGTTATTAAAATAGAGAAATTATGAAACAAATAGCTCTTAAAAAAATTATCAAACAACAATTTTTATTTTTATCAAAACTTATTAAATAAGTTTAACCGCAATACCAAATGGGCCTAATATTTATTTAAAAAACATAATTTGAATGTTAAATTTGAAAACAATGAAAAATAAAGCGTTAACTGTAAATTATGCAAGTTATGCATTCAAATATCATTTTCTCTCTATTATATGTGTGTGTGATGGAAATTATCAACCATCTACTAGAAGATTACTCTATTATGAACAAAATATTTCAAAATTTTGAATTTGTTATATTTTGTACCCATTATTTACGATGTGTATCAATCATCCACCAGAAAGATAAAATTATCCTCACAAAATGATGAAACATAAGTAAAAAGATATTATAGTTTTGGTCATTTTTAAGGATATTTCAATCTTTTGGTAGATAATTGATATACACTAAAATCTCTCTATAGTGGTACTCTATACTTACACAAAATTTTGGCCCTAATTTGGATTAATTATAAATAAGAATAAACTCCATATTGATAAGTTATATTTTTTTAATCCTATAACTTAACTTACATCCACATAATAATATTTATTTGTATATTGTAAAAAATATATCCTATGTTATATTAAAGGTTTTATATGAAATAAAATATATTTTTTAAAGTTGTTTGAAATAATAATTTATTTTTCACAGTTGTTACCAAATCATTATTTATAAAAATTAAACTGAGACAAAAATATTAAAGAGAATGCAAATGTTTAGATTTCAAGATGATGTTGTAATAATTATATATTCCTAATCATATACGATTAATGTAATACATGTTTTATTTCCATATTATTTGGATTAAGGATAAATTAAGCTAAAACAAAAAAAAAATCTGTACCTCTTATAATTTTCTCATAAAAATAAAAATAAAAATAATTGGTACCAAAATTACGAGGATAAAGAGAATTTACATTTACCATACCCAGAGGAGACGCTTGTGCACACAGTTGACGTATGGAAGTTAGTTTGTACAGAGTGGGCGGCAAACATGTGATGCTGATATATTGCTTGGAAATTGTTTAAATAATATTAAAAAAAAAGATTTTTTCTTTTAAAAAAAATCATCTCTCTTCCCATCCAATCAAACATCAAATCAATTTATTGTCACTATTTTTACAAAAATGAAATGAAATGAAAAATATGTTCCCGCCTTCCTGATGACTGATGTGCTGTCATATTCAGAAGGGAACTTACTAAAAGGCCCCACTGCGCACATTCCTAATTAAATTTCAATTTATTTTTTTCCCAATTTTCTATATTCTTTTCACAGTCCATCAGTTTTAGCGGGAAAATTTATTAAATCCAACGTAAGAAAGTTTCAAGTCCGGGATAACAGTCGTTATAACGAGGGAAGACCTGTGCTTACAGCCTTACACTTTTATCAAGAGGCGTTAGTTACCGGCACATGAAGAGACAGCCGTTAAAGAAGGCGAAATTACAGTGAGGACAGTGACAATTAAACTGCCGAATCTGCAATGACGCCACGTCACTCAACAGATTCAGATTCCATTATTGCCAATTTGCCACGTAGCAATAGCAAATGCTTTGATCCCCTGAGGACTCACGGGCTCCCCGTGATAGACCCCATCCTTTTTTTTTTTTTTTTTCCCCCTAAATTTATTTAGTCAATGTTAATACCATCTAATTTTTAGATTAACGAAGATGTCATAATTATATCACATGAAATTAATTTCTGACAGAATTGGGTATGTCAAGAAGAAATATTTTCTCAAACTAGAATTAAAAAGAAAATGATAATTTTAAGTAATTAGACAAAATGCAACAAACTCACAAACTCATTTAAAATTACTCCTACTTCTCTATCGCTTGTTCTAATATCTATGATATAATCTTGGAACTTTTTTATTATTTTTTTCGGTAATATAAAGAGATCTCTATAGATCTAAATCTCTAATTGTTCTTTTTTAATTAAAAAAAAAAATACTTGATGGAGAATTGAAGGGTAACATGATTATCTATAGATTGATCTATATGCTTGCTTGTAAACTTGTTATTATAGTCTGTATACTTGAAGTGAAAGAAATTTATGTTTATTAAGAAAAAAAAAAAGGATCAAATTATGCCATGGAACACTTAACAAAAATGGGGAAAAAAAAAGAGTAAATGCAACAAAGATTAGATTAGATGTTTGAACAACAAAAGCAATACATGTAATTAACAACACTCATTAAAAATATAATTATAAATTATTGCTAGGACTTGACACAAAGAGGGAAAGGGAGATAGATGGGCAAATGATTATGTCCAAGCTTTTATTTAATTAGTGACACAAAGTGGTGTCAATAAAGCAGACGACTAGGAATGGTGAGATTTATAAAATGTATAGAGAGAGAGAGAGAGAAGGTTGTGATATATGCATACTTGTTAAATGCTTAAGCGTTCTAGTTTTATGAGAAATAAAAATATGGGTTCCATCTCCGCCTAATCATCAAAAACTTTCAACAACAATTCTTACATTGTTTAAATGCATTTTGGTTGGAATTTTGAATGCACGTACTTGTACATAAATTTCAAATTTGTATACTTCTAACTAATTACATTAATTATATTTAATATTTTAAGTAAAATAATTCAACAAAGACAAATCATTAGTCTTCAACGACTGAATTTATTATTCCAAAAATGTGTTAATATAGAGTTATATTTGTGTTTATCTATTGCAATTTGAAATGAACAGTAATATTCATCCACTACCAATAACAGCAACTATTAAAAAAATCAAAGACTATATGCAGGCTTGAATTGATCTCATCACACAAGTTCTTATTTGGCCTTAAAATCTCAGTTCTTTTTTTTTTTTTTTCTAAGACTTTGGGACATATTCATATATAAATGAGATAGAATTAAAACTAACCACAATAATAATTTTATACATCCTCTAATACCTATTCTTTCACATTGTGTGAGAATAGGATTGACATCTCTAAAATCTCAATTTACTTTCAAACTCTTAACCTCCAAAGTACTGTTATTATATTCCATGTCTCATTTTAAATCACATGATTATGTTTGCATTTAGCCATCTTTAGACATGCGGGTGGGTTAAAGCACAACACAAAAGTCATTTTCATAAAATATACATATATATCATTTATTTATTTGTAATTTTATATTTTACATAAGAGATATTATCAATTTATTATTCAAGTTATTCTGACATATCATATCAGTATCATTCTTATCATGTCAGTATCGTATTTTACCAAAAAATATATTTTATTATTAAATATTTACGTCGTTATTAATTCATTACTATTCCCTTAAGAATGTTAAAATTTTGTTAATGTCATAAGAGCATAAAAAATATTTCCAACTATAATGGCACTAAAAATATTTCAGATTGTAGCCTAAACGCTACATTTTAGAAAAATAATTAAAGATTAAAGAATTAAGAAATTAAACCTTACAATCATTAGTGTTGACTACTGCTTAAATTATAAAGGGTAAAATTATTTTTTAAACTTTTAAAGGTAAAATCAACTTTTAACACAATTTTAGTTAAACATTAATTTTTTTTTAATAAATTAATAACAATGTAAATATTTAATAATAAAATATATTTTTAGATAAATTATAGTATTAAACATAATATATCAAAATAATTTTAATAATAAAATGATAATTTTCCTTTGCATAAATTTTGAACACTGTCTCAAAGCAACCCTGAAACCTTAATAAAAGCAGCAGCAGATTATGGTCAACATTCTTTACTGTCTCTTGGTGGGTCCCACACACTCTCTCGCGCTTTTTTCTATTAAATCTTGCAACAACAAGCAGGCCTTAGCAGACCAACTCCACTCTCTTATCTGCTCTTTACTATCTCTCTCTCTCTCTCTGTCGCTCTCTCTCCAATTTCGTTTCTTCTTTTTATGAATGAAAATGGCTGAGTCCTTGAACGACGCCGTTTCCTGGTTGTTGCCCCCTCGGTCTCTTTCCGATGACTTCGTATTGGTGGACAAGGAAAACGCTTACTCTCCCGTTGCCGTCGAGAAGAAGCACGCTCTCAAGAGTATGAACTTGAACTTTAGCTTGGACCCGAACCCAAGTGTCGTATTTCCTACTGAGTTCCCTTTCGACTTTGACTCGCTCGACTCATCTCTCAGCTCTCCGGTTGACTCAGTGGTGGGTTCCACGGAGACGGAAACCACCGTCAGCGACGAAGAGGACTTCCTCGCCGGGTTAACTCAGCGTCTGACTCGGAAACTCGAGGTACAAGTTATCACAGAGACTTTGCAAAAATAATTATATTCCTTATTTAAGAGTGTTTATGGCTTTCAGTTTTTAACGTTTTTGTTTGGGGGGTTGGGGCGTTGTCTTGGTATCAGAAAAGCTGGGGGTCACCGGAATCGACACTGAATGGGCTTGGGAGCATGTCCGTGTCAAGCAACGGCAGCCCAAACAGCTCCTCCTCGCTGGTTTCATCTCCTCCAACGACGCCGTTCGGTGGCCAAAATGACACTTGGGACCTAATCTCAGCTGCTGCTGGCCAAATCGCGAGGTTGAAGATGAGTAACGGCAGTGAAGCAGCACCCACTTATACCACCAACGTTAGCGGCCATGCAACCGGTTTATTCGCTCCTCCCAAAAGCTCAAACCCTGTGCATGTAATAAAAAATCCATGTTTTGGGTTTTACTCTAACGAAAATGTTCACTTTGACCTTGCTGCAAACGCGACTCAGGTCCAGGTGAGTAATATGTACAATTGAAGCTAGTTTGTAAAATTAACAGCTGGGTTTCTTTCGTTTTTCTTGCCTTTTCGTGTTAGCCAACTAAGATTCATGTTTGTGTTTAGTATCAGCAATATGTGAAGCAAGAACAAATGTTGAGGGCTCAGAGTCAGAGGCCACAACAGATCCAACCTAAAGCTAGAAATTTTGGGTATGTAAATGGAAGATGTGGGCAGCAGCAGCCTCAGCCCGCATGGCCTCCATTGCAAGCGCAGCAGCATCAGCAAAAGCCACAGCAGCAGCGCCATGTATTTGTTGCTGGATCTGGTTGCGTTAGAAGGGGGTGTGCTGGCACCGGCGTCTTTTTGCCTCGCAGATACGGCAATATTAATAATCCACACGATTCTCGGAAAAAATCAGGTTATTAGAGTGAAATATTTACTAGATTTGGCTGTTTTTGGGATTTGTTTGTTTTCACATTTTGATTCTTATTACCACTACTGTTGTCTTGTCTCTAGGTAGTCCAAATGGTTTCGTATCCACAACCACAACCCCAGCAATGAATTTTCATGCTCAGCAACGCTTCAATTGCAGTTTCGGCCCGAATTATGGTGAGAGCCAAACCCAGACAAACAAACCTCTGCTCTGCTTGTGTCTCTCTATTTACAGTCCCTTTTTATATTAAAATTTTCTGATTAATAACATTTGTTTTTTTTTTTTTAAATTTTTGGTTAAATAGTTGCAGATGCTATGATAGCGAGAAGAAATGCACTAATTACTTTGCAAAAAAGAGGCTTAAGACAAGAAGCTGCACGAAATCACGAGATACATCTTCCAAAAGAGTGGACTTATTGAATAGTGGTGGTGTTGTTTTGCAAAGCAGGAAGTTAAGTATAAAGGCTAGAGATATTATGGGTTAATTTTGTTTTATAATTAAAAAGTAAGAATTGAAGAATGTTTAGTGTAGTTATGAGAGGAATAAGGTATTTTTTATTTTGTTTTTTTGTATCTTTATCTTTTGGGAGTTTGCAGGGTTTGTGCACTAGTAGATTTAGGATAATTCCAGACCACCATATTAAATGGGTTAAAAGAGTAGTATAGTACGAAGGGATGGGGAGTTGTTTTATTTAATTTTATTTTTGGCTGTAATAAATGGGGAATTTCAGGTTGATGATGAAGAAGGATCCACACAATTCTCTGTTCTTTGTAGCATAGTAATGTATCCCTTTTGGCCAGATATAATAATAAATATAATATAATAAGGATGGCTTTATCGTGTTTTTGCTCAAAGCTGGCTGTATTTTCCCCTTTTCCGTTTTGGATGATAATGTGTCTGCTCTGTTCTATGCACAATACTTTGCCTTTTCCCCACATCTTTTCAGTACACTATTCGGGAACTTATCCGCTTTTGTTCTTCTTAAGCTCGCTCACCATTTGTGCGCAAAACTCGAATTCAAATTCGAATCCACTTGAACTTGTGACTTGGGTTTTTTCAATGGGGAACTATCATCATATTATCCCCATTGGTGACAGTGAAGGATTTGGTATATTTGAAGGCGGTAAAATATTTCTTTCTTCTTTTTTCTTGGAAAAAAAAAAGTAAAAAGAAAAAAAGCAAAAGGGATTTCTGTAGATTGTGCGTACTCTTGTCTTGTGTTGTGCGTCTAGGTTTCAAAATTCAAAATCGGAACATTACTTGTCGCATATTTACTTCCTTGTTATTTTATTAATTAATTCGTAATGGGAAGAAGCCAACTCGATGGTCGCGTCGCTAGCATACCAGATACCAACAGTTTGTCGGGGGCCAGTCAGTTTTAGAAATACAGTCTCCCCCTATTCAACAAAATTCAAAAACACAAATTGTTTCTTAGTGAAAATTAAAACTCTTTGAAAATTTAGAGTAATGATACAGCCACAAACTCTTGTACTTTGTACAAACTGACGTGGCATGATATCATTGGTTGAATGAAAATATAAATTAATAAAAACAAATCATGTGGGTCAAGTGATATTTAATTCAACTAATCTTATCATGCCACATCAGTTTGTACAAAATAAGTTTGTACAAGAGTTTGTGACTGTATCATTACTCGAAAATTTATTACCCTTTCACCTCAACGAGGTGAATACGTAAACTCATGTTAATTTATATCATTAAAAAAAAGAAAAAAGAGGAGCCATTAGCATTTATCAAGGCCATAGTGGAAAAATCATAAACTATAATGGGTTATAATAAAATTTTGTAAAAGGAGGAGGTCGAACATAAAATTTTTCATTAGATGCGAGTAAAATTTAAACTAAGAGCTTCAGCACCTGTACTTAGTTCCACCCCTGTACATCACACCTTAATTACTTTTTTTTTTTTCTGTTAATTTTAGCTAGAGTGTGCTTACATAACAATGGAAAAAATGGTCATTTTAACGGATAAATCTATGGTACTACAGTTGTACGGTACCACAACTGGATCCAATTATTGAATCTAATCTACAGTTATCATCAGAACTAGATCTAATGACTGGATCCTTACCATATAACTTTGGCACCGTAGCTGAACCCCAATTTAACTGTCAAACTCCCTTTTGTTTTTAGAAAATTATCATCTGACCACAGCATTCTTGGTGGAAGTTGAAGTAAATACTGATGTTTCATTTACGCATAGTGGTCTTTTTAACAAAAAAAAATCTCGCAGAGTTAGATGAAAAAGTGGTGTGTTAATAGACGCGATCTATATCATTAACATTAACATAATCGGGAATAAGAAAACAAACATTTTTGAGGGTGCGGCCATGAATTTTTAAGATTTTAAATAAGTTTGCAGACAAATTTATTTTCTTAACACTCGTAATTAGTTAGTTTGCTTAAAGTTTAAATTTTTTAAAAAGAAAATCACAATGATTTGTAAAGTAAATAATTAAAAGTAAAAAAGAGGAATCGAAATTGCTTCAGCGTGAAGGAGAGGGGAATGAGGATGGCTTTTTTGATTTTTGTATGGAGACAGTGACCGTGTGATGGAGATAATGGAAGGTACGTTGATTGCTTCGTTTATTTAATGGGGCCCCAAAATTTGGATTGGGTCTGGTCTTTTTCTTGAATTGTACGTACCACTGCCTCGTTTACAATTACAAATTTTTCTTCTATTTCGGCGAAAAGTTACCCAACAATACATATATGAGAGAATGAGACACATCTTTCTCCCTTTTTTTGATAATTGTGATTTTTTGGTTTTTGTTATGCGCACTCTTCAATTTTGACTTGGTCAAATTGCTCTACATGGGTTTACGAGATTTTCTTTTCTTTTCTTTTCTTTACTTTTTTTTTTTTAAAAAAATTCTCTCAAAGGCTTCACACCTACAATATCCACAATCTATATCTCTCTTAATTAAGATCAAAATTAGTCTTTGATCAAGTGTCGTCTTCTGAATGTCTTCACTGCAATCTATATTCATAGTTGACTTATGGTCCGTTTAGAATTGACATCAGACAGTTGATAGTTTAAAAGATATAATATTAAAATTTTTAATAAATATTATTTGTTATAATTTAAAAAATGAGTTGATTTAAATTACACAAATATAATAAAAAAATTTATTATATCTTCATTATTTTTTTAAAAAATTATTATTTTAAAAATATATTTATTATATAATATTAATTTTAATTTTATAATTATACTTTTTTCAACAACTGTATCTTAAAATTTATAACACTTTAATTAAGACTTTTTTTTAAATGAGACGATTACTCATACTACAACTTATTTTAAATAGAACCTTAAACTTGAATTTTTTTACAAATCTATATTTAAACTCACACAAATTTTGGTTACCATCTCTTATTGAAGGGCTACCTAATCAGTGGTTGATTTGATATTTAGAACATTACCTTTGAACGTTGATGTTTTCGTCTGCAGGTACCCATTATTACTTTCTTTGATTAGTTTTGATGTTTTAAATTTGGGATAATTTGGAATTCCTTATTGGAGAAATAATAATTTTTTTAATATTATAATTTTAGTTTATTTTTATTTTTTTTTAAAAGATAATTTCTATTAACATGTCTTTTTTTAATAAAAATAAAAGTAAATTGAAGTTTACACCGTACTTAGAGTGGTAAAAACAATGCTTAAATTGCACCACCAATATGCTTTGACCGAAAGGCAGATGAAGGTATCCAATGCTCTCTCTCTCTCTCTCTACACGGTCTTCTCTCTTCTTTAATAAGATTCCTCAATGAGTTTTTAAACCTTTTTTTTTTTTAAAAAAAAAGAAGGTGGTTAATTCTTCTATTTTATAAATTATCTGTTCTAAACAAACAGAGCAAAGTTCATAAAAGAACGAGAGAGATATGACACAACATATTTTTTGAAGATCCAAGATCCAAGACAATTGTCATATAAGGTTGAATGCTAAAGCGAATTTGCTTTGCTCTGTCGTTTGTGTTTTTCTCTTCTGTTTTATTTATTATTAAAACATAGGTTTTATCTGAGACTGGGTATAAAGATGGAATTAGGGTGGGTTGTTTGTGGGTTTAAATGACAGAACAAGGAGGAAACACTTAGTTTGTAGTCTTAATCACTACATTAATTATTACTATGATTAGATAATTCGGGCACGCACATAATTGTTAATGATTTCAGACAAAATTATACTTTGGTTAAAATTAAAACTGAAGACAAGAGAAAGAAATAGCAAACATCCATACCAAGCTTCAAACCACAATTGGCAAAATGAGTTATCGGGTGGCATTTTTATTGTGACGTATTAAATTTATATTAACTCAAATATTTATTAATCATGACAAAATATGAAAATTCAAGTCTAATACAAAAAATAAGTATGCGACACATTTAAGAATCGTAAAATTCTAAATTTTGTCAGCTCTACTTAAACCTTCAAATTATGTGTGAGGCAACATTTCGTTAGACTATTTGCTAAGTATAAAGCATTTTTTTTTTCTTTCAATAATGCGCAGTCTAATAGACGCAAATATTTGAATGAAAATGATATATTTATTTTTTTTCTCTTAAATATCTCAATATAAGTAATAATTGTTTTTTAAGTAAAACAAAAATTGTTACTTTCTTACAAAGGATAACTAATTTGACGACATGATTATTAAAAGAACTATTCCCGATCAGCTCAAATTTAAAGTGTAATATGCGTAATTTGTTGACGGATATATTCTTTAAAATATTTGGGGGGCATGGAATTGCAATGATTTGATTGACAGTTCATGATCATAATACGATAAAACCTGATTGAGGAAAAATAATAATAAAAAAAATAAAAAAATGGCCTTACTTCAAATATTTATATGATATCGGCACATGGTCGCACTCTTACAAGAGATCATTCAATTATTTGTGCTCCTTTTTTAACTTATGAAAATAGAAGAGCATGTATTATATTAATGAATAATAAACTTGTAAATAAGTCAAATGGAGCTGTAGTAGTGGGTATGGATTAGTTCAATTCTCGGAGATTCCAACTCAAATATAAGCGCGAGATTGCTTGATTCGCTTAAATAATCAGTTAATGCTTGCAAACAATAGAGAGCCTCTTTTTTCTTATCGAGAAATTAGTCAACTCTTGAATTTTAAAAATTGGGTTGAAAAGCAAATGGCAAAGTCGATGAATTCACCAAACATTATGGCTTTCAATTTCTATAAAGAAAGAGATGTGACCTCATTAGTGATGGTTGTAGATTCGTTTCCCTTTTTGCTTTGGGCTGCATTCATCTTGATTTGAGGCCCATATCCTGCCGTCAATTATGTGGAAGAAACATCAATCAGTGTTTCTTTTCATGAATTTGCTTAACTTTCATGTCAAAAAATTGATTTTTTTTTTTCTGGGAATTCTGATTGAGACATACAAAAATATCATTCCATTGCTTAAAAAACAAGAGAAAACCTTAGTTACAATTGTGGTACCGTGTTATAATTATATTCAATCGTTGGATGCTAGTAAACCACACTAATTCAAGTACATCTAACGGCTAGATGCAACTGTGACACAATGTCACAGTTGCACCGTAGTCTGATATAAAAAACACACATTCATATAAATTATTTCACGTCTAGATCTAATTGGCCAACAAGTAAACGAAACACTCAATAATCTCTTTTTTTTTTTTTTCCAAAATTTGCCTGGTTTTGAAAGAAATAAAAAATTTCTTTAATTCTCGAGGATAACAATCCAGGGTAAATCTGTTGAAGTCATTGGAATCAATTTACAACCAAGTAATTACAATAATCAATTTGATAAGTATGAAATTATTTAAGATTTGGCTGAGAATAATTGATGGACTACGAGTATTAATCTGATGCAGCCATCGACTTTATTAATTACGAATTACCCAATAAACTTTTATTTACGATCTGAAGCCTGAACATACATAATTATTTTTCTTTATATATAACAAATATAACGCATGTGTGGTACTATAATATGACTTATCATTTCTTCGTCATTTTCTTATTACTATACCGAGAAGAGGGTGATAACATAAATAGCAAAGAGTAAAGATTACCTCAAGAGGGTGTTGGGTACACACTAAACTTAATTACGTACCACAATACAAATGTGCTATCGAGAAGAGAAGACTCAACTTTTATTATTAATGGACGGACAATTTCACACCACCACTTCACATTCATACACACTCATCTACGTACCATTACACAAATCTCATCATCAAATGAACATCCCTAAAGATGTAATTACTCTCTTATTGCATGATATATGTATATATATAGACACGTGACACATATATTCATTAATTAAAGAGAAATAAGCGTGCTAATTAATTATTAATTAATCAGCCAGAGACTTCAATGGCCCTAACATCAGGTCTGTCCGCAATGACTTTAGGCACAGTGACAGTCAAGACCCCATACTCCATGCTAGCTTTAACCTGATCAATCCTTGCGTTTTCTGGCAGCCTGAACCTCCTCAGGAACTGGCCGCTGGACCTCTCAACGCGGTGCCACGTGTCGCTCCTCTCTTCTACTTCCTTCCTTCTCTCTCCACTTATTCGCAAGACGTTACATTCTTCAATCTCCACCTTCACTTCATCTTTCCTCAGCCCTGGAAGATCGGCCTTGAAGATGTGAGCTTCCGGGGTCTCCCTCCAGTCTATGCGAGAGGCTGGAGAAAGGAAGGTCTTGAAACGGATCCCATATGTCTAGAGACAATGGGTCAAAAATGTTGCTTGTTCGGCCAAAGAAACCGCTTGGAATCAGAGACATTTTGATCAACTTTAATGCTAGCTTTTGTGAGAGTGTTCGGATGCCGGGGTAAAGGGTTCTCTTGAGTGTTTATTTATAGGAACGAAAAGGATATTCTTAGAATTGTGCATCTTTTAATTCATTAGTCCGTGACGTATCATGGTGATGGAGAATTGTCTGGTAAATGCCAGATTGAAAGAAAAGATCGAGGGTGATCGATCTTTCTCAAGAGCGTGATGAATGGTCCGTAATTTATTAGCACACGTAGGGTTTCGCTTTGTTGACTACGTGATGAAAACATGCAAATGATAAAAATTACTGCGTGTCTTTTTACATTTATTTAATTCTTTCCAGTTTTGATACCACGAGGCCTATCTTCAAGGTTCCACTCTCTTCTCTAAGGAAATGATTAGAAACCTCCTGACCCTTTTCCGCTTCATGCAAATTTTCACTTTCATAATCGAAGTTACGTGTTAGATGAAAATGAGCAAAAAGATATCATTCTCGAGATTTACTTTAATCGATTAATAATTCTTTAGTTAAATTGGTTGATATTTTTGAGGGTTCAAATATTGTAGGTTAATAATTCAAAAATAAATACCAAAACTTTTTTCTATTCACGAATTTCATTTATTTTTTGAAGATTAGGACATTGTAGAAAACAGGTGAGGTTCTAGCTATAGAAAAGTAAGAGCCAGCTATATATATATGGAAATAAAAATTAGGAATCTTTTTTCCAAATAAAAATAAATTACAAGGAAGTGGCCATCTATGCTTCTGAGACTGAGCCCATTTAAATTCAGCTAAAGAGCGCCCATGATTTGCCCAATTGATTGGACCACCGCACGTATACAGCCCAAGGAGCCCAATTACTGCCAACTAAGTTGAGGGGCCAAGAAGGAAAGAGCAATTGGGCACCCACCGGCCACCCCATAGAAATTTGAGCAACATCTCAAAACTTGAACCTATAACTATCAGAATCATCTAGTGAGTTGTTCCACAATTGCAGAATTTACTTGAAACAATTTGGCTAACACACGAAAAAGGGATTTGATTGAAAAAAAAAGAAAAAAATAAATGCGAGAGCACGTGACGACCAAACACAAACAGAAACGGCTCCATCGATAAAAGCAAATTCTGCGGAGTCTGCAACTTGTATTGACTACACCTAACATGTTACACGTGCAGTCTGTCGATGAAGTACTCTCAGTCTCCCATTCTGAAAGTCATTACTCATCAATGGTGCTTTAATTATTGTATTATACGTGTCATTTAAAGACAAATGCCTGCAAGGACAAGATAAGATTCCTGATTATTATTATAGATCCCCAATGTTACGTAACTTAATAATAATTGAAGTGGGCTCATTCATTATTTATATGAGAATATTATAAATTATATATATTATTATTATTATTATTATTATTATTTGGATAGATCCTTGTTGTACTTTATTTTAATGTCATCGCAAAATCTCTCATACAAAGTCACAAACTACCGAGGGGTTTTCGTGAAGATTTGTGAAGCCAATCGAAAGTCCTTCAACAAAATATTACATTTAAGAAGCTCTAACAGAGAACCACGCTAGCACACAAATGGATCAAAGAAAAGGTCGCAGATTGGTGCTATTTCCTTTACCATTACAAGGCCACATAAGTCCAATGCTACAACTAGCAAACATTCTTCATTCCCAAGGCTTCACTATTACAATAATACACACAAGCTTCAACTCTCCAAACCCTTCAAGCCACCCACACCTCACTTTCCATTTCATTCAGGAAAACTTATCTGAATCCGAAGCCTCAACAGATGACCTCGCTGCCTTTGTTTCACTGCTTAACACCAAATGCTTAGTGCCCTTTCGCGATTGCTTGGCTAAGTTGTTAGCTGATGTCGAGGAGGAGCCTATTGCTTGCTTGATCTCAGATGCCATGCTTCCTTTCACTCAAGCTGTTGCTGACAGTCTTAAGCTTCCGAGGATTGTGTTGAGGACTGGTGGTGCTTCATCTTTTGTAGTTTTCGCCGCATTTCCACTTCTAAAGGAAAGAGGCTACTTCCCAATTCAAGGTTTGTGTTTTTGCAAAGTCAAGGTTCTTATATTAATTAAGCCAACATTTTGATGAAGTAACACTTTCTTGCTTGAGTTGTTTGGTTTCAGATTCTAAAGGACAAGAGCCAGTGGTGGAGCTTCCACCTCTGAAGATTAAAGATCTTCCAGTGATCAACACTCGGGATCCTGAAACACTTTATGAGATAGTAAATGGCATGGTTGATGGAGCAAAGGTCTCCTCGGGAATCATTTGGAACACATTTGAAGATCTTGAAGAATCAGCGCTTGCTACACTTCGCCAGCAATTTTCAATCCCTATTTTCCCAATAGGCCCATTTCACAAATGCATTCTCGCTTCTCCGAGTAGCTTGTTGACACAAGATCAAAGCTGCATTGCTTGGCTAGACAAACAAGCACCCAAGTCAGTGATCTATGTGAGCTTTGGGAGTATTGCAGCAGTAAGTGAAGCTGAATTTTTGGAGATTGCTTGGGGGTTAGCCAACTGCAAGCTGCCCTTTTTGTGGGTGGTTCGACCTGGATTAACCCGTGGCTCGGATTGCTTTGAGCCATTGCCAAGTGGGTTTATGGAAATGGTAGATGGAAGGGGATATTTAGTGAAATGGGCACCTCAACAAGAGGTGCTGGCTCACCCTGCTGTTGGAGCATTTTGGACTCACAATGGTTGGAATTCGACATTGGAGAGCATTTGCGAAGGCATTCCTATGATTTGTATGCCTTGTTTCACTGACCAAAAAGTGAACGCACGGTATGTAAGTGATGTTTGGAAAGTGGGGCTGCAATTGGAGAATGGCCTCAAAAGAGGAGAGATAGAGAGGACAATCAGAAGAGTAATGGTGGAGAAACGAGGAGAGGAGATTAGGAGCAGGATTTTTCGCTTAAAGGAGAAGGCTAATCATTGCTTGAAGCAGGGTCGTTCTTCATTTGAGTCCATAAACAGCTTGGTTACTCACATTTTATCATTAGAGACATTTACTTTCCACACTCAGTAATCAACTCTTACATTTAAGCTTTGAGCTAATTTTATCAGAACAATTAATAACCATTTCAAGCATTTGTTATTACATATACTATATGTATATGCAGCTTGAATATGAATCCAAAGGTGGCATTTCTAGGTACTTTTCTTTAAATTTCAAATTCTTTTTTTCCCTGGCTTAGGAATTTTAAAAGAATAACATTTTCCTTACAGTTTAAAAAACTGTGTTGGTTATCATATAATAACTTATTCATCAATTCCCTCCTCCCCCACCCAGGAAAAAAAGAAGGGGGAAAAAAAAAGAGAGACAAACTTGTTTATCAGGTGGGGTTCCTCAATTAACTATCTCTGTGGTGGCTATTACTGGGGTCAAGCAGTGCCAATTGCCTTCTGTAATAATTCAAAGTGACACTGATATTTTCAAAAAAGAAAAAGCGACACACTGATGCAAATCGCTAAGGTCCCCGTTGGGATGTTAATTATCACTCAGAAATCGATTCGTCATACTGATTTACAAGTTATGATATTAATGAAAACCACCTGCTTTACATCCCAAAAAATTAACTATATCTACAATGGGAAGGACATTTTGTCTTGTGGCCTCATTAAGAACTTCAGTTCATAAACAGACTCTGTATTTTTATTTAGAGCATGATTATATTGGCTGTCTCATTCTTAATATCATGTCATAAAACATAAGTTTCAACTCCAAGCAATAGTGAAGGATTCAAGGTGCATATAACAACCGTGATTGTGGAGCGAGCAGGAGGGCCTGTAGGAGCTTGGCCGAGTGGTGTTCAAACAGTTTTATTTTGTTTTAGTGACCAAATGGTGAATGCAAGATATTTTAGATTTGTCATAGAGAGTCGGATTGCATTCAGAGGGCCAGCTGGAAATAGGGGAGACTAAAAGAGCAATCAGAAAAGCAATAATGGAAGCCAAGGGGCGGGAAATGGGAGAAAGGATTATGTACTTAAAAGGAGAAAGTGGATCATTGTCTAAAACCAGGAGGTTCTTCACTTCAATCTCTAAAGAGATTGGTTGACTACATTCTCTCATTCTAAATTTTTTCCAATATCCTGTATAAATTATTGATTGTCCAAACTTACTTAAAGATGAGCATACAAGAAATAGAACTTGAGTTTGCTCTGATTTTGTCATGCCAACCACTGGAAACATATTTTATTTACCACAATGCTTTAGCATATTTCGTTGAAGAGCAGGTGACAACTATTTCAAATATTTGTTTGAAGCTGTCTGGTCCATAGATACCCTACTTAGTTTCACGATCGTTAGCATAAATTATTGGTTAAAAAAATTTCCTTTGCCCCTGGCTCAAGGAAGCTTACAAGAACAACAGTTCCCCTGTAATTTAGAAAACATCATGTACTGTATGTAGGTTCTCATATAGTAACTTGTTTCTCTCTTTATTTTTGAAAAATTTGTTTACTAATTGGGGTTCCTCAGTTAGTCCATTTACTCCGCGGTGCTCGTTGAAGAGATCGATCAAGCAATACCTATTGCTCAGCGGTCACTTCAAGGGACACACTGATGCAAATCAGTCACAAACCCTTTGGCCCCATGTGGGTTTGTTAATTATATATATTTTCGCTAAGAAATCGACTCATCATCTTCGTTATAAGCTATGACATCATTGGCTGCATCACTACCATCAAATAATTCATCATCCTGCTTTAAGTTCTGAAAAAGAAAACAACCGTACCGTGACAAAGATGGTTGTTTTTTTTTTTTTTCTTTTTTGTGGCCTCAGACGAAGTTCAATTTGTACACGAACTTACCGTATTATGCCAGCGGGATAGTACTGGCTGTCTCCTTCAATTTAATATGTTGTCTATCGTAGAACACGCTTATCATGTTGATCTCTTGAACTGAAGGTGCATATAAACCAAACATCAAATAAAGTTGGGACATTGAAGAGCAAGCGAGAGGCAGATTCAATGGAGAGGCAGAAAGAATCCAATGTGCAACAAAAGAAGGGGCGCCGGGTGATACTCTTTCCTCTGCCTTTGCAAGGCCACATAAACCCCATGCTTCAGCTTGCAAGCATTCTATATAGTAAAGGCTTTTCCATCACCATAATTCACACCAACTTCAACTCTCCAAACCCTTCTAACTATCCTCACTTCAGCTTCAATTCCATCTCTGAGAGCCTGTGGGAAAGCGAAGTCTCCACCGAGGATACCATATCTCTTCTTACAGTCCTTAATGACAAGTGTGTTGTGCCATTTCAGGATTGCTTGGCTAAGTTGATTTCAAATGGTGATCAGGAGGAGCCCGTCGCCTGCTTAATCACAGACGCTATCTGGCACTTCGCACAAACTGTTGCTGATACCCTAAGGCTTCCGAGGATCGTGTTAAGAACTAGTAGTATCTCTTCTTTTCTCGCTTTTTCTGCCTTCCAAATTCTACTGGAAAAGGGTTACCTTGCCGAACAAGGTTTGCACGTCCCTCCCTACATTATTTAGATTCAAACAAGCATTAATAAGCTTTTTGTTTCGACTAATATAACAAGTGCACACTGATTTTCTTTCTTTTATTATTTTATTTCATTTATGGTTTTCAGTTTCTTTTTCCTCAGATTCCCAATTAGAAAAACCAGTGACAGAGTTACCACCACTGAGAGTGAAAGACATTCCGATTATTGTAACACATGATACAAGGAATTTTCATCAACTGATATCAGCGGTGGCTAGTAAGACAAAGGCTTGTTCAGGATTGATATGGAACTCTTTTGAGGACCTTGAACAAACCGAACTCACAAGATTACACAAGGACTTTCCCATCCCAATGTTCCCAATAGGCCCATTTCACAAGTACTGTCTAGCTTCTTCAAGTAGCTTACTATCTCAAGACCAAAGTTGCATTTCCTGGTTAGACAAACAAGCAGCAAAATCTGTACTGTATGTGAGTTTTGGAAGTATTGTTGTTGTAAATGTGACCGAATTTTTGGAGATAGCTTGGGGGCTAGCGAATAGCAGGGTACCCTTTCTCTGGGTGGTTCGACCAGGATTAGTCCCTGGAGTAGAATGGCTTGAACCTTTGCCAAAAGGGTTCCTGGAAATGCTGGATGGAAGAGGGCATATAGTAAAATGGGCTCCCCAACAAGAGGTTTTAGCTCATCCTGCTGTTGGAGGGTTTTGGACACACAATGGTTGGAACTCAACATTGGAGAGCATATGCGAAGGCGTCCCCATGATTTGCCAACCCTGTTTTGGTGATCAATTGGTGAATGCAAGATATGTTAGTCATGTTTGGAGGGTTGGATTGCATTTAGAAAGGAAGTTTGAGAGAAGGGAGATTGAAACAGCAATCAGAAGAGTAACTGTTGAAGCTGAAGGCCAGGAAATGAGAGAGAGGATTATGCACTTGAAGGAGAAACTGGAACTTTCCTTATTAGAAGCTGGTTCTTCATATCAATCTCTAGAGAGATTGGTTGATCACATACTTTCATTCTAGTTTTTTCAATCCTATGGTGTAACAATTATTGATCGTCCAAACTTACTTAAAGATGATCGCACAAGAAATAAAGCTCAATTTTCTGGCTTCAAGTCTATCCCATTGTTTTGTTGGAAGCTTGAATAATTGTCCAATTTTCTGTTATCAATTCAACTGAAGCACTGATGCTAATTGTTTACGTAACCAATTTGACGAGACTTGTCTCAACGTACTCCGTCTCTAAATTCCAGACGAATCATGTCATAAACTTTGTGATTTTCTTTTATATTCATTTATTGAATTCTATGATTTTGATATAATAAAAATTCAATAAATAAACTAACTCTCTTAAATTTCATAGTGTAAAAATGTGTCTGCATAAAAAAAAAAAAGAGGATGCCCCTTAGAAAAAGACTCTTATATATAGAAGCTTTTTATGAGGAATCAGAGTGACAATCCATGATTAGCAATTGAGAATAGATATGGACTTGCCATAGGACCAATTTTACTATCAAGATTTATCACCATTTTAACTACTTTAGCTCCTTGATCAATTACTTGAAATTCCCAACTATTCCACTTAAAAAGTAGTATAATTTCTTTTCAAGAAATTAATTGTAATTTTTTAAAATTATATGAGACAATTACTCAAATTACAACTCATATTATATGAGATTACGACTAATATTTACAATCAAATAATTACTGAAATTAATTTACATTAAATCTTATACAGTATTGCCTAAATTTTAACGCACTATTCAAATTTTGACT
This sequence comes from Citrus trifoliata, assembly GCA_018350135.1. Lineage (NCBI taxonomy): Eukaryota > Viridiplantae > Streptophyta > Magnoliopsida > Sapindales > Rutaceae > Citrus > Citrus trifoliata. The sequence goes on from CM031387.1 coordinate 21,889,833, forward strand.
CTCTTTAATATTTGAGTAACATTAACTCAACTCACATTTCGAAAGGGCGAATACTACTTTCACTCAAATTTAAGAAAAAATTAAACATCTACAATATTTTTGTGGGGATTCAAACCACTACCCTCACAATTGTGAGGGAGTGTCTCTGATTAATTAATTGTGATTTCTAAATCTTCTTTTATATGTGTTTTCTATATCTTATTCTATAAATTATTAAAATGTTTAATCTAACTAAAATATTCATCCATAAATAAACATGTAAATGTGTACTAAAACATCATACTCCACTTTTTTTGAAACACATAGAATAGATTAATGATATGTTTACTTCTTGTGTTACAATTGATAATGATTACTTGTTAAAAATATAAAAGAATAAGAATTAATTTTTGGTGGGGTCCAAAAATTTAGGAGTGAGACAATGGGAATTTATTTTTTTGGGAGGTAAGAATGAAAATCAGGAATGATGAATGAATTGACTTTTTTACTCTTAACAAAATTGAAATTTTCTTTTTTTTTACCACATTTTAATAATAACAACAACAATAATAACCATTGTAATAGTTATTAAAAATTATTTTATTATGATTATAATAATAATAATTATTGTTAATATTATTAACTATAATTATTATAATAAATAAAATATTAAAATTATTATTGTTACAAATATAACTATTGTAATAATAATTATCATTATTTCATTATATTATTATAATAATAATTGCAATAATAATAATGATAGTAATATTTATAATAAAATTATTTACTATTTATTCTGTTAGTGAATAATTGTATAATTGCAAGGAAGGATATTTTAATAACTTTTTATAAATATTTTGATTAAAAAATAAAATAAACACATCAATAAAAATATAACTTATCATGATTTTCAATACTTACAATTCAAGTAAACAAGTTATTCTAATTTTCATTTCTCATATTTTGATTTCAAAGAAGTAAATGCACCATAAAAGTAATTTGCTAACGATCCTTAAGGTTAATTGTGAAAATGTTTATAATTAACAGCAAGGCTGCAATCGTTTACCACATAGTTTTTGGCAGAATCTTTAAAACATTGGATTTTACTCAATTTTAATGGGTTAGAGTTTGCTCACCCGCTAACTTCAAGATTTTACCATTTCTAGTTGTTTTTGCTGATGATTAATTTTATTTTTAAGGCCTGAGGACATTCCTGTACAGCATGGTGTGGAGTGAGTCGACTCGGCGATTTAAACAATTGTCCCCCATTGCCCATGGGGTCCCCACCATGAGATGAAAGATTAACAGGGAGTTTTTATTAACACAGAGACGTGACTTCTTTAAATTTGTCATTTGTATTTTGCCTTTTTATGTAGGGATAAAATTGTAATTCTAGGATAGTGATTTGGATTTGGTTGAGGACTTGTCGGCAGCACCACTCAATATTAAGCTTGACGCAGGCGCTAGCAAGTCAGTTAACAAGGTAATACAAAAACTCAAAAAGAGCTTTCGATTTGATAGATGGAGATGGAGCAGGTACCACAGCCAGGTCCAAAATCTGCATGCTATCATCCTCATGTTCTGATATGGCCTCTCCCAGCACTTGGCCATGTCAACTCCATGCTGAAGCTGGCCGAGCTGCTCAGCCGTGCCGGTATCAAAATTACCTTTCTCAATTGCGAGCATTACCACGAGCGCCTCGTCCGTCACAGCAGTGATGTGTTTTCACGTTACATGAATCTTCCAGGATTTCAATTCAAGACCGTAACAGATGGCCTTCCAAAGGACCATCCGCAAACGGCAGATAATTTCCACGAGTTGTTGAATTCATTGGCATCAGTAACTCCCCCTCTTTTGAAAGATATGCTCACTGATGCTAAGTCGCCGGTGCACTGTATAATCTCAGATGGACTTATGAGCTTTGCTATCGATGTTGCCAAACAAGTTGGAATTCCCATTATCTATTTTCGTACCGTCAGCGCTTGTGCCTTTTGGGCTTATTTTTGCATCCCTGAAATCATCGACGCCGGCGAGCTCCCTATCAAAGGTACTTTGTCTCTTTTTTTTTTTTTTTTGGCAATTTACAATATATTCGTATCTTTTGATTTTTTTTTGTGCCCTTTTGTGGACTCTTGTTTTAGTCCTAAACAGTGCACACAATAATTCAATTAAAAATAATACATACATAGATATAAATGGTGGACACATTGGAAATGCGTACGCCTAAGCTGAAAAAATGGAAGAAAATACTTGAAAACAGAGGAAAACAAGCAAGTAACAACTTTAGTTTTTATTATATTCAATTTGATTTCTCAATTGGGATTTTACATCACAAAACCAACTCTACCTACTTCGTTTCCGCCCTGTAATAATCCTCCTCCGTAGTGTCTAAATTCAATCTGACTTACATAACCAAAAAATAATGCCACATTTAATAACTAAGTGAATTTGTTAACTGCAGTTGCTTCCCTAATAAAACTCCACATTTATCAGTAGTCTCACTTTAACTTACTGTCTTGATAAAATTTACATTTGGATCCTACTAATTTTCAAATTCTTCTTATTTCTTTCTAAGATCGAATTCCTTTGATTCAATTTTCATGTGAAGGAAATGAAGACATGGATCGCCTAATAAAACATGTGCCTGGCATGGAAAAGTTTCTCCGGTGCCGCGACCTTCCAAGCTTCTGCCGAGCCGAGGACCCATTGGACATGAACCTCCAACTCGTTGTGAGCGAGACCCGATCATCTGTTCGAGCAGACGGACTCGTATTGAACACATTTGAAGACCTGGAAGGGCCCGTGCTGTCCCAAATCCGCGCTTACTGCCCTAAAATTTACACCATTGGACCTCTTAATGCGCACCTCAAAGCAAGAATCCCCGAAATCACACATTCCTCAAACAGTTTATGGGAAGTGGATAGAAGTTGCATAGCTTGGCTTGACAATCAACCTTCCAAATCTGTAATTTTCGTAAGCTTCGGCAGCGTTGCGGTGATGCAAAGAGATCAACTAATTGAGTTTTGGTATGGTCTTGTCAACAGCCACAAAAGATTCCTGTGGGTCATCAGGCCTGACTTGATTTCTGGGAAAGATGGTGAGAATCAGATTCCGGAGGAGCTTGACAAGGCAACTAAGGAGAGAGGATACATTGCAGGCTGGGTTCCGCAGGAAGAAGTTTTAGGCCACAAGGCTGTTGGCGGATTTTTGACTCACTGCGGCTGGAACTCAACTCTGGAGAGTATTGTGGCGAGAATGCCTATGATTTGCTGGCCATCATTTGCTGATCAGCAGATCAATAGTAGGTTTGTGGATGAAGTGTGGAAGCTGGGGTTAGATATGAAGGATTTGTGTGATAAAAAGATTGTTGAGAAGATGGTGAATGAACTGTTAGTGGAGAGGCAGGAGGAATTTATGAAATCCGCTGATCGGATGGCTAATTTGGCTATAAAAAGTGTTAATGAAGGTGGATCCTCGTATTGCAATTTGGACCATCTTATAAATGATATAAGGATGTTGAGCTCAAAATCGGAGAATAGCTAAAAGATTGGCGATGCATGATTATAATAAATAATTGTATTGAATACGTGTGTTGATCATGAATGTAGAATAAAGCGCACTAAATAATTATAAAAAAATAAAGGATATAAAATTTAATGTGATTCGTCAAAATGCCTCTGTCCACAGGAGCAAAAGATTATTATTATTATTAAATTAACAATAAGTAGAATACAATATTTAAGTAATAAAAATCTCACTTTTTAAAATTTAAGTACACCCAAAGTACTCTTACATATACTCTCCAATTGCTCACACTTTTAGAATCCTAGAATTATTTCACTTGCAATTTCTCTTAAGCTCTTAAAATTTGAGATAAATAAAATCCTTATCTACTTATAAGAGAAATGAGTTACTATATAATAATAAAATAATTAAAAATAATATTATTATTATTTTTCAAATATTACCGTTTCATCCCCTTTGCCCATTCAGTCTTTCCGTTTGCTTCCTTACAATTGTTGGCTGCAGCCAACAATTGTTGACTGCAACAATGTGCTCTTTACAGAAGCTTGTTGGACTGTTCTTAGCGAAGAAATAAATGTTTGATAGAAATAAGGGAGTGTTCGATGAAATGCCTCACGGACAACATTTGACAGGAAATTCCAGCTCCTTGATGAGTCAGCGTTGTGGCTTTTGGATGGTTTATGATGAAGAATAGAGAATACTTGAAAATAACAACTGTGACGTGTGAGTCACTAAGAGAATCAGAATTTTTTTTTTTTAAAAAAAAAAGCCATTAACAAGCACATACCTTCCAAAATAAAAGAGAGATAAAAATAAAAATAAAACTTATAATCGGCTATTTTGTCAGTTTTGAGTGTGGCCTCAAAGATTCTTTTACCGGAAGTTTGTGAATCATGACAAAACATACTACTACAAAAATCTTCCACAGCAAAACTAGATAACTAGAGTTCAAGATAACAAGAATGGAAGAAAAGCCTAAATCTCCTCATATCCTGATCTTTCCTCTCCCATGCCAAAGCCATGTGAATTCGATGCTCAAGCTTGCCGAGATTTTCGGTTTAGCTGGCCTCAAAGTGACCTTCCTAAACTCCAAGCACAACCACGAACGCCTCATCCGGTACACGGATATCCATGACCGTTTTCTGCAGTATTCTGAATTCCAATTTAAGACCATCTCAGATGGTCTTCCAGCGGATCACCCACGAGCAGGTGACCGATTGATGGAGATATTCGATTCTTTGAGTTTGAATACCAGGCCACTTCTCAAACAGATGCTGATTGAAACTAGCCCGCCAGTGAGCTGCATCATTGGAGATGCATGTATGGAATTTGTGGTAGACGTTGCTACTGAACTTGAAATCCCTGTAATCCATTTTCGTGCTATAAGTGGTTGTAGCTTCTGGGCATATTTCTCTATCCCTGAAATGATCCAAGCAGGCGAGCTTCCTATGAAAGGTATACACAAAACACTTTTTATTTTTTCCTCTAAATTTTTACATGAGAACAAAACTTAACTAAGTGGGTTATTATTTAAAATTGAAGCCTACGATGAAGACATGGATCGTCTGATAACAAAAGTTCCAGGCATGGAAACTTTTCTGAGATTCCGAGATCTCCCCAGCTTTTGCCGAGTGAGTGACGTAACCGACCGAGATTTGCAAGTTCTTAAGAACGCGACCCAACAGTCCCCTCGAGCCCATGCTTTGATACTCAACACGTTTGAAGACCTAGAAGAACCAATTCTGTCACATATACGCACCAAATGCCCCAAAGTGTACACAATAGGACCTCTTCACTTGCAGCTCAAGACAAGACTCGCCTCAAACCTGATCTCATCGTCATCTCAAAAGTCTCCAAACAGTCTCTGGGAAGTGGACAGAAGTTGCATTGAATGGCTTGGTAAACAGCCTGTGCGGTCTGTACTGTACGTAAGCTTTGGTAGCATTACACTATTGAAAAGAGAACAGCTGATTGAGTTTTGGCACGGTCTTGTAGACAGTAAGCAGCGGTTCTTGTGGGTCATTAGGCCAGATTCTGTGATTGGGGAAGGTGACGCCCCGGCAGAGCTTGTGGAGGGCACGAAGGAGAGAGGTCTTTTGGTTAGTTGGGTTCCACAGGAGGAGGTACTGGCTCACCAGGCTGTGGCTGGATTCTTGACACACAGCGGCTGGAACTCAACCTTGGAGAGTATAGTAGCCGGGGTGCCAATGATTTGCTGGCCTTACTTTGCTGATCAACAGATCAATAGTAGGTTTGTGAGTGAAGTGTGGAATCTTGGATTGGATATGAAGGATGTGTGCGATAGAAATGTTGTTGAGAAAATGGTGAATGATCTGATGGTGGAGAGAAAGGAGGAGTTTATGAGAGCAGCTGATCGGATGGCTACAATGGCTAGAACCACTGCTAATGAAGGTGGACCATCTTATTGTAATTTGGACCGTCTGATTGATGATATTAAGATGATGAGCTCCCAAGCATGAAAACATATAGCTAAGGTTAGTGCAAGATGTTACTGCTAGATTAAATAAATTTTAAAGTTTAGAGATTCTTATCAATAAAAATTAATGTTATATGTACATTTGTCTTGATGACTGCTAGTACGCTACTACTAGATTATCTATTGGCAATGGCTGCGCTTGGCATTTTGTTAAAAAGTCATTATTTCTATGTGTGTGGTCTCTTCTTTTGAACTCATATATAGCTCATACAAACATCATAGGGTAGCTCGGATATAAACAACATAAAACAGACTAACAGAGGATAATTCAAAGACAACAGAAGAAAGTAAAATAAAAATAAGTACTAGTCCTTTGGCATGATTTAATTTATTTCATTGGCAAACACTTCCAAACTTGAAATTACTTGAAGTCAAGCATGTAGTGGCATCTTGCACCAAGCTTTCAGCAATTTTGTGGTTGTGAGCTCATCATTTTTATATCATTTACCAGACGGTCCAAATTGCAATATGAGGATCCGCCTTTATTAACACTTTTTTTAGCCAAATTAGCCATTCGATCAGCTGATTCCATGAACTCTTCCTTCCTCTCCACCATTAGATCATTCACCGTCTTCTCAACAATATTTCTATCACACAAATCCTTTATATCTAACCCCAGCTTCCACACTTCACCAACAAACCTACTATTGATCTGCTGATCAGGCAAAAGATGGCCAACAAATCATAGGCATTCCAGCCACGATACTCTCCAGAGTCGAGTTCCAGCCACAGTGAGTCAAAAATCCACCAACTGCGCTGTGGGCTAAAACTTCTTCCTGTGGAACCCATCCCGCAATGTATCCTCTTTCCTTGGTTGCCTCCAGAAGCTCCTCAGGAATTTGATTCTCACCGTCTTTTCCTGAAATCAAGTCAGGCCTGATGACCCATAAGAAACTTTTCTTGCTATGAACAAGGCCGTAATAAAACTCTATTAGTTGATCTCTTGACATTACTGCAATGCTACCAAAGCTGACATAGATAACAGATTGCTTGGGTTGCTTGTCAAGCCATGATATGCAGCTTCTGTCAATTTTCCACAAACTGCTTGAGGAATATGTTTTTTCTGGGATTCTTACTTTGAGATGAGCATTAAGAGGTCCAATGCTGTAGATATTCGGGCATGAGTGGTTGCGGATTTGGGACAAGATGGGTCCTTCCAGATCTTCAAATGTGTTCAATATGAGACCGTCTGCATGAGCAGATAATCGGGTCTCGCGTGCAAAGAGTAGGAGGTTCGGATCCATTGGGTCGTTAACTCGACAGAAGCTCGGAAGATCACGGCACCTGAGAAAACCTTCCATTCCAGGTACAGTGGTTATCAGGCGATCCATGTCTTCAGTTCCTATAAATGAAATTTGAATAAACAGAATTGAAGCTTAGAAAGAAAAAGAAAAGTAAAATAAGAGAAAATCTTTTGTACATCAAAACAATATAATCAACAAATGATAATGTGGCGAGTGCAGTTTTACATACGGTAACCACAAACTTGTCTGATAGTTAATAATAAGTTAAAATAAGGTGTTTGATGGAAACATTAAACTGTTTGATAAAATGCCTCCATGAGTCAGTCTTGGCAGGAAAGCTGCAATTTGAACTCGTGCTCATTCATCAAAGATCACTGATTCAATTGAAAGCTTCCACAAATATGTTCTGTTCGATTTACAGCATAAAGAAGTCAATGGTGAAGATCAATTTAAGGAAGAAGACAATAGTAAAAATAACTACCTATCCTTCTTACTGTCCCACTAGACAGAAAATCTCAGCAACTGATCATGAAATTGCAAGAGTTATAATAGAACTACATTCTTAGTGTATAAATAGGTGCTGAACATCAGTGGAATTATGCTGGAATATCAGAGAACATTCATTATGCTCTCCAGCTATAGAATATAATTTAACTTTGAACACAAACACAAACATGGCAACATGTTTTGAATAGTTGTACGGTTGACATAGTAATTTGGATGTACAAATTTTCTCAAACGTTAGAGACATGTCTCTCAATGAGTTTAAAGGAAAAAAGAAAACTAGAAATTTGGTGAAATTAACTATTGACAACTTTTAATGTTAATATGCTGAGTTTTAGTGCAAAGGCTGACGAAACGAACCACTTCATTGGCTAATAAGTGGAATTGTATGTCATGTTAATTAGAACTCTTGGGGCTGTTAAAAGATGGAAATGGGGTATATAATTAATTAATTAAGTGGCGGAAAATCCAAAGCAAAAAAAGGGATTACAAAAAGCCAAAAAACTACTATAGTGTTTTCCTCTGTTTTTAAGCTAATGCAGAGCATGCAAGAAAGGTAGGTAATAGGTTTATGTATTTATGTAAGTACCTTTGATCGGAAGCTCGCCTGCATCGATGATATCAGGGATGCAATGGCATGACCAAAATGCACAAGCACTAATAGTGCGAAAATAAATAATGGAAATTCCAACTTCTCTGGCAACGTCAATTGCACGGCTCATATACCCATCTGTGATAATACAGTTCACCGGCGAATTAGAATCAGTGACCATCTCTTTCAAAAGGGGCGGAGTGGCGCAGTTCAATGAATCAATAAGCTCAGGGAATTTATCTGGAGTTCGAGGATGATCCCTGGGAAGTCCATCTGTTATGGTCTTGAATTGAAATCCCGGAATTTGCAGGTAACGCGAAAAGGCATCACTGCTGTGACGGATGAGGCGATCGTAATAATGTTCGGTGTTGAGAAACGTAATCTTGATGCCGGCGTGGCTGAGCAGCTCTGCAAGCTTCAGCATGGAGTTGACATGGCCTACGGCTGGAAGCGGGAGTATCGCAACATGAACATGATCCTGCTTCTCCATCTCTGACTCAGACTTTGACTGCTTGGGGGATCTCTGTTTTATTTTTATTTACTGCGTACTGGCTAGTTTGTTTGTCATCTTGATAGGACCGGCACCGAGCCTTTTGTGATTGTCATGTTGCCTTTGTTGGCTCTTTGACTCTTGAATTGTCACGGCTTCGGCTTCTAGAAATATTTTTGTGGGGTTCATTTTAAACCTTGCCAACTTTATAGCGTTCAACCGAGAAAATATAAAATAGTCTGTACAGGTGGGGACCATTTCCTTTTCTAAACCCTGAGAAAATAAAAAATTGTCTGTACCGGCGCGGACTATTTCCTTTTCTAAACCCCAATAATTGAGGCAGTGGGGCTAGCGGGCAGTGGCTATGAACAGCTTAACGCTTCTCATCTCAGAAATTGACAAATGTCGCGTCTAGAAATTTGATAAATGACACGTCGAAAATATTTACAATGCAAAAGTGTTGTTTGTGAGTATAATGTTAATCACAAGGATTTTTTTGTTTAAATAAAATTTGGATTTCACATTGATCCGATTTTCTGCTGAGGAATACAAGGTTATGATTCACTGTTCTTAAATAAAAATGTCTTAAGTATTTTTATTTTAATCTTACAAATGAATATGTGGATTAAATAAAATGAATCATTTGGAGATACATATGCCAAACAAATAAGCAAGTCAGTGTTTGTCTCATTAAAACAAGAAGTAAGCTCTTGACGTTGCATACCTAAGATTGCATAATACAATTCAACACGATAATGATGCAAATTTGTGATCTCTTAAGATTTACATTGTGATCGCCCTCTATCCACAAACATATAATTCATATTAGACACATCAATATCATGCTTTTGAGTTTGATTAGAATGTCTAGAATATATTGTCTGAATATGTTGCTCTTACTTCATTAAATCTTCACAAGAACGCCAAGCATTATTGTGGACACTATTAGAGCAACCAACATAAACCCTTAATAGGTTCCCCTTTTTTCCAATTTGTAAACCTATGTTTAGTAAATGATTCACCACATGCTTGTTCTCCAATTCCTGGCTTGAAAAGATAACAACAAAGACAAAATGCAACATCCTTTACAATGCTATACTCTAATCAATTTCCATACTTATCAAATCAAGATGGATTAAATCTCCGAGATTGTTTTTCAAAATGCCTAAGAGGAAAATTGCGAGTTTTTGGTTGACAAGGGCCATTTTGCAAATATTATCTTCGAACTTGATCTTGGATATTGACATTATAGTAAGAAATTGGATGTCATAAACCAGAAATTGACCTCCACACCATTTTATCTCATAGTTACAACATCATCATTCTTTTGTTTTTTACCATTATCGTCATTTTTCTTTGAACAACTACTGTCTTTTTGTTTGGAAGCATCATCATTTTTTTTCTTGAAAGTGGCGGCTCTTTTCTTTTATAAAACCTTTCCATACCTATTTCAAATATATAAATAAAGATTATGAGTATATGCACTTTACTTAGGCTACTAGCACTTTTAGCATATTCTCATATTATATAATTATATTAATGCTATAAATTAATTAAAAAAAAGTACACATCAATAATGCTAAACAAGCCAATGCTTTATTGCAATTGTCATTATCTTAATCTAATAATATATATTCTTTTTCATGGAACCCACACTCAATCACATTATTTTTTTCAAGTATACCAACTGCCAGATGATACAATAAGGGAAAAAAATAACAATATCATCAATTTAACAAATAGTCATATGTGATTTATAAACAATAAAATAAAAAGTAAATAAAGTATTAGCTTGTAACTTAGTTGTATTGAATGAAGAGATGAGGGGTTGTTTGAAATTTGGAGGAATGAATGAAAACAACTTGTCCACTATCACTATTTTTTTTGCTTTTGGAAACAAGAAGATGATTTATGAATTTGTGATGGGTGCTGAACTAGTAGTGGAATTGGAGAAGGTGAGAGTAATAAAATATTATTAATGAGTTTGTGGGCTGCTTAAAAATTTAATTAATATTAATAGTTATGGGCTTGATTTTAGTTTGCAAAGTCCATCTCTTTTGATTTGTTTTAAAAGTTTGGAGTTTAAGAATTTAACTATATATTAAGAACTCGAATATAAATTATTGGGTGCTTCAGAAAAAATTATTGAAATTTTAGACAAATAAAATTAACTATTAAAAGAATTTTTTTCCAGTGGGGACTTTACTAGTCCCAAAGTGTCTTCGCCCCTGCTTATATCAATCGATTAGTAGTAAAAATGGGCCAAAATTTTAAATATTTTAAGGATTGTAAGTGATATTTGAGTATTTAACCCACTCACTTTTGAATTTACCCTATATATATACCTAACAAAATTACATATATAGTCACTTTATTAATTTTCATCACTCTCAATAAGGATTGTTCATTAAAATAGTTAAGTTATTGAAGCATGAATGAAATATTGATTGATAGAACAGGATACAAGTAGTGTTATTTGTAAATACCTCCCCTGACGTTTAGGGTAATTACACTTTAATAGTGAGTTTCTTTTTATCCTCACTTATCTCCCTGTCGTTAATATGAATACTTGTATAACATTAATATATGAGGGTAAACTCGTGGAATACGTGTTCAAATTAAAAAAAGAAAAAGAAAAATTAAAGCTTAAACAAAAGTTGCTTTCAAACCCGTAAAATGCCTATTGGGTAAATGAATTACACAGTTCCGCTTAATACCCACGTGCAAAAGAGTGATTTTTCTCTTTCATGAAACAAAATTCAATCAAAATGGCCTTACTCTCACATTATGATTCAAAATCATTCCCACTCCACTCCCCTAATCGACGAAGCTACTCTAACCAAAAGAAATCATCACAAATTTCGAATAACCCATAAACAAGACAAGCTTAGGTGATGGGAAAAGACTGCCAACCAGCGAATACCGACGGTGGCTAGGTTCTGCATTTGGTATTGGAGCTTGAAAGAGGTCAGTGTCCATTCAAAGATTTTCTTGTTGTTTGAAGGAAAACGAAAAATTGTAATAAAGTGCCACATGTTGATGAGGGTTGTCATGCCTTTAAGTGATCATTGTAGGTACTTGAGGTACTCGACCTACACCATAAATTTAGTACCTGAGATACCCGACATAAATTATAAACTCGGTACCCAATATACCCTACCTACGCCATAAATTCAGTACCCAAGATACCCGACATACACCATAAACTCGGTACTCAAGATACTCGACCTACATCATAAATTCGGTACCTGAGATACCTGACATATACCATAAACTCGGTACCCGAGATACCCAGCATACACCAAGTACACCTGGAGATTAAGAAGGTATGAAGGTACCACAGATCAAATGCGAAATGGTCAAAGAAAAATCTCTAAAGAGTCAGTCACGAGAAACGTCTCCATTACCTAAAAGATAATATTTGATTTGACAAGAATCAAATATTAAAATATCTTGTTAAAAAAGCGGCGATAGTCGACTGTCACCTCTGCCAAAAAGTTAAGGACATTATACCAAGCACAGTGGTCCTCAGCAACCTACCAAACAACATCTGCTAAGGTATCCTAGACGACCCTTTAGTGACACCACGTGTCCAAAATGATAAATTACGCTATAAACACCTTCTTGCTCCCCAAGCATGCTTTTAATGGCCCAAAAATCATAAAAAAAGGTAAAAGGACATAAAAAGCCTGAAAAACAACATCCAATAACCATTAGAAATGTGCCACGTGATAGATGAGGTACTCCATATGTAAAGACATCCATGTTTTATTTTCATTATTCAACACCACACACACACACTCCTCAAAAAAGGCTGAGGTACTTCAACATTAGGCCACCATTTTAAAGGGCTTGCAAGTTCTGGCCACTGTAAAAAGTTTAAGTTGCTGACTTGAGCTTTGGAATGCGAATGCCAGCCACCTCTAACCTCTTTTTTATTGTTTTGTAGATTAAAAGTTTATCCCCAAGAATCTCCTTTCTAGATTTTGACCTCTCGCTATTATCACCATCCTCCCACTCTCCTTCACCTCCTTTAAAACTTAAAATATTGCACACACTGATCAAGTGAAATACCTTGGTTTCCCAAATAAAATAAATAAATTTATTGTTCTAGATAGGTTTTTTCTCTTTTCCTTTGCACGAAAATCTATCTAAAACACATGTTTTTTTTTAGATAGAAATTTCAGAAATTTTACCAAGTTTGAACTCTTATTATGAAGTTGCTGGTTGAAAAAATTAATTAAAAGTAGAATAGTTTTGAACATTTGTTTGTATTAGTTGGTAAAAATGGTTACTAGCTGTGTTTTGTTTGTCATTTATGTTATCATAGTCTAATAAAGCATATAAACCTATTAATTTATTTTATGCAAATGGGTATGTAAAATAGAAGTGGCCACAACTGTCTTTTTTATTTTTCCAGCCAAATTTTGCTGAGTTTGAACTGCTTTTATGAAGCTACTGGTGGTAAAATTGATTAAAAGAAGAATAGTTGGGACATATGTCTGCAGTAGTTGATAAAAATTGTTATTGGTTGTGTTTTGTTTGTGATTCATGCTACTCATAGTGTAATAAGGCGTATAAATTAGATCAACGAACTGTGAAGTAATTAATTTTAACAGATGGGAACATGAAATAAAAATAAATCTGTAGCTTCTACGTTCGCAGTTGAGGATGCTGTAGTGTTTGATAAGAGCAGTGCAACAAGAAGATAGAACAGGACACTCATACAAATTGTTATTGGATTTTGGAGGTTGTATGGCTATGCATAGACTCTCTCAGCAGCTACTTTAAAAGAGTCAGGATGCTTATGGGATTTTTATTTTTTTTCAATTTAAGAGAAAGTGTGTGACTGTGCTTGTGTTGTTTGGTTTTGTTTGTTTAAACCAAGCCAGGAATCAAAGCCCTAGTTGTTTTTATGGGAATCTATAGAGCCCAATAGAAATTAAGAACGGCTTTACTTTGTTTATTATAAAGAATAACTATGACAAAGTACTAAACTTTTAATGCAGTCGGTCTCCCCAAACTCCTACTCGGCTGCTTGTTTGTTTAGTTGTTTTCATTCCCAGAGCCGCGTGTCCGATAAAATAGGCTTATTCTTTGACCTCTAAGATGGTATTTTCACGTTCAAAAAACCCACCAGATGGTTTTGTCCTTGTTGCTTCTATGAGCTTCTTTAAAGTTCAACCCGAATGCTATTACCTATTGCCAGGCTAGCCTTTTTTTTTTCTTTTTCTAATACTACAAGCTAATGATCAATCAAAATTATATAACCAAGGGCACTTTGAGTTTAGTTAAATTCATAGACCGAAGTTAACTCATTGTCCGAAGTTAACTCATTTCCTCTATACGATATATAGAGCAAGGAAGTTTCTTAGCGTTCGGTCACTGCCATGGGTGGCTAGCCTAGTTGTGTTGGAACTTGGAAATGGTAAACTGGAGTCGATGATACAAACAAATTAGAAAACTTTCAAAAGTCGATCATGTTTCAAAAGTTTGTTTTCAGATCTATTAAAAAAAAAAACCTTATTTATGAGGTCCACTCAATACCTCTAATAATTTCAAGGTCTCATAGCAGTCAGGTGCCTGCATTCTTCATCCCCAATTCCATAGCTTCATCCAAGAGCTTTGTCTCTCTTCTTAATGTCTTGAAACAATCACATTTGCACCCACTTTTTCTTCCTCAGTTTTTCTAGTTATGCATTTATTTTATCAATCTCCCGAGTATCTAACTAGATTCGGGAGCTTTCTCGATCAATTTCAAAATCGATACATAAAAAATGCAACACAATTTTCTGCGAATGATTTACGCAAAATCATTTTAAACCCAGCATCCTGCACTTGTTTCAAGTCAAAAGTGATGATGCCGATGTTGCACTTTAAGGATTAATCAAGTTTTTCCAGAACTTGAATATTTTGTTTAGAAAGAAAATTGATAAATATGAGTAATTTTAGAATATAGTTAAATTTAATTGGAAAGTGAGAAATCATTAGTTAAATTGAGGGGATCAAACACAATTACTTATAATTAAAAAACTTAGAAGGGCTGGACAAAAGTTGAACTTCAGAATGGACTTTGGGTTTAAATTTGTATTTTTTAAAATAAAAATGGTGTTTTGAAATTTTTATATTTTTAGTTTAAATATACGTTTGATATTATTTTGTGTATCTTATATTTAGAAAACAAAATTAATAATACACGTTCGGTATCTATTAACAGTTTTTACTACATTCAAATTAAATTTGTGTTTAAAATTCATATAAAAACTAATTTATTTTTCAACAACAACAATAATAATAAGTAATTTTAACTTTTTAAATAATTATTTTTTGTTAACATGCTCACTGTTCAGTCGATCTTTCTACCTTATATACTTGATTCGAAAATGATTTAAAAGGAGGAAAAAGAATTTTATAAATATTAAATCTAATTCTCCTTTTTATCAAAAAAGAAAAAATCTATTGAATTCTTTCAACATTTTAACATTTGATCAAATTAAAATGATTAAATATGGCGTTTCTTGAGAAAAAAAAAAAGATTACATGCTTGCTTACAATTAAGAACTAAATACCCAGATCTGCAAAGTTCAGTGATTTTATCAAAGTAAAACTAAATAAAATGTATAAGAACCCAGAAGTACGTCAAAAAAAAAAAAAAAGGATCCAACAAATAAAGAATTAAGGAAAGTATGTTTTATCGTAATTATGTTTTATAATTACGTTTTACGAAAAGGGCTACCGATCGCTTCACTTGAATTTTATAAAAAGAAAATGAGAATGGCACATGAAAAACGGTGCCGAACGCCCCCTAAATTACATGCTAACTAATTAATATGGGTACTATTAAAAGAAAAGAAAAATTGAAACGTAAACAACATAATCATATCTGAAAAGAAATAATACACCATATGCTGCAAAGTTGAATTTTTTTTTTTGGGGTTAAATTTATTTTGAGTACATAAAATGGCACAAATGGTTGAGATAATCAAACCTCGATCCTCATATAATTACATTAAATCATAATAAAATCAATCTACATATTAAATCATATAAAATCAATCTATATATATATATATGCTTGAGCAAAAAGCTCAGACTATTGGATAGAGAAGGTTGACGCAGTAATTGCGACATGTTCGAATCACTATAATTTTAATATATAACATATAAAAAGACTCAAACAAAAGGGCAAAAAAATTACTGAAAAATTTAAATAACAGTAGTAGTAATAATAATAATAATAATTCTTAAAAAGAACCGGGCGGAGGAGGGAATCCCAAGAACGGCCTTGCAGAAAGGGAGGGATGAGCCGTAGATTCATATTTGAGTTTATTGTGAAGCATTAGAAATCCATCCTTGTATATTCCGAAGCCGAAGACACATCCAAAAAGAATTACCAAGGAGAACAAACACATGCAGCAAGAACAGACGGGGCTTATACAACACATCTCCGCAAAGTTGAAATTGATTAGATTAATTAATGGGATTTTGATATCAACTAAATTAAATTAGGGTAAAAAAGAAGATTTTAATTTTAACCCCCCCTTTTTTTTTTTCTTCTTTTGTGCTTGAATGTTATGGCGGTTCCTTTTTTGAAAGAATAGCTGTGATGGGCTGTAAAAAAGCAAATGGTAAGTGCAAAACTTGGAATGTACAGCTCGACGCTACCCTTTTTTCGTTTGACTGTTTATATTATAAGGAATTTAATTAACTACATTTCATCGGTTTTTCCTTTTTGGAAAAATAGCTCAAAATAGCCATGTTTGATTAGAGATTGGAATGGCATCAAGATTTTTTTTATATTTAGACATCAAATGAAAGGAAAGTATTCGTGCCGGTTTAGACAAAATTATATTTGGGTGGTTACTTTTTTTTTTGACACATATGTATGGTAATTTTTCATTAGTTTCATAAGTAGAATCTCGATAAACTAATAGTCTTAGAGCATCACCAAAAGACTCTTCAAATAAGATTTTATTACTTATTTGAAGAGTCACATTAATATTTAAAGCTCCAAAAGACACTCCAATTAAAATTCTTCAAATAAGAATTGATTCTCTCTCTTCAAATTTGGAGAGTTAATTTCTCTCTCTTCAATTTATATTTTATTACTTTTTATTAAAGAAAAAGAGAGAAATGCTTTAATTACTATTGACTTTTCCTTTAAAAAAAATAATTATTTGATTAAAATAATATTAATTTATTTCTATTTGAAGAGTCTTTTGGAGACTATTAAATTTTTTTACCCTTTTATTTGCCACATAGGTAAGCAAATAGATATTTGAAGAGTAAAATTTATAGAGACTTTTGGAGATGCTCAGGATCACAAAAAAATCTATTAATTTAGTAATAAATTTATATGAATTAGTGATTTATTAATTTATGAAGATAATATGAAGTATAGATGTAGTATACTTAAAGAACTTAGTAATTCTATCAAGATTTATGACACAATTCATATTTGATATTGATTGAGTAAATCAATAATTTGATAATCTTTTGGTTGGATCACAATTACATAGTAACTCATAGTATACTAGCTCCTGGTTCATTTATAGGGCAGGTAGCTTGTCCCATGTATATTTATTTATTTGATCAACAAATTGCTCTGGGGCTCCGGATCTCAGCATTCAGGCCTCAGCTGGAGATGGGTGATATTTCACCTGCTGATTTTTCTGATAATTCTAATCCGTATGCAGTTGGATTCCCAATCTGATAATTTTGTTCCGGGATAACAGACAGTACGCCTTGCAATCCTGTATGCATGTCAACATCATTAAGAGTATATATGCTCAATTAGCTCCGAAAAAGAGTAGCTGGGAATTAATAATAAGCATATAAGATGAAAATTTTGATAGAATTAAGCATGTGTGAGTGTGACATTAATAATTTAATCTTATACATACTTGCTAGTTTTTCTGCCTCCTTCACAGTTAGTCTAGCTGCAAACCCCGTGACCACGTTCTTGTAAACGTAAACAAGAGATTCTGCAGGTGTCCTAAAATTAGGAGGGAAATAAAAAAGAACAAAATTTTCGTCAGAATCAGAAAAAAGTTCACTCAAAAAATTTAATGCTATATTTGAAACAGTCAATGAGATCTCCCATCTATGAAAACATCACCTGCCCTCGACGACCTTGGAAAGAAATTCAAGAGCAACATCCTTTGTGGATTCTAAAGAAGGGTCCAGCAACACTATATATACCTGCATATATAATCGAGACAAGACCATAAGTGATCACATCACAGCATATCATCAATCGATAAAAGGACATTCAATATCGCCAACTTATAATGATAATTATGAATATTGCAACATCCGTTCGTCCTTGCCTTTCTCGAGTCGTCGTCGTTAGCATAGCACTGGAGAATGCCCAGAAATGTGAAGGTGATGGCTAATATTGGCAAATATTTGGCCATGATTTACCTGCAGAGTGAATATTTTCTACCGTATCGCCTCCACAGTTTGCTGAACAATTGCAGGGGAACAAATATTTAACACAAATTTTTGAAGATACGCAATTACGTTACGACTAATAAGGGTAACTTGAGTCCGTTTAGTAACTCGTCGGTTTCTTTCAGCTTTTAACTCGATCCCCTTAAATCATCTCGCACTCGAAGCTATAAAATTTTAATACCGTAGAGATAACGTAGGCTCATTAGCTTCACCATACATTTAAAACGTAGGCATATACGGTTAGCTTAAGTGATTTTAGATTGCTGCAATCAAAGCAGTATCACATTCACATAATAAACCAAATTGAACCTAATTTATGTTCTGTATAGCATCCGTATCTTCTCCCCTGTTCCAAATTCAATGTCTGCTCTGTTTCCACTGTACTGCATCTCTGCTTTGCTCAACATCACAACCACACGTATGCGTATTATTATATTATTAACTTGTGCAATTAAGCCACATTAAACAGAAATAAATAAAGCCAGTAATTACATTATTTCTATAAGCTTATATTACAACAAACATTTTATAACTTCATGTATAATACACATGAGATCACATCACAAAAGTACAACCAGAAACACAAAAAACAAGACAAGACAACACTACACTACGATATTATTTACTATTATTAATATTAATATTATTATTCAGACAGAAAAGAAAACTGATCAAAAGGCCAAAAAGCCCTACTTGATTTAGTTAAAGCCATGTGCATGGATGTATATATAGATGACATATCATTTTGCATGACAACTTGTTTCTCGGCCTCGGGCTCAACCTCAGCCAGAAATGTCAATAGCCTTAACCTCAGGCTTCTTGACATCCTCTTTAGGGACAGTGACAGTAAGCACACCATTCTCCATGCTAGCTCTGATCTGATCCATCTTGGCATTCTCAGGCAACCCGAACCTCCTCATGAACTTGCCACTGCTCCTCTCAACACGGTGCCACTTGTCGTTCTTCTCCTCCTGCTCTCTGCTCCTCTCTCCGCTTATCTGCAGAACCCTTCCATCTTCAACCTCCACCTTCACCTCTTCCTTCTTCAGCCCCGGAAGATCAACCTTAAACACATGAGCTTCTGGGGTCTCTTTCCAGTCAATTCTTGTGTTGGCTAAGGCTGATGTTTCCCTTGCTGAGGACGGAATATTAGCGACTGACGATGAGAACCCTTCAAAGGGATCCCATATGTCCAGTGAAAACGGATCGAACACGTTGCTCCTCCGGCCACCATAAAAAAGACTCAAAGCCATGTCGCTGTGTGTATGTGTGTGTGTTTCACTATGTATGTAGCTTAATTTGCTGCGTTTGCTTCTGTTTCTCTGTGTGTGTGTGTGTACTAATGTATAATAAATTTTTGTTGAACTTGTCTTGTGATGTGAATGAACCAAGGGGCCTTGCTATTTTTATACTTATAGGAAGCAGAAGACGACACTGGAGGAAGAATATCTCTGTTCGGTAGATTCAGATAAAAGAGAAGGGAGCTCTCTATACCCTTCTACCAAAATCTTGATGCGGCAAAAACCAACCT
Source organism: Citrus trifoliata (assembly GCA_018350135.1). NCBI lineage: Eukaryota > Viridiplantae > Streptophyta > Magnoliopsida > Sapindales > Rutaceae > Citrus > Citrus trifoliata. The sequence goes on from CM031387.1 coordinate 21,909,651, forward strand.
TACATGTCCCAACGAGAGCAAGCGGCGGCGACTTTCATGCAAAATATGCTCACACGTGGCCTTCCTCAAGTCCAGATTCTTAATTAGATAAAAACAGTAATACGAAACCAGCCCATTTAATGGATACTGGTCCACACGTGTGGGTCTGTGGACCAATTTATACTCCAAATTCAATTTTTAGCCATTAAAGAAAGTAAGAAAAATGGTGAGTGTGCGGGCACCAACTACTCTTTCACATTTTCCCTAATTTTATGTGAATTCTGTAAATTTCCTTCCATCCACCATTGCCATCGTATGATGTCAATTCGTTGCGTAACCAATAGATATGGTGTGATCACATTAATTTAATTATGCGCGGCTGCCACGACAGTGTTTCAAGCCACCATTTGCCGCCTTATATATATTGTTGCTAAATCAATCGATAGCTAGCTAGATTTGGGCAACAATTTGACGATCTAGAAAATCGGATGAGGATATAGTATGTCTAAGTGATGTGATAACACGAATAAAATAGATTGCATTCTGACTATGTGACATCAAAATTAAACTAAGAGGAAGAAGCAATAATATTGATTATCAAAACTCATAACTTAGCTTTAATTAATTACTTTTTATATGTGACCAAAACTGGACATATTTTTGTAATAGTGTCAAATATATTGTTGTATATGTACAGAATGAAAACAGACTTAAAACTCTTCCTCCTCATCATCAACATATTCAGTGCTGTCGTCTGAATACTCAGCGTCGATAGCAACAACTTTGGAAGCACTAACCCTAAAAGAAGCAGCTCGAATCTTGAAAGGCAACTTAGGATTACTTGTAATGACGTCACAGCCATGATCTTCTTCTTTCCTTAAGTCACCAGGAGGCAAGAAGCAATCCATGGACAATCCCTTAATGTTAAAATCAACTTCTTCGATGGTCCAAATTTCTTCCATTTTAGTCCTGGTATGGCTCTCAGAATTCTCACCAAACCTGAACAATGAGACTGAAGTTCTACCGGTGTGCGCAACGTTGATGCCATCAATGAATCTGTAATCCTGAATCAATGACTCCATGGTTGTTTCCCAGAAGATGCTGTTGTTGTTGCCTGGGGTTTTGATTCTTAGGAGATGAGAGTCTTTGAGTTGGACTAATAAGCCTGTTCTTTGGCTGAAGTAGCCCCACACTGTGTGCCGAATTATTTCTACATTGCTAGTGCTTCTTGCTCTTAGTGCTGAGGCTTCAGCTTCCACTTTTAATATGAAGCAATCTTCATTGTTGATTGTTTTCTCCATGACGCAGAGCACTGAATTTGAGAATAAATTTGCCGTAGACCTTGGATCAAGACCCTGTTGAGTGTTGAGAGCAAATTAAGCCAAGTACGAGTTTGGGCAGCAGCATTATATGTCAAAAACAACATCATCATTCCCGTTTTTACAAGGCAAGAAAGAATGTTTTATTTCTCTGTTTTACACGACAAGATTGTTGAATGTGGAATTTTTCCATGATGGTGGACCAAAAAATCATTATTTCTTTAACTGTAAGAGTCCATCATTTCAATTTTCATGTTATAAACCTCTTTTCTTTCTCTTTCTTTTTTCTTTTTCTTTTCCTGTTAACATCCTAAATTTTATAATATTATGTATACATAATATGAGTTAAGATTTAATTAGAGATTCTGTACTTTAGTTAAAGTGCGAAATTTAAATTAAAGCTTTTGAATTTGAATCCAATGATCAGTTAGAATCCTATACTATAGTTAAAGTGTGAAATGATCTTTAACCCTACATAATATATATAGATATATGTACCTATCCGTAAATGTATATATCAAAAGTTCAATAACAAAAACAATCAAGACCGAGTAGAGAATCTAGAAATTGATGAGCGTCAGTGGGCCAAAGCTCAAAGTGGCGTAAGAAATGGGGCAAATCAATACGTTAAATCGAACAAATTATTCAGTCCAGTCCCTTGGCCCATAACTTTAGGAAAAGTCAAAAGAACATAAAATAAATAAAAAGAAACTGGAGTTTGATCAGCTTTAACGGTACCAACCAGCTAGGCTGAAGACTCACTGTTACTAGTATACCGCACAAAAGCACAAAAACCATCATCAAATCAGTGCTAATATTAATAATAACATCTAAGTAGGAAAATTACAAAGCTAAATATCTAGCAAAAGATTATATAAAATCAATTTAACAGTGAATTTAATGCTAGGTTTAGTTAATCAACAGCAGCTTAAATAAATTAATTGTAAGACAATGACTACATATGAGGAGAATTAATGAATGATTCAGGAAAAGTAAGCATTCTACCTGTAAAAATCGCCTGAGAGGCCTGGGTGGGCCTCTAGAGGCATGAGAATGGTGCCACGGGGTCTGTCTCCAGGCGAGTTTGCCATCGCTTCCGGCACTAATTTTGCGTCCTGAAACAACAAGCTCCAAGCACCAAAGATCAGGCCTCTTTTGCCAAAGCACAAATCCACCCATCTCCCCGCCGCCGACGCCCTTTTTCAAGTGCCTTACCTTCACCAACCTATCATTCAAACTCCCTTCGCCTGCACAAAATTCCGAAGCTGCCATCTTCACCTTCCCCATTGCATACATGCTGTCTATAGAATTCAATGCCTTTTCTCCCCCCACCGACGCTACGTATTGCTTCACTATGTACTTCGCCATTGAAGCCTCCTGCAGTTACATCCATCATTCGTATTATGATCTATAGTTACTCAGCAATACCTATTCAAATTAATTAATTATTCCATTATTAACGAAAACTTACAATGGGATGATCTTTGTCGACTATGGGGTGGTGATGATCATGATGGGAAGAAGGAATAGGAAGAGGGATCAATGGAGCTCCAACGACCCCAAGCAAGAGCTGGATCTCAGTGTTTTTGCCACCGAAGAGAGCCGTCATACTCTTAGATGTTGATCTTTCGCTGTGTGGCTTTATCCAAGACTTCACATTTTGCCACGATCTGTGTGTAGTATTATTGTTGTTCTTGTTGCCTGTGAATATTTCTTCAGGAATTGGCACCTCCAGCACTGTCTCCAGCCCATCCTCACGATCAAAATTCGGACAGAGTTTCCTCATGATCACATTCACAACAGATTAATTAACTCCTATGAATAAATGGATAAGTATCTTATTTGTGTTGCTTTTCTTTGGAGGTTACTAAAGAGAGAGAGAGAGAGAGAACTGAGAAGAGAATTAAACATCAAAATCAATCACCAACCGACCATTGCATTGGTCCCTTGTAACGCGGTCCGCTTTGTCTATGTCGTGTTTGCACGCTCACTCCTCTTATGTTAACAAACTTTTCCCTTTTTTTCCTTTTTCTAATGGGGTTTTGTGATTAGATGACGTTAGGCTTACTTGTAACTTTGAAATATTACATTACAAATTGGAAATTTGATCTGTACAATACAATTTTGTCGTACCATATTTGCCTTTTATCGACTCTCAAGTTAAATAATTAATGCACTAAAATTGGCCATCTATTGACTTAAAATGTGTAATTAAACTTTTCACACTAATTTTTAGTTGATGACCTAAGGGTGCTTTTAAATATATTAATTGTTTTTTCTGTTAAATTTTCTTTAATAACTAGATAAAATAGAGGGAAACGCGTCTCTATAAATGCTTTTCATATATATATATGCGATAATTCAAACATTAAGTTTTAGAAACTCACTAGCTGGCTATGAAAGGTGTAATATTCAACCCCTACTTGTATAAGTTTTTCAAATTTCATTCACAACTTTGAAATGTTTTTGGTTTGACACTAGACAACCCAATCAATATTTCAATATTTTTTTTCCATTGACTTTGATTTTCAGGAAATACTTCACCGAAAGCGAATTTTATAATTTGACAAAAGAATTAAATAATTTTTGTAAAAATTAAAAAAATAAAAACCCATTTGATCAAATGCAGCTATAGGAAATTAAATTCCAATCCTCAAACTCAACGGCCACCTTATACCTCTTTTTACCAAATTAAATTTATAGGTAAGGGATGATACATTTCTCACTATTTGCATTAAAGATAAATTTCTTCCTAATTAATATTGAAATAGACTTTTCCTTCAAGGAAGCAGATTTTCAGACTATTATATTCGTTGCCATCACAAGTCAGATGTTTTGGTATTGGTTTTCAGCTATGCTCGTCCTATCATTTATGATGATGCGTAATTAAGGTATCATTTGAGATTATTTTTGGAAGGGCAAAATGTGATTTTAAAAAGTTAAAAATTAATTTTAATGTTTGGTAATTTTTTTATCAATCACTTTTGGTAAAATTATCCTATTCTATAATAAATTTTGAAAAGCAAAGAAAGAGTAATTTTTTAAAATATGATTTTGAGAATTACTTTTATATTTAATACAATTCCATGTATGTCCTTATATATATTATAAAAAATTAAAAATCATCCATGTTAATTATTAAAAAAATCATTAACTTTTTGATATTATTTATCATCACCAATTCTACCGAGATAACAAAATAAAATAATAAAATTAAAATAAATATTTTAATTGTCAATTATTATGCATACACAATTAAAAATATTTTACATACGTATTTATAAATGTGTAAATAAGTTTTATTCAATATTGTGTCTATTTCAATTTTTTATATTCTTATAGCAACTTAACAATAAGAATTACCAAACACATACGATTTCTTTTAAAACTCATAGTTCTTTTAAAAAATTAAATTTTACCAAACGTTTAACTAACATCTAACATCAATTAGTTTAAAATGTTCAGGATGGCTAAATTGATCCTAAGACTAAATATTCCTACAAATTAAATTGCTATTTATAATATCACTAAATATTTCAAAAATGAAAATCTTAGGATTCACCCCTATAGCATAATAACATGAACATTATTTGTTTGACCCCCCTTTTCACAGTAAATAGATAAAGAAGAAGCGCTCCCATAACTGCGGACAGAAACAAATCTAACCCAAACTTTAAGGTTACAAAGTTGATAAGATTAATATCAAGATCGATGATATATCATCTATTAAGCTACCTTGCTTCGATTTAATTACATTAAAAATAAATAAACAAGTCGGCGGCAGCGCCTTAGCAATTTGCATGCTTCTTGCCGGACATATCCACCGACATCTTGATTGAGACAAAGAAGAAAGTGCTGCTATTAAGAGACATTCAGCCTAACTGTGTCGCATTTGCTGCGCCGCTTAATTAGCTGGTTTCTTCTGGCCTTATTCTTTGATTTTTAATTAGTTCGTATATTTATATGTTGTGGTCTTGTGACACGTATCAGAAACCCAGAATGGATTTGAGGAATATTGTGTTTATTTATTTATCCATTTAGAATAGGGTTCAGGAGATTGTCTCACATGATCATGTCTTGCACGTTCATGGTAATTTTAATTATTTTGTAATCTAGTTAGTTCTTCTTGGATTAGGTCTCATGATCCATGGGTGCTTACTAGATAAGAATCTCTTACTTTATTTATTTTTTTTTTTTTAACATTACTAACGTTTAATATAAGTTTTCAAGAGTGCTTTCGTTGAAATTTATAAGCAACAAATTCTGGATCCTAGTTTGTAATATCTTTTCAAAACATATAATAGAGTGTTTTAGAAACTATCTTTGATTCAAAACATTTTTCAGTTTTTCCAATAAATGAGTTTATTTAGTTTCATCACAAATCAATTAATATTTATAATGAAAATTTCATCAAAACTTTCTAGATCAATTTAGTGTTTGATACCATAGTATAGATATCTCACCTAAAGCGAATCAAGTGTACTTCCAATTTAATATTAGATAAAAATTCAATATGTATAAAGATTAATTTAATCTTTCACTAATCGATCTTATTGCCAAAGAAAATAGGATTTTTTTACGAGATATATCTATCTACTCCTTGATAAAAATAATAGGGAGCTCTTTCTCTCCTTCTCCAGTGGCCTTTCCTTTTCTTTTTTCTTATTTATTTATTTATTTTTGGTTGCAGCCTCCTCATCTTTTTGGATTGAGGATGGTAATTTTGCTTTGGCCGCCGCCTCTACTTTTAGGTGTGAGGATGGAAGATTTACTTCAATTTCTTCCTCTTTTGACCGTGAGCATAATTGCTGGGTGGAATCAATTTCTTCAGTGAGATTGTTTGAGTTACTCCAATTGGTTACTGTTTTAGATTTCTGTATCTTGATCTTTATAATATATACTGATGATGTACTGCAACTCATTGTACTGTTGTTCTTTTTTTTAATAAAAAAATAATTATTCAAAAAAACAAATCTTAATCTTATTCGTTATTGTCATTATGCCTCTTTAACTTTTGTTCATTTGACCAATGAGCATTTAGTTCAGTGTTAGAATTCTTACACTTACAATAATAAGTGTAAGGGTTCGAGCCTCTATAAAAATATTTATGAGATTTATTTACAATCCTCTCTTAATTATCAAATAATTGAGTGAAGTCAGTCTATTCCTCACGAAATGTGAGTAGAGTGGACAACTCTCGAACATTTAAGAGGGTTTGAAGAATTTAAGTAGCGCTTCAGAGGAGTATATGCCACGAAAAAAGTCTCAATTATAAAATCTGTTTGTAAATATTAATTGTAATTCCTACAGTCCTGTAAGTATTAAAAAAAAAAAACTTTTGTTCATTTGAATTCTTTACTTGTATAATTTAGACACCTCCCTGTTTGATCCACAACAGTTTTCATATTATATAGGTGGATCCGGCTATGATACCACTGTGGTACTATACCACAGCTGGATCCAGTCATTGGATTCAGTTGTGGAGACCACTGTAGGCTGGATCCAATGACTGGATCCAGCTGTGGTATGGTACCACAGTAAGACCATAGTTGTGCCCTATATAGGTAATAAAAAAGAAATCACGACAAAACGAAAGTGTCAGTCTCTCAATAGCAAGATTATACAAACCCTTTCTCTCATGCAGCTTCGAAAAATCAAAGTTTCTCTAGAAGGAAGTAAATTAACATTGATGATCATCTTTATGGTCATGACCCCATGCATTGCTATTTTTCTGGACCTACAATTATAAGGTCTTATGCCTCCAACTTCGAGGACCCCCACAATGTCCACCAGAGCATGGACTCATTTTAACAATATTAAACACGGCAACAATAGCAAACAAAAGGGCTTGAACAGTTAAAACTATTTAGATTACGGGTTGTTGATCATATATCTTGTTTATTAATTTGTTTCATATTTTTTTTCAGAGGTTAGGATTTCTTTTTTCTTTTTCTTTTTCATGACTTCAACTTTTATTTGAATAGATATAATCACTTCGTTAGTAGTTAATAAATTAAAATGTAATAAATAAGTAAATCATGACCATATATAAATAAAAATGTGCACGTGTTAAAAAGATTCTTTAAACCATAGATTATGAGAAGATTTTATTTATTTATTTATTTTAAGGAACTCTATCAAAATTCAAACATATTCGCGTACACTGTTTATGTTAAAATAGTTTATAATTTTTTTTTAAATAAAATACTTGCGTTCATTATTTTCAACCTAAAATTTAAAGAAGAAAGAAGAATTTCATTTCTAATTTTAGATATTAATCTTGAAAATATCGTTTGGTGGCAGCAGGAAAGAAAAAGGTATAAAAATTACCAAAATTTTTTTTGGAGCCATGGCTTTTCAAAATCTGAAAAGCATACCATTGACAGGTTGGAGAATGATATTTTCATTTCTCAAATCATTTATTTGAGCAATTTGGTTCTTTATAAAATTCTTGATGGCCACTCATTTCATTTATAGTATTCAAAACAAACGGAAAGGAAAAAGTATATTGTTTGAAGGGAACGGTGGTGTGCCATTTTCACTTACAAATAAATATTAGATAAATAATTGACATGCGTACAAATTAAAATTAATCCATATTTATCTCAATAGTGTGCATATAATCTCCAAAAATAAAATGACGTATTAAATTTTATAAAAGACTTCAAAGAGATCAAAGAGTGAATTCTCCCTTAAAACATACCATCATCATTATACATTTTGGCGCAATAATGTAAATGCTATAATCATAAGAGCATATATAGCACGCGCACCTCCTCTTGTAAGATATTGAAATAAGCAAATATATATACATAAATATATAATTCTTCGAAGGGGTTGCAGGAATATAATGAGTGATCACCCACTTAGTTGTTCAGGGTGGGGGAGAAAATTATTGATAATAGTCTGTTAAATTGTCCACTAAGTAAAATTTTCCAGCACGAGCCATGTCCAATTAAAACGAGATTAAGACAAATTGTGACCGATGATCGCGGCATCATCATGGCAGCAACTCGTGTATAAGTCAACAAAATCTATCAAAATATAATTAATATAAGTAGTTAGACTTGGGCTGGCAGAGCTTGGTCTTTATTTATTTAATTATATTTGTTGTTATGTATGGAAATGAAGCAATAAGAGGCTATCACTTTCGCACTAATGATGAATGAGATTTGACCTTTTTCTTAGCGTATTTTAGACTAAATGCTCAGTCACTCCTTAATTAATTAAGAATATTTTGGGGATTTTTTAAAAGTCTTTTTAGCCTAATTATGTTGGAACTATTTTACAGGTGGAGTATTGACGATGACCATACAACTACATTGGTAAATCTGTACTTATTGTTATAATATAACAGTTATCATCAGTATTCTATGATAAAATAGTTCTATTGTATCATCGTCTTTTTTAAAATGTAGAGATTTAAATCTTAATAAAGATAAAGATATATTTATCTATTTCACTTCATCATATAAACACAAAAATTTCATCAACATTGTAGGTAATGACAAAATATTCATCATTTGTTATAGATTATATACTTAATAAACAAATAAGAAAACTGAGAGAAAAAGATTACGGGCTATCAGCTCTTGCTTTGTTTTGAATTAATATTGAAGGGCAATAATTTAGAAATCAATCTCATGGCCTTTATTTTATAATACCAATAACCACCATCCTCCCAACTGAAAGAAATGAACAAACTGAATGCTATATATGATTAAATTCAAGCCATTAATAAAATGTAGTTAAATCAAAAGTGAGGCCATTTTCCAACTCATTAAATTTCTCCGGACACTCATTTATTCCCAGATTTTGCTCCACAAAGCCCTTAATTATTTCACATTACTCCTTAAACCCACAATCCAAGAAAGCACTCTTTATTTACATATTCACTATTATTATTTTTTTAACAGTTTTCATTATTCTTTGTCTTTGATAGGATTTTTTTTTTCTCCCTGTTTTCAATTTAGATTATACTCCACTCTTAACTCCCCATTTAGAACTCTTATGTTTAGACTTTAGAAATTGAAGGTTTAGTGCTTCTGCTACTTCAGTTGACAAGTGTCCACACAATCTCCTCTCTTATGCTACAAATTCAACAATTTATTTAAAAGTGGGTGTGATGTGGAGAGTATTTTCATGGGGAGTGCTGTTAGATATCAAGAACAACGAGAGAAGGACGAGAGAATTACTTCTTCTCTCTCTCTTCTGTCAGCTTTTTTTCCTCTCTCTCTCCTCCCAGCACAAGCTTCATTCTCTCGTCTTTCTCTCATTTTTCTTGATACTTAACATTTTCCAATAACCACACGCCTAATCAACTGTTCCAAAAAAAACAATATTTTAAGACTTACAAAGCGGCATCAACCCACCCAAAATCAGTAAAGTATAAATATCAGAGATTGATCATCTAACAAGTAACAACCGGGCGGTTGTTTGTTATACTCTGATTTACTAAGTTTCATTCCTTGGCTGGACGAGGTCTGAATTCTGAAACTAGATTCAGAAACATAGGTTGTATTTTTGTATACTAAAACAAAATGTCATGATATCTCTGCTTGGACAGGGAGCCTCCTCACAAAAATCAACTTTCCTGCTTTCCGAAATCAAGAAGATAACTGAGTCATCTTCGTAATTTGATTCTAAGGCTGTCTAACTATGTGATTCAACTTCAAAAGGTAGAAAAAGGCCATGGATTTTAGCTCAAACCCTCAACTTGAGCTCGCATTGCAAAAGATTGTCGAGGTACCTGGGCAGGTAGAACATCTGTCATCATGCCCGTCAACTTGTTCCGTCCCTCTTCAAAGCGCATATCTCTCTTTACACTTTGTTCTGATATTTCCATTCGTGGATCAGAAGAAGTCCCCTGAGTCATTCTCTCACTAGCTGCATTGCCTGGTACTCCAACATTGCTATTCTCAAGGCCACTCTTGATCCATGCGATATTGTTCAAATCCGTAGCTATGGAAATTAGTTCATGACTTGAGAAAGCAGGAGGCTCCTCATAATCAACAAACTCAGGACCCAATAATGAGCTGTGCGAATGGTGCCCTGTTGGAGATGCACAGCAACCATACCCACATTGTGAAGGGATGATGGGCTCACTACAAACATCTTCTAGGAATTTGCATATGCCTAAGTCTAGTCTGGGTGCTTGGACCAAAGGTCCCTGAGTTGGGACTGCCCTGGGAATCCCAGAGCAGGGTGTAAGCCCACTTGGAGAGTTATACAGACTAAAAGCACTAACCCGTGCAACTGGACGAGGAAGGGTAGGATGAGGTTTTGGTCCAGCAGCAAATTCAACCTCCATTCTCTCGGCTCTGTCTTCATGCATCTTTGGTGTATCATTCATCGTAACATCTCTTCCTTCTGGGAGCTTGCATGAATTAATATCACCAACTGGACATGGAAAGGTAGAATGCTGTTTCGGGACAGCAGTAAACTCACCCCCATTCGTTTGGGCCATATCTTCAAGCCGGTTGGGTCTATCATCCATTGTGACATCTCTTCCTTCTAGGGGCTTCAGCGGATTAACATCTACCAACAGAGAGAGTTTCTTCTGAGGATCCCTTTGTTCTGTCAAGGCTACCATCTTCCGTCATGTCTCCAAGGGCTGGTTTAAACCTCCCTAGATCTGTATATCTGCGCCTTAGGGTAGAATTCCAGTGGTTCTTAATTGCATTATCAGTTCTACCGGGCAGGAGCCTTGCAATCACTGCCCACTTGTTGCCATGAACTGCATGTGCTGAAATTATAATTTGGTCCTCTTCATCTGCAGTACCATAGAACATGTTCTCATGAAAGTTCTTACATATTCATCACGATAATGATCAGATTAATGAGCATCAAATAAGAAACTCCATGTGTAACTCAGGTTATATGCAGATATCTATTCAGAAAATAGTTTATTCAGGACTAACAACATCCAAAAGACATAGCACACGATGGCCTACATGTCATAAACAGTAGAATAAGCGTAGAACCCTAGCTTGTTATAGCTCTTACTTCTCATCATTCTTAAAATAACACGATGGCTAAAAGAGGATGCCACCCTACAAGAGTCAAAGATTGAAAAACCAAATACTTATCAATATATCTTTTAAACTGCCCACCCACCAGTAGAAAATTGGTAACTAATCACCCAAGTAAAATAGTTAATCTCAAGCATTTTATGGGATTACAGTTTCTTCAGAAGTAACTTTTTTCCTTTCTCCAGGATAAAAACAAAGAAAGCACTATTCAAACTTCCAGATTATTTTGTGAAGAATCAATATAAAAAGACCACAACAAAAAAGTGACCCTGTCAAAGGTTACCGCAAGAATTATCAAATAATAACAATTCCAAAACTGTCTTTCACCAACATCACAACACAAAGAGCTAGTAGAATGCTAGATAATCCTACCAATAACAGAACTTACGGCCTGAAAAATTATATGACCATAGGCACGCTTGGGACTGCTTCCTTCTACTGAACTTTGAAAGGACAGTAGCTGAAGTGTTTGGTAAAAACACCAAGCTGGGAACTACTCTTTATCCTCTCACACTCACACTCACACTCACATTCTCACTCACACTTATATAATTATATCTGACATCCAGTACTCTACTTGCAAGTTGCAACCATCGCATAGCAGGAATTGTGGCTTCCAAGCCAAAGCACCTTAATCTCAAACATACCAACCCTATGTATTTTACACAGCAGACAAAAATCAATCTTTGATTCTGTATATGGACTATGTAGAGCGTTTAACAATGGAGAATTTCAAATCCTTCATCAAAAATCCAATCTTCCTCAGAAAGAAACAAGAAAACAATTGCAAAAAAGATTCCTTTTTTTTTTAAATAAACAAATAACGCAATTTTGGTTGAGTTACCAGTGAAAGGCTTGCGCTTAAGGCAAGGGTCGAGCTGATTACACCAACGAAGGCGGCACGATTTTCCCGACCGACCTGGAATTCCTCGCGCGATCATTCCCCAATTCCTCGCCCCGAACTGACTCACTAATCGACTCAGCACCGCGTCCTCCTCCGGCGACCACGGCCCCTTCACTCTACTACTACTACCTCCACCACCACCACCACCACCATCGCCGCCTCCTCCAGGCTCCGAAGAGTCCTCCACTACAATCGCCGCATCTACGTCGTCGTTTTGACTCTTACTAACACTATCTTCCTTTTTTTCGCTCATTGTACTGGATTTTCCTCGCTTTTTTTAAAAAAAATTTTCCGGTTTTGGTTTCGTGCTTCTGTTTGTTAAGAGTACCTACCTGCGCAGCCTCAGTCCTAACTGCAAAATGGGCATAATTGAGAGCGATTTATGGGCACCGAACCGAATGTTTCGGATTCTTCTTCTCTTTTTTACCTTTCTGTCAGACGGTTTCTTTCAATTGACGCCCGTGTCCCATCCGTACGGCGTCGTTTTACTTAGTGCAGTACCAAAACGTGAGCGTTTTAGTGTTTTGACTAGGTTGACGCCAGCATAGCGGTGACTTTGGCAGTTGAGCGAGATGCTTTATTACCTCTTTAGACTTTCGTTTGAAAGCGAGACCAGAGTGTTTCTGTTTATTTCACCCTCGTACTTGTTCAAATTTACGGGGAGGGCGTATGGGGTGATGGTGTAAATAAATATATCTTCGTTCGGATATTGGTTATGATGGGTACGTTCTGTTATTTGGTAGGCCAAAGAAACCGCCTTGATATTTTAAAAGTTGAAAAATAATCGACTGTATTTTTGTATGACATATTTACCCTTCCAATGGGCCTCCTTCAAGTCGTCGCCTTCCCAAAGGCCCTAAATTTTAAATTGAGTGGGCCGTTTGAGACCCTTCAAAACTTCCTATAAAATCCTTTTTTTTTTAACTGAAATTACTTAAATAATCAATGTCTTATTTTTTAAATATAAATTCAAATAAACACTTAATAAATTATTATTATTATACAAATATTTTACACCCACTCCATTTCACGATTTATGTTCATATTTTGATTCTTAAAAAAAATTGAGAAAATTATAGTAGTTTAAAATTATAAAAATAGAAACTATATAACAAGAACAAATATAATTTAATATTTTAGGATTTGTATGTAACTTATAAATAGAAAATTTAAAAGTGTAAATTCTTTATATTTAGTAAATTAAACTAAGGGGGAAGATGATATGTAAAGGCGTTTTAATAAATAATATTTGAAAGGAGTGCTATAAGGATTTTAGAAGAGTGTTAAAAGCTCCACCCTTAAAAATTTCTCATCGGCACCTTTCAGCTATTGACAATTCTTTCTTTAATTTTGTATTGGACGTCTCAAGTTGAGGCGTTTAATGTGTAAATATTACTAAAAAAAACTTTGTAATAAGTTCTAATAGATATATAATACGGTTGTAAGGTAGTTAATTCATCTACAACAAATCATGGGAAAAAGGTGCCCAAGTCTTTTGGCGGTTATGATATAAAAATTCACTTAAAGCAAACAACTCATTTATCAGTAATTACGATAATGATTATGCCGCAAAGCTAGCAACTACTCTTGAACTACACAACATATAATAAGATTTACCAAGGTATTGGATGATAAGTGCCCCACGATAACAGACACAACGTGACCTACTTATTGTCCATAGTCCCAATTTCAAATTAGATTGAAATGCTCAACTGCTCACGAATAACATTAGATTTTCTGCACAGCCAGTTACCGGCGCTGGTGATGGCACTGTTCAATGATGTTCTTCGCAGTAGATTCTTCAGTCGAGATCAATTCTGTCTTTTATCGTTACTGTTATTGGTATTGTCTGCTGTTGTTTGTAATTTTTTCTCAATTTTACAGTGAGGCTTCAGGAAAGGAGAAGGAGAAGAAACGCTGATTCTTCTCAACGGTAAAAGATTCTGGACTTGAATTAATTGAACTAATCGTGCCGCTATTCTGATTAAACACTGGCGTTTTCAGATACCCCCCCCCCCCCCCCCAACCCAAAAAAAATTTGATTGAACTTAATGAACAAGAATTTAAGGCTCCATTTCTTCTAACTTAGCTGTTAATATTTGGTACACACTTGTAGTTTGACTTCAGCAGCAAAATTGATTATTCCCTCATTTTTTTAGTTAAGGTTTATATTTTCATGTTAGTTGTAACTTAAAAGCCACTGAACAACAATACCAAATGGAGTTGAGTTTGTAATGTCATTGTATGCCAGCTGATGATGACTGAAAATCAAACATCTATATTTGCTAGACCAAAACATATGAGACCTTAATTGCCATTAATACAAAAACCCAAAGAAGACCCTAAAAAACCCTAATCCTTGTGTATATGGGAGTTCCAAAACCTTTACTCCTTATCAGACAATAGATGTCCCACATCTAACATGCACCCAGTTGAAAGCTGTTAAACGTCTAATTGAAACAAGCTAGTTGAGTGAGTGGGGTACGTACTAGCTAGGTTACTGTCCCTTGGCACTAATTAATTGTCCTTTACGCAAGATTCCTTACAGTTGATCAGTCCACGTGAAACTGAAATTAAAATCCACTACTTCATGTAATTAATCAGGAAGTTATATAACATATAGAGACCAAAACAGCAGTGAAAACATAATTATATAATCATGTGCCAATAATAGCTTATATCTCACCACAAATTATGCATGTTTATATTTGCTCTCGACCAGATCTTTGATTACATGAAAAGACATAATACCAAACTTTCATCTTTCAAAATTACGCTAGCGCAGTTGTGGTCCAAACTTTCAAACATTCAGTGAATAATGCTTGTATATAGAAGTTACAAACACATAATCTATAGGACCACACACATGTTTACAATTAATGCAGTTTCAAATCAATGATTCATTCAAAAGCCAAATTATAGATATAGTAATGAAGTACGTTGGGGCCAATGAACTAGCTAGGCTAATATGGAAATAAAACTGAAATTACATATAGGTGAAGTTGAGTCAAGTTCCATTTAGTATTACATATGGTGTTGTATGTTTAAGTCATAGCCATTATGAAATGAAAATTCTAGCTAGCTATCAAGAAAAAGTTAGATGGAATGGAGCCGGTATTATTGTTAAGCTAGAAGTTATTAGTTATCGTTTTGATATAATAAATTATTCTCCAATAAATACATGTCAAAGCAAAGTTGCAATAAGCGATCGCTGCACACTTTGATAGCTAAACTACTGAAAAGCTAAACAAGCAAAGTCGTAAAAATTATTTAATAATGATATTACTTCATGCCATTTTCTAATATCAATTGTAAAGTCTATATATGAACAAAATAGAAAGCAAACAAGCAAGAACTGTTTGTAAAAGTTGGCAATACTGTTCGAATTTCATCTAGGGCAATAAATTTCAGGTTCACTCATTGTCCTTTCGTGCT
This sequence comes from Citrus trifoliata, assembly GCA_018350135.1. NCBI lineage: Eukaryota > Viridiplantae > Streptophyta > Magnoliopsida > Sapindales > Rutaceae > Citrus > Citrus trifoliata. The sequence continues at coordinate 21,925,319 of CM031387.1, forward strand.
CTAAAAAACAGGTAACAAGAGCTGAGTGGAACATAGTTCATGTCCTGTAAAGAAGGAACAAAGAACCCTTGTGGTGGATTAAAAACCAATAAGCAACCAAAATTTAAAAAAAAATGCTTTCATATCTAAATTATTCAGAAAAATATCAACCAACCATATCTCCCCCCAGTAGCATGGGTCATTAAGGGTATATTATGCTGTGGCGTTACTTGTAAATATGAGGTTTTTGTTATTACAAGTATAATGTTAATTTTATGTTACAAAGATTTGATATTATTGGTATTTACAACTAATAATTTTAGGCGACTAGGTGTATCAATTCATTACTTAGAATTATCACTTGTATACCTGTTCTTTGCTCTGGCTAGAGGTATGACTACATGCAGGGTGTATACCTGAAAAGGAGAAATAAAAATAAATTAATCTGGAAGTTATAGAAATCTTGCGTTAGTGGTGGCAGCAGGATTATAGAACTATTTGAGCAAAGAATGATATTTTTTTCTCCCCTTTCCTTTGTTAAGTCACGTGACCTCTTGTGGAGAATAATTTTGACCATCATTTACTTAAGTGGTAACAGGTGACAATCGTGTGGTTTAATTTGCTACCAAGAAATCAACAACTATAAATACATTCTGTAGCAAAACCCTGGTGGTGCTCTCTGATAGTGTGAAAGTCATTAAGTATGTGTATGTGGTGGTAGGGTCTATAGAGCACCATGGAAAGGCGCAGTCCATTTATGCTTCACTAGTGTGGACAAGATCCAGCACCATCCATCATGATCATCTAGAGAAGTCAAATGATTAGAACCTTAGAGATGGCCCACGTATCCAACGGTTAAGATGACTCCATTGTAACTTACTAGCTTTTTGAGAATACGTACACAAACGACTAAAGTGATCATCAACACGAACTAGTAATCTAACTTTCTGGTTGGGAGCCAACTTGAGATCATAAACTACAAAAGTAGAAACCAAAGTATTAAATAGGCTAAGTACACAATAAAATAAATGACTTATGTATTACTAGGAGCTGGCAAAATTTGATACGACTCGATTATCCGACACGAACACGGCGCAAATAAATATGTACGAGTTGTCAAATTTGACACGATTATTAAATGAGTTGGATTAGGGTCGACACAATTTTTTTTTTTGTGTCGAGTTAGGGTTAGAGCTTTTGACCCATTTATCCGACCAATGATACGATTATACATATATTTTTAAATTAAGTTCTAAGTTCTTGTAACTAAAAATCAATTATTGGACATGATTCTCTCTTTTTTATTTTTTTTAGAAGGATAGGTATATACTCAGTGTTTTGTTTATAAAATTTTATATAGATTTAGAATTTTAATAGTATAAGTGTGTAAAATATTGGAATACATCTACATTTTATGATATTGGATAACCTGTTTATTTTTTGCGTCAAGTTTAGATCTCAATATTTTGACACGATTATTAAATGAGTTATGTTGAGTCAACCTAAATTTGACACGACACAAATACGACCTGACAATCCATTTTGCTAGTTCTATGTATTACAATGTTGTTAAGTTTTTGGTGAAATCAATGTACTATTTTTTTTTTTAATCACAAAATGAAGATTAAGATTTTGTTTGGGATTGAAATACTGTAACTTTTAAACTACAATTACTGTGAAAAAAAATTGTAGCTATAAAAAAAAGTTAATAATATGTAGTTAGTATAAATTTTAAATAATAATTTTGTCAAAATTATTAAAGATATAATAAATTTTTCATTATACAGGTGAAAAATCATATCAATATAGTTTCCAACTTATAACAATTAGTGTTTACTAAAAACTTTAGTATTGTAACTTTTAAGTTATACCTACCCAACCTTAATCTCAAATACATTCTAAAATTTTTAGTTTTAAAACTACAATGTTCGGTGCATCCAAAATCAAAACCAGAATTTCGCATAGTCACTATACCAACTTAAAAAAAGAAAACCATAGGAATTAAAGGTTCACCTTTTATTTTCAATTTTCATTTCCGAATTGGCAAATTCTAAATTTCAGAACACTTATCTTTTATCCATTATTCAGATTTGAATTACTTTTGCATCTTTTTCATATATACAGCACAACTTAGGTTGAGTTTATACTGAAGATTATCATTGTCCCTATGTATTTAGGGTTCCTATTTTATCCATGTGTACCTACACTCTATGGTTCTTATTGTATTGATTGATTTATTTCATTTACCATCCATGATCCATATTTAGTAAGATGCCAATGCTATAATTTTGTGTGAAATAATATATATTGTTAGTAACTAACTAGAGATTTATGTGATGGGACATGTTATACTGTATATATATTACTATATCTTGTAATGAAAAGATAGGGATTGGGGTTGCGTGTTGTGGAAATGATACGTTTCAGAAGGCGAAAAGGCTAAACTGTTGTTATATATCTATTTTTTTCTTTTCTCTCTTTTTTTTTTTTTTGCCCTTTTTCCTTGAAAGGGTTTGATATATAGATAGTTAATCTGGAATGCGTATCCTCAAATATACAATTCCAAATGTACAACAAACATACACGCATTGGATTTAGACATGTTTATTGAAAAAAAAAATTAAAGAACAATGTGAAAAATATAAAATTTCAAACTTATCGATTGACGAACACAAAAATTTTAATTTGTACAAATATTAAAATATAAAAAATAAAAATTACAATTATGGTACTTAAGTATGCGATTGATTTACAAAGATTGATTCAATTAATTTTAATATTGATTGACGATAATCAATCTTATTGAGAGAATCATTATTGGCAGTTAATTGTCTTTATCTTCATTTTTTTCTTTGATTTTTATCATTTATGAGTCGAAGTCTTAAAAGATAGCTATGGTTGAAACTTTATCCAAACATGCATATTGTTATATGAATAACGATTTATTATTAGAATTCTCTAAGATTTCATCTTGTATTCTTGTTATTTTAACAGTTGTAAGGTCGATTATTCATGTATTATATAATTCGGTTAAGTCATATTCATCTGTGTTCATGCTTTCATGCTCTAGATCATTTAAATTTTTATGTGATATTGTATTATTTAGATAAATACACAATAAGTAAGCAATAATTAAAAATCACATCCACAACATATGAGGCTAAAAATTATTATTGAATCCGAAAGATTCTAAATTTCTAATCATCGAGTCCTAAGAGCAGACTACGTCAAATATTATGCATCTTTGACCATCTAGATTTATTTACAATTACACATATAAGTCTCTATTCGACAGCTTGGATCCCTTTAGCTCCACTAATAAATCTATAAACCTTAGCTAAAATTAATAACTATAATCTTCAAATTGAACCCCTATAATTTAATACAATGAATTGTGGTTTGCACTATGATATAGACAGTACTAATCATTCATGCAAGATAAAAATTTTTGAATGTCCCAATATGTTATTTATTGAATTCTTATTATATATGTATTTACTCTTATATAATTAGTCAAAAACATATACATGGCAAATATCTAGTATAGGAGTGTATACTCTATGAATTCCTAAGATTTTATATATTTGATTACATTTTTAAATGAATATTTAACAATGTGTGGAACATACTGTGTGACTATAATTTAACAAGGAATTGTAGTTGCACAATATAATCTGGCCTCAAATGCATTAAAGAATGTGTAGAGGCATTAAAGAATGTGGAGGTTGGCACTAAAGGAGGACTGAGCATATGTGTCTATACGAGATATTCAAAAAAAAAAAGAAATTGGGAATGTGTATTATTAGTTATTAGAAAAATGAGAAATTTGTTAATGTATTCTTTTCTTGTGAAATAATATATATTTTTTAAATTAAAAAAAATTCGGTGCGAGAGGGAACATGGAATGGACCACAAACCTTCATTAAAATAAGCAAACAAGAAATAAAATTATAAATACTTCCACCCAACTTGTTGGGAATTTCTTCTAATAAGGGGGTAGCTGCCCCACTACTAGTAAAACCTTTTCCATGTGTCTGGTTTGTTAGAGATCTGGGTCTACAATTAAATAAATATCTTTATTTTGAAAAAAAAAAATACATTTTCTCATGATTTGGTAAATTTAAAAAGAAAAATCTCACTATTTCTCTATTTTATATATATTGGAGTTTCCCCTAAACCACCCACCTCACTTTCCTCTATAATGGAGAGAGAGATCAAAGAGATAGAGAGAGAGAGAGAGAGAGAGAGAGAGATGGTTTGAAGTTTTTGGTTTCTTGCTTCTGCAACTAGAGGATAAATCCAAAGGGATCGCATTGATCCTAAGCCTTAATTATAATTCTCATACTTAATGTTCATGAGGATCATGCTATCCCTTTGGATTCCTCCTTCAGTAGCTCATATATAATCTCTATTTATAAATATCATATTTTATCTGATATGATGTGTGTATGTGTGTCTGTGTGTATGGATGGTTCCTGCATACTCGCCATGCATCATCATCACTATTTATCTCCGCTTTCCGAATGACTCGCCGTTAAACTCATCGGATAGTTACCCGATTCACCACCTAACTTCGTCGCCGAAGAAGTGAAAGACATTGCAAAACATGTCTCCTAAATGAAGTAAGTCATGATGTCGCATGAGCAAGTTTACCCTTCCTGGTTTGTTCTTCTTTTTTTTTTTCTATTATTGTTATGTTTATTATTCCTGCTTTTCTTCCCTTATTTTCCCCTTTTTCTCGCTATCAATTAATATCTGTGTTTACGTTTATATAGCTTGTGTTGGTTCAGTTTTTGATAGATCATAAACGACAAACCCACATGAGCAAATTGGATCTGAATTTTCTCATAGATGCGGAATTGGCTCCAGGAGATTAGTTGACGATCAATTATGTTACTCTTATAGTTGTATACAGTTGTCATGAATGTGAGTTTTACTTACTTTATACAAACACAAACTCAGTTCCTAATCTTTATGAATTATTATAAGCCAAAATTGAAAACAAATATTTTATATTTAATATTTCTAATTCCATCAGCACATACATATAATTTATGTTAGCTTATCATATTTCTAGCAAAACATTAAGCAATATTTTAACTATATGGTGAAGGTTCGTAAGCAGTAGAATTGTTTCTTTTTTTTTTTTAATCCTTAATTAATCTTGCTGTGATTTATTTGTTTCTTGCAATAAGAAATGGGTATGGAGCTGCTATCAATGAATCATCATTAGCAGAGAAAAAAAAATAAAAAATAGAAACAAGTGGAAGCTAGCAATGCATGTGAATAAAAGAGTCATTAAAAAAGTTTAACTTTTCTTATTTAAACACTCAACGATCAACTGACCAAATAATCATAAATTTTAACTGTAATTTTATTCATGTTAATTTTTTCATCACTCTCTGCTTGGAGAAACAGGATCCGTAAACAGTCAAGACTCCAAATCACATGCTTAAAGGACTTTAATCAGCATCCAAGGCAGTGGATGATTATTATGCTGATTTAAGCCTTAAGTGCTAGCTTCTTCTTCTTTTCTTTTTCCCCCTTTCTCCAGCTTTGGGGCCTCACATTGAGTGCCCCAAAGGCAAAGGAATCATACACATGACATGTGATGCGACCTTAAAAAAAGTCCTTTAAAACTTACTCAAATTTTGAAATAAAGGTTAGTGCATGCATGATAAATCTTTTTGTGATCTCCCTTCTCTCCTAGCTAGCCAGCACATGATAACCCTTTTTTCACATGGCCCCAAACCCTTTCTACCATTCTGACTTACCATTTTTTTCACCTTCTTTCAAACATATGCATTTGATTTATAATTTCAGCTAAACCAACTACCAATATGATTCCATTTTATGAGAAACATCAAACACCCTTCTTAAATGAGAAGTAGAAAACACCAAAGTTAATATGCAATAACGTGGCCATTTTTCTTGCGTCTTTTATATATAGAACTTTTACTGGTTTATAACTTTTATTAGTATTTAATCAGTTGAATCCAGGCAAACGAATAGCTTTCTGCTAATATTTATTATGTGATATGATCATTATCATGTTGTTTTGGTGTAAGTGCAAAACTTGAAATGCTTTAATGAAAGGAACTGAAATTGAATAAGTGTACAAGAAAATGGGTCCTAGGGCTCAGAAATGAAACTTTGATTGGACTATATATAGTTCAGTGTACAAAAATTGTCTAAAATGTAAAAAAATGTACAGTTCAAAATGTTTCCCTCTTAGGCTACACAATTTTATGAAGGACATAAATAAACTGGCAAAAATAAGAAACCCCAGTTATGGTTTTTTTTTTTCTTTCAAGTTCATGAGAGATTGAACAGGCCTTGGGACCCAGTTCCCTAGACTAGCCTCCAAATTCAAACTCCATCGGCCCATTTCTTTTTCTTTAATTCTGCAATCGCTGAAACACATTTAGTAATTGGAGCCACTAATTGCACATTTTTTTTTTCCAAAAAAAAAATGGAAGAAAGAAAAAGACATATATATTTAGTCAAAGACGGTAGATAGTTTTTTTAACCCAAGTGTCATTAGATAGTGTTTAACCCAAGTGTCATTATTATGGGACCAATCGGAGAAACAGGAAATTATTTATAGGGTAAGTAATTATTGTTGATAGGCCAGCCAAAGATACTGCGGATAGCAAGAATCCCCAAATCTGTGGAGGAAGCAACCTGGTTAATGTAAATCTTCAAGGGGAACAATTATTTACTTAGCTGAAACTTAACTTTGCGTAGAGTCTTCTGCAACAATATTTAAATTAAAAGTAATTTAACTGATAAGCTTAAGTGATTATGATTTATTGGGGGAGGAAGTCTATGGTCAGAGCCATGGATTGGCAGCCCCACCGGGCATCATTTTGTCTTAAGGTTACAAACACCACTCAAATCCCCATATGGATTCGGAAATTAATTTCAAAGAACCAAATTTGGGATACATGTTCCTTTCCTAACAAACAAACAAAAAGAAAAAAAAAAAAAAGAATTGGGATGCATGTATTTTAAGAATTTTCAAAAGCAGACTTACGTCTGTAGTTCTGCATTGTAAGACTCTAAACGTATAGACAAAGCTTAGAGCTGGCACATGCACAATTAATCAACGTGTACAAATCATCATTAACAAGCTGTCCGTGAAACTCATGATGCTAGATGATAGCATATCTTCATGCCATGAGCAGCAGTGTCATCAATTAGATGAATACTTATTCTTCATTATACAAAGGCCAAGTTTTATATATAGAAGATTTATTTACTGCATGTAGAGTGGAGCATCATCATCATCCATTTTCAGTCAATATTCTGTGCTTTGAGAGAAAGTGTGAACTTGGGCAGCAAGCAGAAAATTTTATGAAAGATATGAAATAAATGTTTGTAAACTAAAACATAAAATGTAAGACTTGTAATGTCGCGTTTGCTAAAATAAGATACCTATAACAAAATTCAAGGTCGGTTTGAGTTTTCTAATTAACGGACAAGAGAAATCGAATTTTTGTTTTACAAATAATAATGTATCAATTGTATGTGATGCAAGTGTCTGCCTACGGATAAGTTCTCTTCAGATTTTTCTTTCTGCCAAATGTTTTCATGCTTGTATGTGAAGGAACATGGTCTCGTACGGTGCGTCATATAAAATAAGATAATTTTAATTTGTTGTCTGATAAACCAAAATGAACTAGAAAATGACCTGAGAAATTGACAACCCAGCTGTAAGATGAAACGAAATTGTATTGCACATCAAATGCAGTATTAGATTAGACATATGTCAGAAGCTGTTGGAGCGCAGCATACTCCTGCCAAACAGCTAGCATCGTTTAGCTTGAAATTCGCATTTGAAAACGTGAGAATGTTACTCTGTAATTGTTATCTATTCACCCTTTTGCAGCACAGGAAGGTGATAATTTTAATCCTGGAGCAAGTAAATATTTAGGTCATTTTTGGTTTGAAAAAAAAGGAGAAGAGGAAAAGAGTAGAGTGGAGAGGAATAGAAAAGAATAGTGAAATTAAATTTTATTATTTGGTTTGATATAAAACTTGATAAGAAAATAACTTATAATTTTTTTTCTTTAGATAAATTTATCATTTACCTTAAATATTAAACTATTTATATTAGTAATAATATATATATATATATATATATATATATGGAGTAGTTTTCTGGTCAGAGATTTTAAAGTGCGGGAAAGTCATGAAAAGTTTTAAAACCACACAGTTTTAAGTCTTACAGTTTAAAACCATGCGATTTTAAAAGTTTCTCGTATTTTCTCGTACTTTAAAATTCCTGACTGAAACATTTCTTTATATATATATATATAAATAAAATGATAATCCGGTGGTTTTCCGGCGAAGTCTGACGGTTGTCCGACAACCTTCCGACGAGGTCCAGCGACCTTCCGGTGTTGGTCCGGTGAAGTCCGTGGTGGTCCGGCGATAATATTAAATTAATAAAATAAAATTACAAATAATAATTATTAATGACATTAAATAAGTTAAAAATTGAAGGGTAATTTTGAAAATTTTAGTTTCTAATATGAGAGGAATTTAAAATTTTCACTACTTAGTGTGGAATTCAAATTTTACATTATGATGCATATTAAATTGTAATGCAAATTAAATTCTTACATATTTTGTCAAACCAAACAATTGAAATAAAAAAAAAAATTACTTTCCTCTCCTCCCAACCAAACACCACCTTAAAATTTTAGGACCCAACTTGACCTTTCTACGCTTTTTGCAATTGTACGTACGTATTAATTTACAGGGGTACGCTTAACAATTGAACTTTTCAACTAGTAGGACACCTGCAACTGCAACAACAGGACTAATTAGGACACCTGCAACTTTTCAATATTGCCGACTACTAATTAAGAACAACATTATTCTGGAGACGAAAGGGTAATTACATTCATTGAATTTCTTATATAGTACAAATTAGGGCAACCTGAAGTGATCTCATATATATATATGGGCATCGGAATCAGGAAGCTGAAGCTTGAAATTTGACCTTCGATGTTTGTTCGGACTTGGGAAGAATTTTAACACTTGCTTTTGTAGACTATTTTTTTGCTTTTTCATTTTTTATAGTATTTGATATTATGATGATGGGTCCAGCTAACCCCAGTATTTTGTTTTCCATTTAAGGTATTCCAATGTAATGGCTGTAGATACAAACGACAAATATGTATTGTAATTAAGGTTGGTAATTGGCACTTGTGTTGTGGGTTTGTCATTAGTAAATCTGCACCCGTATAAAAGATATTAAAATAATACCCAACGGATTATATTACTCAATATAATGTAAATGAAAAATGAAAAATGTGACCATTTTCATTAATTCTAAGTTTAATCAATGTAAATGAAAAATTAAAATTCCAACATCAATTCTTAAAAAAACACAAGTCCAACACCAATTCTCAAATTTAAATTTGAAGTATAAAAATTCATGAAACTGCAAAAGTGTTTTCAATTAAAACAAAAAAAAACAAAAATTAGTATCCAAAAGTAACAACATAATTATACAAAAATATCATCATTGCGTCAACAACAATTATCATCTCATATTCTCATTCAGCATAAGCTCCAAGAGTTGAAGATTTTTATTTCATTTGTCACTAATACCTATCAAACACGATTCTTACAATAACAATTTAAGATAAATTTTTTCTAACATTAATACTTTCTAAACAATAATCCAAAGAACAAAATTATAATAAGTACATAATAATCTATAATTATATAATGAAATTAACTTATATATAATGATTATAATAATATCAAAATTATTAAACTTTTAAAATTAAAAAAAAAAGGTTGGCAGATACCTGCAAGATATTTGTCATATGCCAAACCTACCTACAATCTATTGTGGATTTTAATTTGTGATACCAAACCCACTCGCAATTTATAAAATCACATGCAGTGTGTGGATTTTAGTGGGCGGGTTTAAGCGAATTTGTGAGTACTATTGCCATTGCTAATTGTGATAGGATACTGGTAAATCTGGTGCGATCAGGAGTAGAGATACAAAATTTCTTTTTTATTAAAAAAAATTTAAACTTTAATCTTTAATCAAATTACATTCGAAGACAAAACACGTCTACTTAATCCACGTGTTAAAAGGATAATAATTTTCTTGTGCTTGAAACTAATTGCTCACAAACACATTACAGAGAAAGCGCAGGAGACTATGGCTTTGTAGGAAAAAGGAAAGGCACCGACGTTGAATTGGAGCTTTGGTTCCAAACCACATAAATTCTACTGGTTTTTTTTCATAATATATTCGTGTTGTTGCTTTGATAACATCGCTTTTTCCTTTTCAATGGTTGCTTTAATAAATACTTAGAAACTTTGTTTTGTTCGAAATCTCTATATTCTTGTTTTAACCGGAAACTGAAAAATAGAGAGGAAAATAATCATAAGTCTGTGAACAAGAAACAAGAAACTCCATTGATGACGAGGAAACTGAAAAGACTAGGTCATTGGGGTTTATGGAGGAAATATGAATAGTTTGCCTTAAGATTAATTTTGTCAGTTAAAGAGGTGTTATAAGAAATTTATATTATTTTTAGAGAAAATGATTGACCTTTTTAAGTGCCAATAGTTCGACTCATTTAAAAATCTAAATTAGAAACCGCTCTTAAATCCCCACACATAATTTTCGTCAAGGCCCATTAACTATCAAAATCCAATCCATTTTTGTTTGATTTTTCTATTATTTGAGACCAATAATTGTGGGGTATTTGTTACATATTTAATTTTGTATGTCTTAACGGGTCAATAATTTAAAATTATAACTTTCTTCTTCTTTCTTTTTTCTTTTTTAAATTGAATCAGTGATTACCGTGATTTAATGCATCTACAAGTTTATTCAAAATATTGAGAAATTTGTAGTAGATGGATGTTATAATCCAGATTGTATAACTTTGTCAGATAACTTTCCAACAAATATTATTAATGTTTGTTTCTAATTTTATGAAATTCATTTTTCATAAATCAACAACAACAACAACAATATTATTATTATTATATTATTATTATTATTATTATTATTATTAACAACAACAACAATAATAATAATAATAATAATAACAACTGATAATTTCACTGCCCTCCCTTTAGGCATGTCCAATTCACATATACATGGACTTTCTTTCTAAATTCACACTAAAGCCCCTTCCCCTCCCCCAGAACCCACCATTTGCCTTGTTTGACGGTTACCGTCAAAGGGCAATTTGGTAAGTTAAATCCTTCAAATCAAATTTCTTCGTTCTTGATATTAGTATATGCTAGCTATATATTTTGAAAATTACGCTTCATAATTGTTTACGTGGTGAGATACATTAGTTTCTTTTTCTTTTTTTAATTAAGAATATAAGCTAGCTATTAATTACGAGTCAGATATACAATAATTCTTTATTTTATATAGTATATATGGTATTGTAGGTGCTGCCAATAGCTTAAATTTTGAAGAAAATATGAAGTATGCTTTTATAATTTCTTTGTTTCTCCTGCTAGCACAAACTGCATAGTTCCCGCATTTTTTTAAATTGACACAAGCATCCTTTACAATGGCAAACCAAAGGGTTTCAATATTTTCTTCTCTCAACTGCCATCACATTTAACAGTCAAAGGTTTGTTCCGGGGACTCAGTACAGATTTAGACATAAAGTCCATGCATGTGTGGGTTATATATAGTTGAGCTCAAGACTCTGAAAATTACTCAATAATTAATAGAACATATTTAAGTAACTCAAAGAGTACTACTATGTCTTTTTTTTTTTTTTTTTAACTGATACAATGTAAACTTTTCATTACTGCACAGAGCTGTAAATACAAGCAATATTAGTTGGGAAAAAAATCCAACCATTCAACAGAGGTTTTGTGATAGTTTAGTTTCCAGTTTAGAAAGGGAAGTCAAAGAATTAGAGAGAAGAATATGAATTGATTAGAAGGGAAAAGACAATTTTATTCCATTCATCCCCCCATTACAAGTCCACTAAGGTCTTTTAAATAGACCTGGACATTCTGAAACTAGAAAAGAGGAAAAACTTGTGCAAGTCCAGCAAGCACTACACTTGAAAATAGGAAAATGAACACTTAAAATGGAAACGTGCACATACGCCACTGAATATATGCAGCCACTACTATATTTTATTCTAAGACAATAACCTTTTGAAGAAACTGGAGCCCATATCATTCCCCACCCCTAAGAATCACCTTGTTCACAAGGTCAAAGTGCCTCATTCACTTAACCAGTATCGGGAGCAATTGTGGCCTTTGGCAGTGATTGGCCAGGAACGAATTTCTCATCACAATAATAACATAGCCCTTCTTCACGTTGAGCCCGTACTTCTTGGTTCGTCAACCGCTACGTAAAAGGAGTGGTGGCATTGGCTGTTTGGATTGCCTTAGGAGCGGGGCCTAAGATCCCAGCAGAGCTTTTTGGGATTGGTTGTTGCATCATGGAAATATGTGGTGGTGGAGAAAAGTGTTCGGTGCAGCGATCGAGAGAATTCCGCTCCTCAATCAGTCTTGCCACACCAATGGCATCAGCCAAGATTCAAGGTTCGTTTAATCTTAACATCAAGTCGTATGTCGTCTCTCAATCCAACAATAAAACACCCTACAAGAAACTGCTCAGGGAGGTGATCAATGCTGTGAGAGAGTTTTTCGAAGGCTTCTTGGTAGGCTGCCACCGTTGAAGTTTGTTTGAGACGTGTTAAAGCTTCGGATGGGTCTTCATAATCCGTTGGTCCAAACCGTAGAAGCACTGCCTTAGTAAATTCTGCCCAAGTCAGTGGACCACGGAATTTCATTAATCATCTATGCCATTGAAGAGCGATCCCCTCCAAATGGAATGAGGCTAACTGTATCTGTTGTTCCGGGGCTACATTCTTGAATTCAAAGAATTGTTCCGCCTTATAGATCCAACCAGTCGGATCCTCTCCATTGAAATTTGGAAAGGTTAGTTTGAGATGGTGGTGGTGGTTAGGAAGGTTTGAGGAGGCAGGTTTTACGGCTTGGTGAGAGGATGCTGTAGGTGCAAAAGGATTAACTTCAGAGGCAATTACAGGTGAGGCTTGGGAGGCACGAAGAGATTGGAGCTCCGATAATACAGTCTGCAGAGTGGCATGAACTTGGTCTAGGCTAGACTCACGACGACCTAAGATTTTTTGAACCTCATTTCGAAACTCAGCATTTGATTGATTTCAGTAGCCATTTTTCCGGAAAATCGGCTCTGATACCAAGTGATAGTTTAGTTTCCAGTTTAGAAAGGGAAGTCAAAGAATTAGAGAGAAGAATATGAATTGATTAGAAGGGAAAAGACAACTTCATTCCATTCATCCCCCTATTAGAAGTCCACTAAGGTCTTTTAAATAGATCTGTACATTCTGAAACTAGAAAAGAGGAAAAACACGTGCAAGTCCAGCAAGCACTACACTTGAAAATAGGAATATGAACACTTAAAATGGAAACGTGCACAACCGCCACTGAATATATGCAGCCACTACTATATTTTATTCTAAGACAATAACCTTTTGAAGAAACTGGAGCACATATCATTTTGCTTCCTAAAGCATACTTTGCTAACAAGTGGGCAACTTCATTAGCCAATCTGGATACATGCTGCATTTTTAACATTTTGAAAATCCAAAAACCTATCTTGAATCGCTGACAAGACCCAACATATTTCTTTTCTGCTCCCTTTCTTGTTTTCAACTATCTATTGGCAATCTGTCTCACAGACTACTGGTGTCATCTTCGCATCCTTGGCCACTTGAAATCCCCAATTTACAGCTTCAGCTTCAGCTTCTGCAAAAGTTACACATCACCAGAAAACCTTGAAAGTTTGACAGCAGCAGCAATTACCTTGCCACCAGCATCTCTAATAACAGCACCCAATCCTACAATTTGAGCTTCCCCCTTTGTAGCAGCATCGACATTGATTTTATACCAACCTCTATGAGGAGGAATCCACTGTTCGTTTCTCACAGTACTTGGTTTCTCAGGCTCCCAACTTTCTTCGCTCTCAGAAAGGCTTCCACAGTTGCTTCTGCCTTTGCAGCCGGTATCACTGGCTTTAACTTCTTCCCTTCAAAAATTTGCTTATTTCTTAAATCCCAGGTAGCCCACCATATAGCTCCCATCAATTCAAGATCTGTTTTGCTCAGCTTCTTAGACATGTCATACCACACATCTTGGCTTTTGCTTACTTGAATGCCTTTATTAGCAAGAGCGGATTGTTGCCAAATATTTCCAGCAATCTTTACACTATAAAAGGGCATAGGAAATATTTTCCATGCTCTTGAAACAGAGTTGACAGAAAGGAAACTGCAGCACTTTCTTCGTCCATAGATTTTCTGCAGTTGGCAGTAAATTTTGAGCTACCCTCCACAATAAAATCTTAATATTCTCAGGTAGCTCCAAGTTCCATATAGCGTTCCAGTAGTGAAAACTTCCATTTGAGCTAGTAGGCGTATCATTATACTTATAATTTGAGTGCCCCTTGATAGGCACTTAACAGTGAACATACCGTCGTTATCAAAATGTAGGCATACCTCATCTGATTTTGGATTCCTTGGTAGTGGTGTTCTCATTATGGCCTCATCATCCTCTTTTAAGAAATGTTGATGAATAAAATCTGTTTGCCACTGGTTCTCAGCATCAATCAGTTCTGCAACTTTTGCGTGGGCTGGCAAGAGTAGGACTGAAAAAGGTCTGAAAGAAGCTGGCTTAGGGATCCTTTTACGTCTATAGATATGTATCTTATCCCCTCTACCCACAACCGACTCGTCTAGAGGAAAAAAGGGATTGGATCCCATGCCAACATTCAAAAATTCAGATTGTTTGAAGTATCTGGTTTTCAGCACTTGAGCAGCTCATTAATCTCGAAATTGAATTAATCTCCAGCCCTATTTTGCCACCATCATCATCTAGTCCTATTGAATCCAACTATTCTTAAGTTCTATATTTCAAAAGCTTGACTGTGGTGGCGTTTTTTTTAACTTTCTTTGCTATAATTACACGAGGGATGTGCTGAACTCATGGATTACTATTTCTTAAGTTCTATATTTCAAAAGCATGACTGTGGTGGCGTTTTTTCAACTTTCATTGCTATAATTACACAAGGGATGTGCTGAACTCAGTGATTATTTTTTGTGCATGCCACATATATATGAATTATTAGTGTTTGAATATGATCACATTTTGTTCCACGGATATTGTCCATGATTTCAAGTTTTGAGCATTCACCCTCATTAATTTGATGGTCTGTTCCAGGAGCACTTTCTTATTGCTTTTACAGTGCCAGCTCTTAAAAGCTGTATTTGGTGTGTGATTCATTATTACATATGCAGAATTCATAATTCAAAAGCAACCCGGGTTTAAAACCTGTAATTTGGGAACCCGAATCTTTCGGGTTTGAGCCGGCCGGATCCAAATTTAAAAACATTGAGTTTATATTCAGGCCCCATGCGTCTAGAATGAAGAAAGCTTGTTTAATTCCAAAACTCTTTTCATTTTTTTTATTATTAATTGTTTATTTTTTCAGGAGAGTTTTTAAAAATTAAAAAAATATTTTAAAATTTACGTTTAAAAATTTATTTAAAATATTAAAATATCTAAACTATTGTTTACTTATTTAATAATTTTATTGTGTTCCTTTCATAAAATATCTTTAAAACATTTGCATATTAAAGTATTTTTTTCAATTTTTAATAAAAAATGTTATCGGCAATCAAATAACTAAAATTTTTTTGATAAAATTTCCTCTTGTAAAAGCTACTAACAGAAGCTCTATTTAAAAAAACTCTGTTTGAAAATATCTTTAAAACATTTGCATATTAAAGTACTTTGACAATTTTTAATAAAAGTTGTTATCGGCAATCAAACAATTAAATTTTTTTGATAAAACTTCTTCTTGTAAAAGTACCAACAAAAACTCTATTTAAATAAATTTTATTTGAAAAGTTATGTCAAACTCATATCGTACCCAATGTATCATGTGCTTGTCCTTCTTTCAACCTCACCAAAATTAACCTTCTAGATATACTCACAAAGCCCCATCATGAAAGTTAAAAAAAAAAAAAAATTGAAGGCACAAATTGGAAAAAAAAATTATTAGTGTTTTTACCTTTTTTTTAAAGAAGGAGAATGATTTTTTAATGTAAATTTTTTAAATGGAAATTTGTTTGGTAGTTAATTTTTAAAATAGTTTATGAAAATGAAAGCAATAAATTGTGTTTAGTTATTTGTCTAAAATATAGAAAACTATCAAACATTGTAAAATAGTTTGTTTCGATTTACTTATATATTTATCTTTTATTATCATAATTTTAATCAAAATGAAATCAAATTTCATATAGCAATAATATATTTTCAAAAAAAACACTCTCATTATTTATTAAATTCTAAAAAGATTAAAAAATAAAAAATAATATAATATAAGTAGTGCTAATTAGCATATAACAAAATAAAAGTCCGTACTACAATTATATTTGTTACAAATATTAGCATTTTTTTTGTACATAATTATATTTTAGTACAAGTATACAACATTTGCATCCAAAACATGTCTAAATATCTACATCTATCCCTTCCGCCATAAAAATCAAAATTGATAGGCATAAATAAACAAAATAAAAATCATCTATTTGATGTTCAGTAATAATAATAAGAGAAACTCAAATATATAACCAACGAAAATTGACACACATTTCGGAGATTATGTAGTGCATAATCATGTCATTTTATCATCTCACTTTGCAAATGATAGCCAACTTGACTCTAGTACTCTACAATGCAAAAATTCAACAATAGACAATAAACACTACTTAAAATAAAATTAGAAAAAAAATTATGCAGCCATGTGAAATAAAACCATCAGAATAAACAAAGATTCAAAAGCTCAAAAAAAATAAAAATTGTAAGCTCATATAAACTATAGTAAAATAATCTAAAATACAACACCAATCAATATAATCATTTTAATTGGAAAAAAAAAAAGAAAAGAAAGAAAAATAGACAAATCTTTGTGTGTTTTTCCCCCTAAACACAAAAAATTCATAAGCTCACACAAACACTTGGAAAGATAAATCGTCAAACTACACTTAAAAAAATAGATTGTCAAGCCACACATAGAGCTAGTAAAATTTAACATGATCTGATTACTAGACACGAACATGACACAAATAAATGGGTATGAGTTGTCAAATTTGACATGATTATTAGATAGTTTGGGTCCGGATCAACACGATTTTTTTCCTTGTTAGATTTTTTCTTTGTGTGTTTTTTGCCCCCTAAACACAAAAAATCATAAGCTCATACAAACACTTGGAAAGATAGATTGTCAAGCTACACTTGAAAAAATAGATTGTCAAGCCACACATAGAGCTAGCAAAATTTAACACGATCTGATTACTAGACACGAACACGACACGAATAAATGGGTATGAGTTGTCAAATTTGACACGATTATTAAATAGTTTGGGCCCGGATCGACACTATTTTTTTCCTTGTTAGATTTTTTCTTTGTGTGTTTTTCCCCCCTAAACACAAAAAAAAATCATAAGCTCATACAAACACTTGGAAAGATATATCGTCAAGCTACACTTGAAAAAATAGATTGTCAAGCCACACATAAAGTTAACAAAATTTAACACGATCTGATTACTAGACACAAACACGATACGAATAAATGGGTATGGGTTGTCAAATTTGACATGATTATTAGATAGTTTGGGTCCTGATCGACACGATTTTTTTCTTTATTAGGTTAGGGTTAAAGTTTTTGACCCATTTACCCTATCAATAACATGATTATATTTTTGTATTCTAAATTAATTTATACGTTCTTGTCATCAAAACTCAAATATTGAACATGATTCTCTATTTTTATTTTTATTTTTTTAACAGATGACATATATACAATATTTCATTTATAAAATTTTATTTAGATTTAAAACTCCAATAGTATAAATATGTAAAATGTTAGTAGACATGTATATTTTATAATGTCGATATATTATACTCTATATATATAATTAAAACTTCAATAGTATAAAATGTGTAATATTTTGGTAGATATGTATAATTTATAATATCAATAAATTATATATATCTGTGTGTGTTTAATGTAAATTTTATTAAATATATAAAAATTAAGTAGGTTATTAGGTAATCTGTTTATTTTTCGTGTCGGGTTTGGATTTTAATATTTTGACGCGATTATTAAATAAGTCATATTTGGGTTGACTTAAATTTGACACGATATGAATACGATCCGATAACTTATTTTACCCGCTCTAACCACACATACTGAGCGAAACTTTGAACAATGTTAATGCTAAAGAAGTTTCTGCTTACAGTAAACTTTAATTCATCTAGATAGAATAATAATTTTTAGTTTATTCCCAAAAGTTTGAAAATTTCAATTTATTCCTTATTTTTGTTCTAGGATGATGACAAATAAGAGCACATTGATAACTTTTTTTTATCTTCTTACCAGTAAATGGGAGTAAAACTGATGTTTTTACACTTTTGATAGATAGATCGAAGATCATCATCATCATCATCATCTGATAATATAATCCTATAATTAAATAAATATCATTCTCTTTTTAAATGATTGAAAATTTAAAAAAGAAAAGAAAATATTTGATCCATTGTGTTAACTCCAAAGTCAAATTTTTATTTTTATTTTAAATAAAACATATAAAGACTAAATTGAAACATATTATTTTAATTAAATAAAAAATTAAAAGATAATGATTTTTCAGAAAGAAAAATAAAATTATAATTACCAAAAAGGGCAAAAGGAGATAATGGCTGTAATACCAAGCAAGCTCGGAATTTGAAGCCAAATCTTGTGAATGCGATGATATCAAAGCCCTGCCTTTGAAATCGTTGATTGAGCCCTAAATTCTGATTCTGCAAAGTCATGGGTATGGCTTCATTTTCAATTCAAAACAAAAGCTTCACACTATCGCTGTACCTCACAATTACAATTTTTCAGTTATTAACCCTAATTGTAACTCCCATCTCATCCCAGTCCCAAATCCAAAATCAAACCCTAAGAAACAGCCCCAATTTCGATCCTGAAATTGCCCTTCTCGGCGACGCCAAGTTCGTCGCTGACAACTCTCACGTCCAGCTTCTTACCCCAGTGCCGTCAAGCTCCGGTCTTTTACTCTACAACAACCCCTTCAAGTTTCTTGACCCAATTCGCTCCAAATCAACGTCGTTTTCTACCGACTTCTCATTTTCCATCACTGCTGCTCGCGGCGGTAACGGTAACGGTGATGGCCTCGCTTTTGTTATATTTCCCTATCACTCTGCATTTAAATTTGTGGGTCAAGGCCCATTTGGGGTTTCAAGTGAGAAAAAGTATCTGGGTATTGAATTTGACACAAAAATGGATGACAATGTGGGAGATGTGAATGCAAATCACGTGGGTGTTGACGTTAATAGTCTTGTTTCTGTGAGTGTTGGTAATGTGTCGTCCCTAAATTTAGTGCTAAACAACGGTGAGAAGCTTAAAGCTTGGATAGATTATGATTTGATCTCCAAAACAATTGAGGTTAGGTTGAGTAAATTTCGTGATAGCAGGCCTTATAGTCCAGTTCTTACATATCACATTGATTTGTTGAAAATGTGGGGAAATGAAGATGTTTATGTGGGTATATTTTCAAGCAATGGCCTTTCAGAGCAAACTAGCAGTGTTTTTTCGTGGAACTTTAGGTTGAGGAGTGCTCCTTATTGGATGCATTCGTTACCGGCAGATCCGCGAGGTTATGTTGATGAGCACGCTGAGAGGCTTAGAGAGCACAAAAGGAGCATCTGTCCTTTGAAAGTTTTTGCTGGGGTGATTTTTGGAACAGGTTGCGCAGCATTGATGGCCTTTCTGATACTGTCTGTATGGTCCATTTTTGTAAATAGGGACTCAGTGTTCCCTGCAGAGTATCAGATTCGTCCTGCTGATTTCAGGTACAAGAAGATCAATGTAATTGTTGAGGAAGATGGCAAGCACGGTAATAATCAGAACAAGTAATGGATAATCTCCTGTTCTGTAATCTTCTAGTGTTGAGGAAGATGGTAAATGCGATAATAAGCTTCTATGTTTATGTTCTTGACTTGTTGATGTTGTTGTTGCTGCTAACCAATGGGTCTTGTGTTGAAATACTTAGTTGTTATGTAATGAACTATGCAAATGTTTAGCTTTGATGTAATGTGCTTTATATCTATCTAACTATATATGCAGTCAATCACCTTTTGTAATGTAGCCTTTGTGGGTGGACTTTGTATGGTTTTCTTACCATGAATGAATTTGAGGTTAAAGTATTGCGTAGCCCAATAATGAGATCCTTAGCTCAGCAACCAATTTGGAAGTGTGCAGAATAGTAAAGTTAGCTTGTTGAGGAATCATACCCAATATGTTAATAAACCTACATTAGCGTTCTTTGCAATGAGGCAAGGACTTTTTTTAATTATCAATAGACATTATATGTACAATTATTGGCTGTTTTCATAGCTTTAAGCATCAGAGCTTCTCGAGTCAGTTTTCTTTTCTCCGCTTCAAGATGCATGATCTGTCTTAGGCTCTTTAGGTTGCAATTTCTTTCTAAAATACTGGGTTGTGCTTAAAATCATGACCCTGATAATAAGAACCAACTGTGAGAAAGTAAACTTCATCTCTTGTGCTTGATGTCAGAAGTTGATTAGTTTGTAATATAGCAGGCATGTCTGTTTTGCAGCAGCACATCTGTGCTGTTGCGGCAGATTGATTCCTATATTATATGCTTGTACATAATAGGTTTGCTAGCTTAGTTTGTTTACCAGATATTTTAAGATTCAGGAAGGATTTGTAGAGCTTAGTTTGCATCTTGATGTCGGTGCATATGTTTTCTTTGTTTGTCTTTCATTAATTTGTTCTAGTTTTCGATGATTCCAGTTCTATCCTATGCTGGAAATCAGCACCGATGAAGTGAACATTGTTTTGGTTAGATAATTGAGAAATCGCAAACTGTGTTGAGTGTTTTTAGTAACTCAACGATTTGCTTTGAATTGGTGGGAGCAATCTGACTGACATGTACAAAGCACGCAAGTAGCAGCATAAATGTGCAACTTGACCAGCTGTACAAATGAGGGAACCAATGCATATTGGATTTGGGACCAATGATTGATGAATCCCATAACCGTTAGATAATTTGACTGCATTGCCAAGAAGCGTGCATCGATGGATGTAACATCTGATGTAAGTTAAACATTTCAGGTTTGAAATTTTATTTCACAAACAACAAAATGATAATTGTTGGTGTTAAAACCCCATTTGAGGGGAAAAAGAAAAGAAAAAGAAAAAGAAAATCTTGGATAGCGCCCTCTAGTCTTTCTCTTCCTTTTTGAAAGATTACTATAGGAGCTGGCTAAGTTACAGATTCTGTAACTTACAGATCCACCTTTAGCCAACTCCCATGGCCTGCATTTGCACGCTTTATCTCTCTCCTCAGCACACGTGTGCTGCTTCCCATTGGGTGTGTACGTTACAGATTCTGTAACGTAGCATTCTCCGATTACTATATATGCTTTTCAGTTTTCATAGTGATGGAGGCTGATGGCCCAACAAGCAACTGGCGACTAAGAATTGTACCTTCCCTTTAATTAACTCTCAGCTCCCTCTGGCTTCTCCTATGCCACTTCTTTAATAAAAGTATATCAAGCAATTTCATACCCAAACCAAAAGCAACATCAACAACCACACACCCCCCACAAAAAAAAAGAACGAATTTTATAGATATGCTTTAATGTTATCGTTTTTGTTTCTCTTTTTTCATAGATTCACGGTGATAAATAAAAGATGGGGGGAAAAAAGGTAAAATGAAGCCAAAGTATGCAATATGATTCAAGGTAATGATTAAATCAATCATCTCCATTATGTAAAGAGATTTATTTTAATTATAAGAATTACGGGTGGGCATTTAGTTCGGTTAAGTCCGAACCAAACCGATACCGTACCATATTATGACAATTTGATTCGGTTTGGTTCGGAATAAAAAACTAAATGGTTTAAAAATTCTGAACCATTTGGTTTTTATTTGAGCCGAACCAAATAGTTCAAGAAAAAATTAAAATTAAAATTAAAAAGTAGTTCATAATTTATTTATTTTTTTTCTGTGTGTTAGTTAATACATGATATTATATACATCATAGCATACACTTTATTTTATTGTTGAACTTTATTATTTTAATTTATTATTGTTAAATTTTATTATATTGGTTATTATTTATGGATTTCTAGATTATTTTTGGAATTTATTATGTTAATTTACTATTGTTAGATTTTATTATGTTGTTTATGGTTTGCTAATTTATAGACTCAAGATTATTGTTGTATTAATAGTGTATTATTATATTATATTTTTTTATTAAATAATAAATATATAGGATAAAATCAAACCAAACAAAACCAAATCGAACTGAATCAAACCAAATTATAGAACCGAATTGAACCGAACTAAATTATAGAATCGAACTGAACCGAACCAAATTAGTTTGGTTTGGTTTTATAATTTAGTTTGCATTGGTTCATAAATTCATGAACTATTTGGTTTCAGTTTTCAGTCGAGAGCTGAACCGAACCAAATTAAATAGTGCCTACCCTAATAAGAATTGACCATTCCATTTTATTAAGTGGCCAATTTTTAATAGTATTCTGACTCCCCATTCTCAAGGGAAGCAACTTGTTTGATGTTTTCAATTAAGAGAAAATTAATTGGTGAAAGTGAGAATTGAATATTTAAGACAAAAAAGAAAAGAAAAGAAAAGAAAAAGAAAAGGTGAACCTTTCGCATTCCCAACGGACCAATTGGATAGTAGTATAATTGTCTCCTCATAATTTTTAATAGAATATTTATCCCTTAGAGATTAAGGGAGGGTAGAAATTCAAATATATGACATAATAAGATTTTTATTATAAATATTAATAAAATATTTATCTTTTGATATTATGTGAGAGTAGAAATATAAATATATGATATAATAAATTTTTTTTTGTAAATATCAATAAAATTTTAATTATATTATATCAGCCTATTAAAAAAAAAAGACAATCATCAGAGATACTTTGTAATTATTTTTTTTTTTTTTTTGAATTCTCAAATCAAGAAGGCAACTTGTTGGATATTTTCAATGAAAAAAGGTTTCGTTCGCATTGCAAATTTAATAACTTTTTTTCTTTCTCGTCGCTTTCCATTTGGTAATTGATATGTCTACATCACTGACTGTGTTACGTAATACGCACGTCACGTAGCAGGTAAAACCACGTCATTTTACCTCACGAAAAGAAAAACAGACATCGTAATTACTTTATTTTTGCTTAACATTGTTTTGTTCCTCTACCATTACCATTACCATTAGCTAATATTAGCATTATAGTGTGTACATAAATTTAGGGTGCGTTTGAGATTGAGGTGCTGCACCTTTTAAGTTACAGCTATTGTGAAAAAAAAACTGTAATTATGAAACAAAAGTTAATAATATATAGTAAATATAAATTTTAAATAATAATTTTGATCAAATTATTAAAGATATAATAGATTTTATATTATACAAATGAAAAATCATATCAATATAGTTTAAAAAATACAGCAGTTAGTGTTTACCAAACACTTTAGTACTATAGCTTTTAAGCTACAGCTGCCCAACCTCAATTCCAAACGCACCCTTAAAGGGAGAGACTAGAGAGAGTTGCAGTCCGCTGTTCGCGTTTGCGTGAACAAATACCATTTTCTCATTTTCTGGAAGTTCAACTACCCACCACGTCAATGTAGATTTTAATAAATTCTAATGCATTAACCAATTTTTATTTTTATTTTTTTTATACATGTATTCACATGTTAAGTGATTTCTTATTTTATATAATGGGTTATGATTTATTTGGAAAAATTGTGGTGTAATTGTGGTATCGTACTACAGTTGCTGTTGAAAAAAAATCAGTTTTTTCAATTTTTTATAAACCTTTTAAGATCGCTCTTATTCAATATATAAGAATTTATAATTTAAAAATCGTGTATTGAAAATCTAATTTGTCTTTTTCCACTGAAATGATTTAGACTCTCATATCACGATCCGTCACCACCACTCTAGTTAGATCACGATCCGTCACTACCATGCTTGTTAGATCACGAAGTAACACTAATGATCTTTTAGGTTATGACTCAGGTTTTATCTGCACTTGAACTGTGGGCACCTTTATCACTACCAAAGCAACTAACACGATAACATTTTTCTCTCAACAATAGAGAGAAAAATCTTTTTCTCTGATTTGTATAAAATGGTTGCTCCCTTTTTTCTTTAGAGAAAATAAGTCTTTTTATATCTCTCTTTAGTGAAAACCTAATATCTAAATAATAAAAATCAAAACTCACGTTACTTGTTTTTTCTATAAGGGACCCACCTTGTAAAATAACATAAGGCCCCTTACACACAAACTAATTAAATGGAGCCTCCCACTAAATGATATATTAAGA
Organism: Citrus trifoliata; assembly: GCA_018350135.1. Taxonomy (NCBI): domain Eukaryota; kingdom Viridiplantae; phylum Streptophyta; class Magnoliopsida; order Sapindales; family Rutaceae; genus Citrus; species Citrus trifoliata. The sequence goes on from CM031387.1 coordinate 21,949,825, forward strand.
CTTTTGACCCAAATAACTAGTTATCTTACTTATTAATCCAGTAGTGGTGCGGTTAATTAAATGAGCTAACCCAATGATCATTTGGGAACATACAATAGTGGCTATAATAATTAGGCTTGTAATTAAATTAGTCCAATTATTTAATTCCAAATCTACTCTACTAAAAGATTAGAACCGACCTCCATAATTGTATGCTCGAATAATAATTCGTCTCAACCCACATTGATATCTTTACTGCATAATCCTTTATACCACATCATTAATTAAATCGACATCTCAACTGTCCAATCGATTTAATTACATTTTATTCCTTGATACTTACTGGTTTTCTCTAATGATCATTTTCAACATACTAAATATGTTGACACACTCTGGCCAGAGAATTCTATGATCAAATGCCGAAAACCCATCGAGAGATGTGTTATACAAATTATATATTGTTAATCTATAACTCTAATACTCATAAATGCTTCCACCAAGATACCGGGTAATCTAGACTACAAGTATGTGTCATACCTATTGATAACTCAAATGAAATAACAATTACAATCATGAAATCATAATTAACTCAAGATTAAGATTACAGTAAAATCAATGCCTATGAAATTTAATAAGTCTGACAGTTATTATATAGTTAATTAAATCTCATATGTGATCCCGCTCAATGTAATCGTACTACATTAATAAATTCATACATGATTAAGATAAATCATTCAATGAATTTATTACAGTCTATACCTAAATAAAGTGCCCAACTTTATTTATCAACTCCGAACTAAATTTTATTTAATAATAAGATAACTTGTATTTATATCTTTTATGAATCCACATGGTGATCACATAAATACATATAATATGATTAAATGAATTTTAATAAAAATATTAATGCAAATTAAGATATTTGAATAAAATACCTCATTAATTTTATTAATTAGAAAAAATATTTATTATAATTAAATAAAACACATATGCTTTTAAAGAGTATATTTTCCCAGCAGTTACATCCAATCGTTAAATCTCAATGGACTCCACCCATCCAAATAGATCCAACGGCTGAATGCAATTGTACCACAGTTGAACTGTAACTGTACCCGATTTACTTTCCTTATCAACGGACAACAATAATCTTTGTCAAATAAAAAAAAGTAAAAAAGAGAAATTGGTGATAAGTACTTGGAAGCAAATGAAAATTTCAAAAGCTTTGAAATGTTGAAATTTATAAAAAGGGTGTAATTTCAGGTTTGGATCTGGTCCACTGACCATTAATCAGTATCCTGGCCCATAGTGTTCTTCACTATCGCAAGTTGAAGACAAAAATGTGAATGTGATTAAGTTGCTTTCTGAAAACTGGCCGGTGGCTGTCAATTAGGAAAAGAAAGAAGCACTGACGTAGGATCCAATTATAGAACAACCATATGTTGGGATGCATTATGTTGGAATGGACCATTTCTTAAGTCATATCAGTCATCAGTTGCATTTCCTGTATCAATTTTATATAATGGGTTATGATTTACTTTCCTTATCAGCAATGGGTTGTGATTTACTTTCCTTATCAACAATGGGTTATGATTTTCTTTCCTTATCAACAATGGGTTATGATTTATTTTCCTTATCAACAATAATCTTTGTCAAATTTAAAAAAAAAAAAAGTAAAAAAGAGAAATTGATGATAAGTACTTGGAAGCAAATGAAAATTTCAAAAGCTTTGAAATGTTGGGAGTTACTTGTACAACTGGGACAAGCTATCTGAGGAGGCCAAACACATTGTGAAAGAGCGCGACAGAATTTTTCCTCACGCGGTGGATGGACTAATATTATAATAATATACTTTCACTAGAACAAATTTGTAAGAAACCAAAACTTCCAGCAAAACGGCAATCGAATCAATTGGATATAATTAAATTTTGCTAAAAGTATGTCGACAGAATCTGAGAAATTTATAAAAATGACCTGAGGGAAATCATAAGGCACACCATTTATTTGATATGAAATAAATGAATGCTTATTTAAAATTTTTTATTATAAAAAATTATTTAAATGATATGATATTTATCACATAATTTGTGAAGTAATATAATTAATTTATTTAAATTTTATAAAAAAATTACTAATTATTTAATTAATGACACATGTGAGATCAAATTTAATATAAAAACTTTGGAATGCCAGCTATTACTCTTTTTTTAGCTACCAATAAAGTAAGAAAAAAAAAAAAAACCGGTTGTTAGCCTCTAATTTAAATTATTTTATATAAATTATGAATAAGTCCGGTTACGTTGCAATTACTTTATAATAAAGTATTAACTACAATCGTACGATAATAAAAAATAAATATTAAATATGAACATACGGATTGACAATCATTGCGAGTACTCTACGTGAAACAATTCTACCGTAATGACCGCCATTATTAGGTATTGTATTGAGACAGAACAAGAATCTAGGGGTAAAAAAGGTACAAAATTCACTTTAACTGTGGCTGACGTACGCCAATCAAAGAGTTTCGGATTCGCCGTTGCCGACTCTGGGACTAAAAAAGAGAGAGAGACCAAACCAAAAGCGAAAAAGGTTCCCAAAGAAAGAACGAAAAAAAAAAAAGGAAAGGCGGAGGCTCACCCAGCGCGGCAAATTTGGAAAACTAAAAGCCATAGCTGGATGTGATTTAATTACAGCGCGAATTTCGCATGAATAAATCCATCTCCATATATAGGCAGCTGGCTGTCTTAAAAGTATTTGACGAAGAAGAAGAGAGATTATTAAGGGTCAGCCCCTTGGGTGGTGGAGAAAGAATCCAAGACCAAGAGCCTACAGTTTTAATGGCAGGCGATAATAATAATAATAATAATCATAATAGTAGTAGTGAAGAAGTAGATTCTTCTGTTGTTAAAGTGTATGATCAAGGTGTTGAAATTCCTGAAACTGCCCATCAAATTAGCAGCGGTTTGTCTCTTTTCTCATCTCTCTGATTCTCTTTGCTTCAACTCCAGTGGCAGGTTTTTCATTAAATCATTCTGTTTCATTATGTCTCAAATTTTATTTTATTTCTTTTTGGCTGAATTTCAGATTTTTATTGCCTTGTTTGTGGGTCTACCGCAAATGTATGGTTTTTTGACGTGGGATTCTTGGGTTACTGGTTTTACCATTCTCTTTGTTTCATTTGGTGTGTATGAGGTTCCAAGTGTAGCAGCATGTTCTTGATGAAATGACTGTTTCGTTATGTTAAAGTTTTAATTTTTTTGGCAAAAAAATTCAAATTTTTTATTGCTTTCTGTGAGAGTGATTCTTTAAATGGATGGCTATTTGGTGTGGGAATCCTGGGTTAAATTGGAGAAGGGGATCAATTTGATGAATTTTGTTGAAAAATTATATTTTGATCCTCAATAAGCGTTTTATTTGCTTGTTCTGTGTAATGAATATGACTGATCTGTTTAATTTGGTTTATTTAATATCTGACTCTTAATTTTTTTTTTTCTTTTCATCTGTGTTCTATCAAATGAACCAACTTTTTGCTTTTTGGTTGTGAAAAATAATAGTATCATGAAGCAATAATTTAACCTGATCAGGAAAGTGAATTTCTTATCGTTCTACATATAAATAGGAAATGTAAATTTCTGCAGTTTGGTAATGTATTATTGTTGTTATGTGAGTTCGTCATACTTTTTTAATTTGGAAATGCTAGATTCATGGTTTCAAGTTGGGTTTGTCCTCACCACTGGTATAAACAGTGCCTATGTATTGGGATATCCTGGGACTGTAATGGTCCCCTTGGGTTGGATAGCTGGTGTGATCGGTTTAATTATAGCAACAATTGTATCACTCAATGCAAATGCTCTTATTGCCAAGCTCCATGAATTTGGTGGAAAGAGGCATATCCGGTACAGAGATCTTGCTGGGCATATCTATGGTATGAGGAGAAAGTGAATAACATTGTGAATTTTGTTAGACAAATTGAGATCACTTTGTTTATTGTTTTGAGGGCTTATATTCCGGGGATTCAACTTTATTTCAGGAAGAAGAGCATATGCTCTAACATGGGGTTTGCAATATGTCAATCTGTTTATGATTAACACTGGATATATCATTTTGGCTGGTCAAGCCCTTAAGGTATGTCCAATTGAGGAAATACAATCTATCTTTATTATTGAGATCAATTTGATCATGCTAATCAAGTTGTCCATTTTCATCACTTCATATTAACCCTGCTCAAGCTTGATGACATGCCAGAAGTTAGTGAATGGCATGAGTTAAAAATTTCCGTGTTTGCTATGCAGGCGGCCTTTGTTCTTTTTTGGAAGGATGACCACACTATGAAGCTTCCATACTTTATTGCCATAGCTGGGTTTGTATGTGCCTTGTTTGCCATAGGGATACCCAATCTTTCAGCTCTTGGGGTTTGGCTGGGAGTTTCAACAGTTCTCTCCACGATATACATTGTTGTAGCAATTTGGCTGTCAGTTCGCGATGGTAGGTACCAAAGTATAATCATCAGTGCAAGTCTTTGATTCTTGTAACCTACACTTTGGGAATTTTCTAGTTTCTTGGGCTGTCGTGTAAGCAACAATCCAGTACGCTGCTTAACCTTGACTTCTAGAACTATGAACTCAGGATTATGGGTCATCCCTCACCTGGTTCCAATAATTGAACTACATGCTGGGATTGAAAATTGAAGAATTTAATTTATTGGGCTCTTTCATATTCATAGGCCTTGCGTATGAGTTGTCAGCCAATCACTAAATATTCACAAGAGTTTCTGTTGTTAAAATCCCTCTGGATTTTCTTTTTCCTTCGCTCTTTGCTGGCACCACTCATGTACCATTTCCTTGTTTTGCTTATATTGCTTGCTCTTGTTAATAATTCCGGCATCAAAACAGGATTAACTATTTCCTTACTGTCATAGGACTAAAAAATCCAGCACGAGATTACAGCATCCCTGGAACAACTGCTACCAAAATCTTTGAATCAATAGGGGCATGTGCTAATCTTGTGTTTGCGTTCAATACTGGAATGCTTCCTGAAATACAGGTAAGGGAAGAATTCAGATCGTGATTGTTTGCTGAACATGGATAGCAACTAAACTTCGATGAGCTCTCTGCTAAAAAATGGATAGCGTTTGTCATTCTACTTTTTGGAAGAATGAGAATGCAGCATGATGTATATATTTATCCCCTATCAGCATTCTCCGGTTTTTCCACTTGAAACTAACCATTATGCCTTGGTATTATTCTTGCAACAGGCAACAATAAGGCAGCCTGTTGTAGAAAACATGATGAAAGCTTTGTACTTTCAATTCTCAGTTGGAGTTCTACCAATGTTTGCTGTGACATTTGTCGGGTACTGGGCTTACGGGAATTCCTCATCAAGCTATTTGCTCAATAATGTCAGTGGTCCGGTTTGGATGAAGGCCGCTGCCAATATTTCTGCCTTCCTGCAATCAGTCATTGCTTTGCATGTACTTTTCTTTATCTTTCACATTCCCACTTCATCATTACTGTCATTATACCTATTTACAGAATAATTTTCCTCTTGTAGATATTTGCAAGCCCAATGTACGAGTTCTTGGATACCAAGTATGGGATTAAAGGAAATGCTCTGGCAGTTCGCAACTTAACGTTCAGAGTTACTGTAAGAGGTGGCTACCTAGCCATTAACACGCTGGTTTCAGCTCTTCTGCCATTTCTGGGTGATTTTATGAGTCTTACGGGAGCTGTCAGTACATTCCCACTTACTTTTATTCTTGCAAACCACATGTACCTAGTTGCGAAGAGGACCAAACTGCCTTCTTCACAAAAGATGTGGCATTGGTTAAATATTTGTTTCTTTTGCGTTGCGTCTGTAGCAGCAGCAATCGCTGCTTTGAGGCTCATTGCCGTAGATTCAAAAACTTACCATGTCTTTGCTGATCTATAATTTCATTTTCATCAAGTGTATTCTCCAATTGCCAATTTGTAGGTTCAATTTTTCCCATGAAATTCTTGTTTTGGTTTGAAATAAAAAACAGACTATCAGTGTACTTACCAATGTTTATAAATGTTATAGCAAAAGCAGCCGCCGGGTTGCATCTTTAATCTTCTTAACTTGCTCAAACATTTCAATTAAAGTGACGGTATATCAACGGTACAAATTGGTATATGCAAATAAGGAAGGATTTCCTCATAAGAATGAAATTCGATATAAGGCTAGATTGGTAGTAAAGGATTACGCTAAGAAGAAAGGAATAGACTAAATGAGATATTTTTTTCCAGTTGTAAAATATTTTTCTATTCGAATTTTGCTAGCAATGGTTGCGCAATTGGATCCTAAACTAGTTCAGTTTGATGTGAAAATCACATTTTTAAACGGTGATTTAAAAGAGAAAATCTACATGACTCGGACAAATAGATTTAAGGCTGCTGGAAAAGAAAATTAGGTTTGCAAACTAACAAAATCGCTTTATGAATTGAAACAATCTTTGAGGCAATAGTGCAAGCGATTTCATTGGTTTATAAAAGAGTAAAGATACATAAAAAAATAAATTTAATCATTCTGTGTATTCTCGCAAGCTATAAGAGGGATCTTTCACATATTTGGTATTGTATGTCGATGATATATTAATAACATCTAAGAGCAAAGACAAGATTGAGAAGTTGAAGATTCAACTTAATCAAGAATTTGAGATGAAAAATCTAGATAAAGATAAGAAGATTTTTAACATGGAGATATGTAGAGATAGAGGTCGTGGCAAAGTCAACTTATCTAAAAAATAATATTTGAAGAAGGTACTACAACAGTTTGACATGATTGAGCAAATAAAACTTATAAGTACCCAGTTGGTTTCTCATTTCAAGTTTTCTACACAATTATCTCCTTCGATAAATGCGGAATGAGAACACATGCTACAATTTTCGTATTCAAATGCAATGGGTGGCTTGATGTATACAATGGGGTGTACAAGACATGGCATTTCACATGCAGTTAGTATAGTGAGTAGGGTACATACATAATCCTAGTAAAGAACATTAGTAATCTACGAAATGGATTCTACGGTACATTAAAAAAAACCATAGATATTGGTTTACTGTTTAAGCAGGATGATTCACTTGGTCAAAATGTGATTGGATATGTTAATTCTAACTATACTGGTGATATAGACAAACAACGGTCAACCATTGCGTATATATTTACTCTTGCTGGTGGATTGGTAAGTCAAAAGTGTACACTATAGTCTATTGTTACACTATCAACCATAGAGGCTATTAAAGAGGTTATTTGGTAAAAAAGTTTGCTTGAAAACTTGGGACTGTTACAGAGCATATAAATGTGTACTACAATAGTCAAAATGTTATTCACTTAATAAAAAACCAAGTTTATCATACATGTATGAAGTATATCAACGTACGATTTCACCTTATGTGGGAATTTATTGATGAGTGAAAGATTTTTCTTTGGAAAATTAAGACTGCAGAGAATACGAAAATATGTTTACCAAGGTAGTGACTACGATTAAGTTTAAGTATTGTCTAAATTTGATCAACATCGTACAAGTTTGAAAGCATTCAAAAAAGGTGGAGATTGGATGATGGTTTGTTAATAGTCGGCTTAAATTTAAAAATTTTCACCAAAGTGAAGAATTGTTGAAAATTCAAACTTAATTCTTAATTTGGTGCCCACCAAAGTTGATCTTTTTATTTTAAATTCAATTTGCCAAATTGGAAAATGGTAGTAAGAATTGCTTGCCTATAAATAAAGAGGAGAGGAAGAGCTTTAAATCTATCTCATCATTTTGAAAGCAATTGCTAGTGAAGCAATTTAAAAGAGCTTTTATTTGAGTGTTCTAGTAAGAATTCAATTGAGAATTTTGTGATTTTGGATTTTGAGAGTTTTTCTCACTTTTGTGAATTCTCATTTATTAGTGAAATTATCTTCCAATCTTTGTCCATGAACGTAAGATTTACGCCGAACCACGTAAATTATTGTGTTTTATTATTTTTTTAATATATTTATTTATCATCACATTTATATTTCTTCAGAAGTCCAGTCACCATAATATTAATAATTGTTCAACCTGTGCTTCTGCAACATGTTAGAAATTTTGATGTGATTGTCTTTTTCACTCCCATCGTTGTTTTGTAATCATATACAATATGCTTACTGAAGCTCCTATTTTTGTTCATATTTTGTTTACTTTTTATCTATTATTATTATTTGTTTATATCTATACTTTTATGGGGCAGTAGATCCTATTCCTCTTCACTTTGCTTCATGAATCTATAGACCGAATCGAAATTTAGAATCGAACCAAACCAAATCGATTGGCTCATATTTTTCAAAACGATTGGTTTTGGGTCGGTTCCAAGCCAAAATCGAATGTAACCAATACTGCTTAGCCTTAGGCCCCGTTTGGGATTGCTTTCGGGAGGGTTAAAAGTGATTTTAAAAATCTAGAAATTAATTTTAGTGTTTGGTAAAAAAAAATCAAAATCACTTTTGCCAGAATCAGCTCCTCCTACAGCTGATTTTAAATTTCATTATACATTATATACATTTTAGTCATTTATTTTCTTACAACCCATAATCACTTTCAAATTTTACAGTACCTTTGAAAATAAAATTTACTAAACACTTAACTAATTCTCTTCACAACTAATTATTTATACCGCACAACTAACATCAATTATTTTAAAAACTGAAGCATTACCAAACTGGCCTTTAGTCCCACTCATTGATTTTTTTCTTTTAACAAATTTATTTATATTTAAACAATTCTAAAGCAAACATAAAAATAGGTTATTACCCGAATTCAGATGAGAGCCCACGATCCAGCCCATAACCAATTTCTCTTACCTTCGCGGACACAGTTGAATCTTTCTAGCTCCCATGGCGGAGTTTCAGAATTCTTTTATTTGAGATTGATCAAAACTGAAGAACAATCCTTTGCAAAGACTGAGATCTGCTTGAGTTTCAGCAAATTACGGTACAATTAGTTCGTCTTCATCCTCTTTCTTTTTCTTTTTTTTTCCTTTTATATGTTATTCCTTTTGACATTACCGTCCGATCTAGTTTACCAATTTTTAGTTCCATTATGGAATTGAATTAATAAATTTGAAAAAATACATGTATACCGGTTCTTTAAGTTGGGCTCGGTATTTATACAAATGGGTATCTTTATTTTTTTCTCAGAAGAATCCATTCTCAGCTTGTTTGGTAACCTTATATTCAGGCAATGCAGATGAGTTTGCACTCGCATAAGCTTTCCAAATATCATTTCTATAACACGGGTTTATTGATAATTTTCTCTTCTTCTGGTTAATTATGAAAATGAGGAATCTTCATTTGATTTCTCAAGTGTGCGAAGTGTTGATGGTTCTATTTTGCTGAAGGTATTTCTTGTGATGATAAATTATGGCGAGAATTAGGGATAGAACTGAGGATTTTAAAGATGTCGCGAGGCATACTGCTGTTTCTCTAGGTTATGATGAGGTATGTTTACTCTATCAGTTCATTTTGTCTCTTAATGTTTTTTAGGATGCTTGTACTGTTGAAGAGTTCTTTAGAAAATTTGAGTTATTGGAGTAGGATTTTGATAGAGTGTTTCACAAAATGTATATGGCATCTATATGATAGATCCTAAACTTCGTGTGGAAGAGTAATAATTTTGTATTTTGAGGACGCAGCAAGGGTAGCCCTGTAAACTTTCTGGAAAAGGATATTGTAACATTCATACGTGTGGATTTGCTTGTTATTGTTCAAACTGCAACCATTGCTTCTGGTATCTTTTAAGTATTAACTCCCAACTTTCCCATGGTGTGGTTGCTTGTGACAGTCCAAACTGGCAGCCATAATGGCTTCTTTCATAATTCATAAACCACGGGAAAGATCATCTTTTACCAAAGCTGCTCTCAAAACGGTATGCTCACGATTGTTGCTTTGTGCTTCGAACTATGTTAGTTATTCATTCAAAACAATGGTCAACTTTGCTGGAATTCGATCTCTCAGGTGTATGTGCTGTCCATATGATTAATAAAGTTTTTCACTCCTTTTGTTAGCTTGAAAGCATTGGAGCTTTGGAACAGTTTATTTTGAATCATAGGAAAGATTATGTTGAGACGCAGCGTACAACTGAACAAGAAAGAGATAGCATTGAGCATGAAGTAAGTATATGTCTGATATGGATTTATTGTTGTTATATTTTTTTGTAACAGAAAAAAAAATGGAGATGTTGTCTTATTTTTTCATCTTGCATGATATACAATATTCTAGCTTACTGTAGATTCAACAACAAAACTATCTGTGTTTCTGTCTGCTTGTGAAAGTCATGTTTTGTGTTTATGCAAGAATCTACGGAAATTGTTCATATCAAAATGCAACATATGGTTTTTTTTTTTTTTTTTCTCCTAGGTAATGAAACTGTGTACCTTCGGAGAGTAAATAGTTTATTCCTCAATGTTGACACTGTTTCAAATTCATGCAGGTTACGACTTTTATTAAAACTTGCAAAGAACAAATTGATATTCTCCAAAATAGCATAAATGATGATGAAGCAAATTCAAAGGGCTGGCTGGGCCTTAAAGGTGATAAATCCAACGCTGATACAATAGCTCACAAACATGGGGTGGTATGACTACGTTCATCTGCTGTAATGCTTATCATATGTTTAATTTACTTGCTTATATCATGATATTTGAGCTTGATTAAATTTGTGGGGGTGTATTTGAAGTCACGTTGAAAATGAAAACTAAGTGGCTTCTTTCTCGCTTTGCTATCTGTTTATAAGCAAGAAATTAATAGTCTTGAAAAATTAGATCTTAATAGAAAACTAGCTGCTGCTTCTCTGCCTGTTCCCTTAATTTTTGACACAATTACTTGATGGTTGCCTTGGTTCTGAATGGTTAGGGACTTGTACACATTGCGCATGCTGCTCATGTTGCTTTCATTTGATGAAAAAGCACTCGGATGTTGAAAGATTTGTGTTGGATAGGCAATAGTACTATCAGTGAAGGGGAACACAAGTTATTGAAGGATATTAATAAGCCATAAATAGTGGCGATTTTTTGTTCTGGAACTGTAGATTAACTTTATTGGTTTCACTAGCATAATATGCTCGGTGAACAAAAATTTAGTTCATTTGTTTCCATTGTGGAGCTGTTAAGCCCTTACTTAAAGAGTATCTTTTTTGGGAACTAACTCATCTTAGTTTCTTTAATTCTTGTATAATGTTATCTCATGCTGTTGATTCAAGAGCAGTGTTTCTATTGTTTATTTTCTTGACTGTAGATTCCACTGGCTGACTTCTTGTTTCTTAGCACATTGTTTAGCCAATTAATTTCCTGTATACTTTTATTCGTAATCTGCAGGTTCTAATTTTAAGTGAGAAACTCCATTCAGTTACGGCACAGTTTGATCAGATGAGAGCCATCCGTTTCCAAGATGCTATTAACAGAGCAATGCCAAGAAGAAAACTCAAGCGAGAGACTGTTTCAAAATCTGCAGGTATTTCCACACCAAACAAGTCTGATATCAGGGAGCTTGATGAAATTCAACCTGAACCCCTTACCATCCAGCAGCAATTATTGGATGATGAAACACGTGCCCTTCAGGTTGATTAGAATTTGTTTTCCTATAATTTTCACAGGTCCTCAATAGCATTAGATCCTTGTAAAATCAATGCTGCGTTTCTGATGAAATTATTATGCAGGTAGAGTTGACTAGTCTCCTTGATGCTGTTCAACAAACCGAAACTAAGATGGTAGAGGTGTCTGCATTGAATCACCTGATGTCAACACATATTCTGCATCAAGCCCAGCAGATAGAGCATCTGTATGAGCAGGTCAGAAACTTTTACAAAATCTTGACATATATAAAGATTGCTTTCTGAGAACTCTACTTGAATCTTAATTCAATAAATAAAGGAGCATTTAAGAATTGTTGCAATACATTAACAATGCATTGAGACATACATCTTTCCTCTTGTTATCATCATAATTAGTTAGGATTAACTTTGTGTTTCTCCATTGGTTGGAGTTCCAGTGCTGGGGTTATATTATATAGCTCCTCTTATATTTCTTTCTCCTAAACTTCTGTTCACACAGGCTGTTGAAGCTACAAAGAATGTGGAGCTTGGTAACAAAGAACTATCTCAAGCTATTCGACGGAATACCAGCAGCAGGACCTTTCTTTTGCTTTTTCTATTTGTACTTACTTTTTCAATCCTCTTCCTTGATTGGTATAGCTAAAGAAATATTCATTTCCCCACTGGAAAGGGTCCCTTTTAGTTTGACAGAGTAAAGAGAAAAATAGATTTGAAAAATGATGAGCAGAGTTATGTATTTTTCAAGTAACTTTTCTTGTAATTAACTTTACATTTTTTCTTGTATACAAACTATCACTGTGATACAAAGAAGGGGTTATTTCCACTCAGCCCCCAAATGTTTTGACATTTTTCACCACGCACCCAAATGTTTCGATAATGCTCTCTCCATACCCAATTCCGTTAATTTGACCGTTATGTTTAACGAAAATATTTGAAATTTAAGTAAATGTCCGAAATATCCCTTATCTTGAATTAAAGAAGAATCAAATGAGATAAAATGCTAATTTAATAATTAATATTTACATTAAAAAATTTATTTAAAGGTAATTAATAATAATCTCATTAATTAAATTATCAAATAAATTTAATTTATCATCATCAAATAATATTTAGGGCATGAATTTCTAAATTTACCCTTTGGCCGTTAGAATAAACTGTCAAAATAACGAATTTAGGGTGTGGAGTGAGCATTGTCGAAACATTTGGGGATGTGGTGACAAATGTTAAAACATTTGGAAGCAGGACGGAATTAACCCTACAAAGAAGTCCAATCAACAAAATTGATTTTTCCTTTCATCTTTAACTTCTACATATTTTTTTCGATATAGGGCAAATATATTCTACCCCCTAAAGTGAAGCCCATTTTCAGCTTCAATCAAAGAAGAAAAAAAAAAAATTGTCTGTGTACTACAACTTAACCACCTGCTTCAAAGGAAGCAACGTGAGTTGGTGGAATATTATTCTACAGCTCAAGCTAATGCATAGAAGCTCAGTCCAATCTTTCTTAAACTTGCCTTCCTGCTATATATCCACTTTTTGGTCATGTCGCACAGACACAGGCAACCAGGATAAGGATTAAGGATATGCATGGAAGCTCTCCTCTTTAGTTCTTACAATTCGATGCAAATGATTCCCAAGACATCAAACCCTTGTCCATTCGATTTCGATTCATTAGTCACAAAACTACATCTGCAACAACATCAAATGCGTGTTCTTCTATTAAAGATCACATATTTGTCTATTAGATCCCTTAATCTCACAAAATTCCATCTCTAATCATCACGTGAAATAATTTATCTAAAAACATAACTTATGTCTGAATTCTAATAAGTAAAATGTTGAAGTAAAAGTAGTATTTTTTTTTAAAAGATAAAGAATTCTTAATTACACTTAAATAGTTGGGATTTGTATCTCAATTAACACGGCATTTGACGTGTCATTTGCTGATAGGTCTAGTGAAATTAATTTATTAGTTATAAATTATAAAGTGAATTTACACCACACGTAATTAACTGGTGATACATGTATTGAAAACATGGGGTATTGAGTTCAAATCCTGTTTATATGGACAGAGAGGAAATTAGACTGACGTTAGGTTAAATAACAAATATGTATACATCACTGGCCACTTGTAATACAGGTTAATTATCTCAATTATATGAAAGTGCAGTAGTGTTATTATTGATAAAAAAGAATTTATTAACTGTAGCCCGACGTATTTAATTTGAGCCCATGGACTGGGGGCTCAAATTGGGGTCAGTTCCAAAACTTCTAAGCACACACCAAAAGCCTATATTTTGAATAAACAAAAGACTCTGTCTATTAATTTAATTAAGAAGGGTAGGGTTTTAGGGTTTCTCCTGCTCTTATTTTGTATCGCTCGCAGCCTCAGTCTCACTTGCAGAGCTTGTTGTGTTGTTCAGTCAAAATGGTCAAGGGACGACAAGGAGAGCGAGTCAGGTGAGGTCCCTATGAATATGATCTCACTCACCCAATAAATAACCCTAATTTTTTTTTTCTATTTTTACAGTTACTTGTGTTCTCATTTTATATCAATAATATTTTGTTCTTCTTGTTTTGTTTTGCAGACTCTATGTCAGAGGAACCATCCTCGGATACAAGAGGTAATCATCAATTGATAGTCGCTCGTGTTAGATATCATCTCCTTTTTTTTTTTTTTTTTGCTTCCAAACAAAATTATTTGTCTTTTACACGTTTGCTAAGAATGAATCAAAAGTTCAATTTCAATCGTGGGTTTTATTGCTAGGAATTTGAAATGATGGTTTTAGTTTTAACCAAGTAAAGCAAAATACTGATTTGATAAATCAGTCATGTGTGTGCTCTATTAAAATCTAAAAGTAGCTACTTTGATGTGCTTCGTTTGATGCTCTCTTTAACAACAGAAGGATTAATTTGTGTTGTTATGGGGGGTTTGTTTCATTCTAGAATTAGTCTAAAGAAGAGATATCGACTGAGTTTGTGGTTTTGTTTTATTGGGTTTTAAAGCATAATGCCATAATGGAAGTTTTCAAATGCTAGCGATAGATATTTTATTTGACAAGTAGCTATATAGTTTGAATGCTTTTCATGAATTCCTTAACCACCCTTAATCTAAGTTTTATAAGGACCTAGGATAGCATCGGAAGAATGAGGAATCCTGAAAAAAATTTTCTAATGCTATTACCACTTTAGGTCGAAGTCCAACCAGTACCCAAACACTTCATTGATTCAAATTGAGGGAGTGAACACCAAGGAAGATGTGTCATGGTACTGTGGGAAGCGTATGGCTTACATTTACAAGGCTAAAGTGAAGAAGAATGGATCACACTATCGTTGCATCTGGGGCAAGGTTGCAAGGCCTCATGGAAACAGTGGGGTTGTTCGTGCTAAATTCAAGTCCAATCTGCCTCCAAAGTCCATGGTATCTTAACTGTGTCATTATTACTACTGTTATTAAATGGTGTCCTTGTCTTCAGATTTTGATTTTTGAGATTTTTTCAATTTCGATCAGGGAGACAGAGTTAGGGTCTTCATGTACCCCAGCAACATCTGAGGTAATTTTACCCTTTTGTTCATATGTTTGTCAGTTGCATTGTGGTATGATTATAATTGTCTGGTTTGAGATGTTCATATTTCATGCTGTTTGCTTTGCCAAATGCCTTTTTTGTCCTTATGAGGATTTTGTTCATAGTATAGGATTCAATCAGTTTGTCTAAATGCAAGAGTCTGTCCTCTCAGTTGGGCCTGGGTTCTGATCCAGCTCGTATTTTCTGTTGCAGGTCCTTCGGCTCATAGATGTCAGATTGAGGTTGTTGACAACTCGAAGGAAATCTGGTTTTTAACTTGTGTTATAAGCTAGATTTGAATTCATGTGTGTTATGGAGCTGAATCATTTTTGTTTCATTAGGATAGTGAATGAGACATTAATTTTGAATTCATGTGTGTTATGGAGCTGAATCATTTTTGTTTCATTAGGATAGTGAATGAGACATTAATTTCGCTAAAACTGATGTCAGAATTTTTTGCCCCAGCTGTTTCTATCTTACTGCATATTTGGGTGATTTACATTGTTGATCTAAAACTTCAGTCAGATTCTAGCAACCAAATTCTGCTATTATTTCAAGTACTACTTGTCCGTGTACCAAATTTATGCAAGCCATTAGCCTTATTGCTTATTCGTTGATGTCAGATTGAGGTTGTTGACAACTCAATGGAATCTGGTTTTTAACTTGTGTTATAAGCTAGATTTGAATTCATGTGTGTTATGGAGCTGAATCATTTTTTTTTTCATTAGGATAGTAAATGAGATTATTTTTGCTAAAACTGATGTCAGAATTTTTTGCCCCAGCTGTTTCTATCTTACTGCATATTTGGGTGATTTACATTGTTGATCTAAAACTTCAGTCAAATTCTAGCAACCAAATTCTGCTATTATTTCAAGTACTACTTGTCCGTGTACCAAATTTATGCAAGCCATTAGCCTTATTGCTTATTCGTTGATGTCAGATTGAGGTTGTTGACAACTCAATGGAATCTGGTTTTTAACTTGTGTTATAAGCTAGATTTGAATTCATGTGTGTTATGGAGCTGAATCATTTTTTTTTTTCATTAGGATAGTAAATGAGATTATTTTTGCTAAAACTGATGTCAGAATTTTTTGCCCCAGCTGTTTCTATCTTACTGCATATTTGGGTGATTTACATTGTTGATCTAAAACTTCAGTCAGATTCTAGCAACCAAATTCTGCTATTATTTCAAGTACTACTTGTCCGTGTACCAAATTTATGCAAGCCATTAGCCTTATTGCTTATTTGTTTCCACATGGAAGTATGGATCAAATTCAAATTTTCTGGTTGCATGGGGTAGAGCTGGTAAAATTTGACACGATCTGATTACACGACACGAATAAACACGACTTGATTACTCGACACGAAAATGACACAGATAATTGGGTATAGGTCGTGAAATTTGACACGATTATTAAATGGGTATGGCTTGTCGATACACAATATATATATATATATTTTGGGTGTTGGGTTAGGGTTAAAGTTGATGACTATAATTTTTATTCTAAATTAATTTACAGATTCTTGTGATTAAAACTCAAATATTGGAGTTAATTTTTTCATCAATATTTTTGAAAGGATGAGCTTAAATAAAGTGTTTTATTTATAAAATTTTATATAAATTTACACCTACAATAGTGTAAAGGTATAATATTTTGGTAGAGATGCATATTATATATAATGTATGTATGTATAATCGTTTGTAATTTTTTTTATGTAAATTTTGTTTAATATATAAATATTAAGCAAGTTATTGGGTAATCCGTTTATTTTTGTGTCGGGTTTGAGTTTTAATATTTTGACATCTAAACTTAACATGACACAAAATTGACACAGCACGAAAACGAACTTTTGTGTCGGGTTTGAGTTTTAATATTTTGACATTTAAATTTAACATGACACAAAATTGACACAGCACGAAAACGAACGACCCGGTGGTCCGTTTTGCCGGCGTTGGCATGGAGTGTTCCCATTTCATGGTATGATGTGTTATAATCTGTTTTATATAATGCTTCTGTGCTAGATTCAAGGTTCTGGCAGTTGTTTATTTGGTTGTAAGCCTTAGCAGTAGGAAGCTGTCCCCGTGTGAACTGAATCTGAAAGGATTTAACCTTTTCACCTTTTTCTCCAAACAAAGGAACTTAGCATCGTAGGATTCAAGGATTCATGTATGTTTTTTTTTTTTTTCAGAAAAATATTTGTTTATGCTTAAAGTTAATAACTATTGATGGAGTAATTATCTGCAAAGGCAATGAACAAAAGCAAAACGTTACTCAGCGGCATATGATTTTCATTTTTCAGAAAAGATTTGTTATTTTGGTGTGTATGACGTTTGATTCGTTGGATTAGAGTCTCGCCTGCACTTTGTTATTTTTGTTTTAATTGATGGGAGAGTGGGTAACGTTCAACATAGTTTAGGATCCTTTCACATGTATTTATTTTTTATTTACAGGATTCATTGAGGATCAAACGTCTAAATACACCCAAAAGACTAAAGGCTTCATTGAATTATATAGATTCGGAATTAGAGAGGGCAAGGCCGGCAACGTGGGGTGCATTTGCATTATCTCGTGTTATATTCATGGCTGGTGGGAGAATTTTGACTAGGTTACCAAGTTAGGCTTAGATTTTGACTTCATTTGAATCATTCCTAACAAATTCCCACATATTATTGCACGACTACCGAACACTTAATGTCAAATTAGACTGGAAAATTTCGCATTTACAATATGGTTTTTTTTCTTCTTCTTCTTATAACTAATCTTAATTAAATAAAGGTGCAAGTATGTGTTTTAAGAGTGCTTCAAAACCTAGGTCTTTTTTTTTTTTTTTTTTTTGGGGGGTGTTTTGTGGGGGGATTCTTAAATCAGCAATTAAAAACCCAAAATAAACAGCAAATAATGAAACGAATCATTTCCAGTTTTCTAAGTTGGATGATGAAATATTGACCAAAACAAAATTTTCAAATACTTAGATGTGCCTTTTCTTCCTTAATTAATTGTTGTATTGAACTGTTGATGAGGTATCCTTTCTTAATTTCTTTCTTTTTATCTTGAGGAGAAAAAGAGGGTTCGAATCTATATATGAAGAATTATTTCTTTATCATACTGTAAAAGGGTCCTTGCAAATTACCACACCACCAAATTGTCATATGAGAAAATACAAATATTAAGCAGACTATACAGAGTAGACTATTGTGAAAATATCTCTTAATATTAAGAAATAGATTGCTAAGTAAAACAACTACATTATGTGGGTTCTATCAAACATGTTTTAACAGAAGAGCCCATTAAAAGAATGCTCCTTGCATGGTTTAATAGTCGAATCCTGTAAAATATTTTAAAATCAAATGAGCCAATCAGAACCTCTGATTCACATATTAAAAATTAAAAATTAAGTAAATTTTTATAAGTTAATTAAAACTACGTTTGGACCAACTTTTACTGATTAAACGCTTAGTATTTCTCCATAAATTAAGGTCTCAAAGAATTAGATTATAAAGTCTTAACAAACTTAAAACACGTATCTTAAATTTTTCTAATATTATGTATGTATGTATGTATGTATGTATGTATGTATTATATACTTGTTGAAAAACGTATAACTTGATCCACGCATAATATTAGAAGACATCAGATGAAAATGGAAAATTAAAAGTCAAAAGTCTACATTCCTTACGCTAAACATTTTCATTTCGCACACCTTCACATCTCGAAGTCTCAGCTAGCACGTATTATATACTAAATTAATTAATAAATGGGACTACGGCATCCGGGTCCCTAAATTTTATCAAAATTACAAGTAATTACATAGTTTAAATTTTTTAACACAATTCCTTACCTTTAGGTCCCCCTCCCTTTTTTTTTTTTTCTTTTTAAGAAAAAGTCAACTACTTGAATAATTGAACTATTATACATATGTAATCCTTAAAACAAACAAGTGCCCTGATAAGTTGATTTATGGAGCATAAAAATTAAATTATTTTATTAACAGATTTCAAAACAAAAGATGTCGTAAAAATTACTCTTAACATAATTAAGCGATTGTATCTTAACATAATTAAGCGATTGTATGCTAGTATAGGATTCTTCCTCCAAAGTAATTAGGTAGAGAGGAAAACACAATTTTAAGAGCAATAAAAAAACACAATTACTAAATGTTTAATTAATATAATTAAATACATTTATTATAATGTGTATATAAGATATTGCACAAGTGAATTCTATTAATTTGAAGGCTTAAAAGAATCATTGCATTTTTTACGCATTGACAACATAAGTTAACTAGTCAACTCTCTGGGGTTTCATATCTAAAATATGAGTCCAATTATGTGAGCTCGATTTTTACTATTATTATTTTCATTTTGTGCTTGCTCGGCCGATTTTAGTTTACCCCTCACGTGAAATTACACAAAAAGTTAGGGACCCAAACATTATTACAACTTAGTAACGAAACAGCGACAAGAACTTTCCACTTTTAATTTACTCGAAAAGAAAGGATATAAATGTTAATGTAAACAAAACAATAAAACACGGAACTAACTATTAAGTATAAAAACCCGAATCTGGACCGAAACGAGAAAGAAACCCGAACCCGTAACGCTTCCATTCCCCCGCATACATTAACGCGTTTACCTTCTCCTCCTCCACCTCGTCGTCATCATCTTGTTCGTCTTCTTCTCTCTCTTCATTCAGTTATCGGTTTGTCTCTCTCTAAAATTACACAAAGCCCCCTCCACCGACATTTCTGAGGCAGATCCAATGGGCTCCAATCCCTCTCACCCAGATCCACACCCTTACTCTATATAAACCCTCCCGCTTCACCCCACAATCCCCTCGATCAATCTCAAAACGAAATGAAGAGCTCGAGCAAATTGTTCACCTTCGGTCTCGTAGCGGCATGGTACTCGTCAAACATTGGAGTGTTGTTACTGAACAAGTACTTACTAAGCAACTACGGGTTCAGGTACCCGATCTTTTTGACCATGTGCCACATGACAGCTTGTTCTTTGCTCAGTTACATCGCCATTGCCTGGATGAAAATGGTCCCCATGCAAACCATCCGATCTCGTCTTCAATTTCTCAAAATCTCTGCTCTTTCTTTCGTTTTCTGCATCTCCGTCGTTTTTGGGAACGTCTCCTTGCGCTTTCTCCCCGTTTCCTTTAATCAGGCCGTCGGCGCCACCACCCCCTTCTTCACTGCTGTTTTTGCTTACTTGATGACCCTTAAACGGGAAGCTTGGCTTACTTATGTTACCCTTATTCCTGTTGTTACTGGGGTTATTATCGCTAGCGGGGTATGTATGTTTTTCTTTTTTCTTTTTCAGTTCTCTTATGGCGAGTGATTTGGGTATTGGGGTTGTTTTGAATTTTTTTCGTCTTTTCTTTTTGTTAAAGTTGATTATTTTATTGGGTAATTTGGAATTTTGGTTATGGGTTTGGTTTAAATTAAGCTTTTTGTTGTGATTCTTATTTTAGCGGGCCAAAGATTAAACCCAAATTCATCTAATTACAAAGTATTTTAACTTTTGTTTTAGAGATTTATTTTTTACTTCCTAAGGGAACGACAATTGCTTTGTACTCGGTTCAGTTTTTAGAAATTAGAGCTGAAAAGATTAGCACTACAACTCTGGTTTTTAGATGCAGTGTTACATGGGCCTTGTTGATACTAGAGCTTCGCATTAGATGGTGCAATGCAATTGCAGAAAGTTCTTAGTGCTTCTACTCAAAGGACCTCTGATCTTAGGGACACTTCTTTGATCACTTCGCTTGCCAGATCTTCACCTTTCGACTAGTTTGTTTGGCAGCCAAATTCAGAGTTTTTCACTTGTGATATTCTTGTTCGATTGATCTGACTATTGATTGTATTGATGATCATGCAGGCAGATGCAGAATTTTTCCATCTTTAATTTGTAGTACTTTTAACTTGATAAGTAAAAGTCTTTGGGGTGCTTTAGTATTCAATGAAATATATATGGAATTTGGTCAGAGAGTAGTTTTAAGTTAGTTCAATTTATACCCAGATTATTATACATTTCTGTACGATAATATAGTTTATATCCTTGGAGCAAATTATTCTGCTTTCTCATCATTTTCCTCTCTCGTATGTGGCTGTAGGGTGAACCAAGTTTCCACTTGTTTGGATTCTTAATGTGTATCGCGGCAACAGCTGCGAGGGCACTCAAATCAGTGCTCCAAGGGATTTTACTTTCTTCTGAAGGGTAAGAATTGTGTATTAGTTGGCATGCAGTTGATCACGAGTTCTTGTTTCGTTGTTTTAATCATTTTTGATACTGGAAATGGAGACTTAGATATTTGTATTTCTATTACAGGGAGAAGCTGAATTCCATGAACCTCCTTCTATACATGGCTCCAATAGCCGTCATGCTTCTACTCCCTGCAACACTTATTATGGAGAAAAATGTGGTTGGTATTACACTTGCTCTTGCAAGGGATGATGTCAAAATCATCTGGTATCTGCTATTCAACTCAGCGCTAGCTTATTTTGTAAACCTTACCAACTTCTTGGTCACAAAACATACAAGTGCTTTGACTCTCCAGGTATGCCTGACCTCTTGATTGTTTCTTCCCTATATGTTGTTTCACAGTTGCTATCACATTTTTCTGCATATTTCAGTGTCTAAGCCTTGAAATCTCAATGTTCTTCTAACCCTTGAAATAAGTAAGAAATTAATATGCACAGACACATTACAAATCTCTAGCAGTGTGTACATTTTTAAAAATAAATAATCTTTGAGTGGAAATGGGTTTCAGTGTGTACACGTTGAATGAGTACATCAAAATGCACTCGTGGCAATAAGATAAAGGTTGGAGAATAACTCATTTATGTTTTAAGAAATGCTAGGCAACATCAAGAGTAAATCTTTTCTGATTGTTCATGTGCTGCATGATGTAGGTGAGTTTTTATCTAAGTAGAAGTTATTTAAGGATAGGCAGATTGCCAAAAGTGATTTATAGGTTGAAGGTTAAAGTTTTGAGAAGCAAGTTTCATGTTTGCCCTCAGGTTTTATCAATTTTGAATGTTTGTTTGTTGAATTGTTTTATACATTGTAAATAACATTTGGGCTACCACCAGCTCAACTTATGTTGTTAAAAATGTCAACTTGGTGGAGTGGAGCGTTTTAATCCTTACAAATTACATGAGGAGTGGTTTCTGAAACTCTTAAGAATTCAATGCCTTTCTTCATGTTCTTCCTTGCAAAGAGCACCAGTGATTACAAATGCTTTGACCTCTAGGTTAAGAGTTTTTATGCTACTTGCTGAATATTCATTCTTTATTCTTTTGGAGATGCATATCTATCTAAGAGACTAATGAAATTTTAAATATTCATTCTTTATTCTTTTGGAGATGCATATCTATCTAGGAGATTAACGAAGTTTTGGCTTTTCCAGGTACTTGGAAATGCAAAGGGTGCTGTGGCTGTGGTGGTGTCAATTTTGATATTCAGAAATCCTGTCTCTGTTACAGGAATGCTTGGTTACTCACTGACAGTGATGGGAGTAATCCTTTATAGTGAAGCAAAGAAGCGAAGTAAATGAGGCATCACCAAAGGAATGCAATGACTGTGATCTCTTGTATTTTGTTTCTACATTGCCAGGATAGCAGCAACCTTCCTGGTGGCAAGTTTGGGCTACATACAAGCAGTTGGTGTCGTGATTTTGCCCAGTTATAAATTCTATATTTTTTTGTTCCCCGGAAGCCTGCGCGGGAGTGGTTTCCAATTTGTATCAGCAACGACTGCAGGATTAGAAAAAAAATGTAGAAAAAAAATCCCAATAAAGTTAAAAAGTGACTGATTGTCTCTCTATTATTCCCAGCATGGGGTTGTAGAGGAAAATATTGTTTTACGTTTATGATTCTTTCAGGAAAGGATTTTTAGAATTGGATATCTATACATTCAGTCTGTTATTAACATTTGTCATATTGATTAATTAATGAAAAAAAAATTTACTCGCAATTTCACCATCCTTGTTCTATGCCTATATTTAGCCAGCGTTTCATTCCATCGTGCGTAGAAAGCTGAATATATATCATTTTCATATGAGCTATAAACTGAAAGGTACTGGCTTTCATTATGCATCTGTGCCTGCGTTCTACTTCTACACAGCTGAAACCTCTGAAAAATATCAATCAAAATCATTAAAAAATCGTTAAGAAATCCGACACAAAAGTTGTTGAAACTATACAAATTCAGATTGCTACACGGGGACAATTCTTTCACTCAAGGAGGAAACCAGAGCGCTCAAGTTTGGATCTGCCTTGTACTTGTTCCAGGCTGTTTCGAACTGCATGCCTTTGCATCTAGTTTTGCAATGGAAAATTATTCAACCAAAAGAAAAAAAAAACGAAAAAAAAAACATAAGACTTTGCAGGATTCACTGTAAATATGAAAGGAACGTGATACTTACTGTTGTAGTAAGATGAATATCTGAATAATATCAGTTCTGATTTCTTCACGGGCATTTCTTAACGCTGCCTGCTTGTACAATTTGGTCAGTTCATCCACCAATCTGAAGTCAACATATGACAAATTAGAAACTACAAGGGAATGAAAACAGAGCTGGTAGTTGATTTAACAAAATTGAAATGCTAAAACATTCAGTCACACGGGAAAAAACTATCTGTTACTGATTTCTGGAAGGTGCTCAAGTGCTGCATACACAGTGAAAAATTCTAACTATGATCCAGCAGACACTCAAATCAACCATATTATATTATCTAGAAGAGTACAACTAATTTACCTTCCAATATATGGTGTGTTTCTAATCCACGTTAACTTTATAACAGCATGTATCCGTTTGAGGACCTGCACACAGAAATCAAAACTAATCAAATACACATAGAAGCTTCAAAACCACATCAGCAGGAAAATTTCACTGGTTTGGAC
Organism: Citrus trifoliata; assembly: GCA_018350135.1. Taxonomy (NCBI): domain Eukaryota; kingdom Viridiplantae; phylum Streptophyta; class Magnoliopsida; order Sapindales; family Rutaceae; genus Citrus; species Citrus trifoliata. The sequence continues at coordinate 21,973,865 of CM031387.1, forward strand.
AAGGAAAAAGAAAAGAAAAAAAAAGAATTTAGGATAGAAGTTCAAATAATTAACTCCCGTTCCCCATAGATATCTCACAAATGCTCATCAAGATTCCGGTCGACAGTTAAGAAGTTCAATAGAAAATCGTTTACACACATTTTCACATTCCTCTTCTGACTACAGAGAATTATCATCAGGAAGTAAAACTATATAGCAAAAGCTTATGGAGCCAAACCTGAAAGCTATATAATATGACCTTCAGAAGATTGCAACAGCGTTTTAGAAGGTAATCCATTATAATCAAATTTCAAAGTTCGGTGCTGCCTGGATTTTCCTAAATTCTTTTGGACAAATTTGTCCATTTGCACATAGAGAGCACATGATTTTTCAACGTAAGAAGATTTTTAACAAAGCACAGATCAAAATTTCTTTAAGTTTCCAAGCCTCAAAATTTTAAACAGTAAAAGAGAAAAAAAATGTATCTATGATTCTCATTAAAATGGAAGGTGCAAAATTCTCACCAATAGCACAGTTTCATCATCATCAGCATGCATCCATTTAAAGAAAAGCGGAAATATACGCCTAAAATGAGCTAATAAAACAAGACCAACAGCGCTGAAAAGTGGCTCGATAAATTTGAGCCATGCTATACGGCGATCCTTATTTCTTGGTTGGCGCTCCAAGTGACTTAACATCTCGTTTAGCATCCTTTCAATCCTACATAGAAAGTGAAAGTTACCAATTTTAGTAAGCAAAAAATATGCTTGCAGATATACTCAATATATGGATGAAAAAATAAAATAAAATAAAATAAAACAAAAGCAAGCTTCATGGAGCCCAAGTCCAGAGTCTATATCATTCATTCATGTCTCACAAAAACAGGTCACATACAGAGATATGCATGAATGTGGTGACAAGAAGCATACCATGAGCTGCGGCAATTATTTTTGTGAGCAATAGCAACAACAAGTACAGACATTTCAACTACAAGGTGCCATATTTCATCAGCGGAAGGAATATTCTGGCAACACGCATCAAGAATTACAGCGTCATATGCACCGAGCTCAATGGCATCCACATTTTTCAGAAGATGTATGAGTGCAATCATGCCTTGTCCCTGGGATATTATTTGACAAACAAAGACGAGCATCAGTCAATTCACTCAGTAATTCAATTACACAATTACAGTTTTCTCCCATATCATATCATATACTAAAGACAAAGACAAAAACATACTTTGACCTCCGACGACCAATGGTCAAGCGCGGTCAACGCACAAGGAATTACCAAATGAGACACCTTCCCCAGAAGAGGACACTCGACCTGAAAACAATGATTCACAAACATTACCACCCACAGAAACAGAAATGATCCAGAATGAAATTACGAATTACGATTGTACAAAACCTGAGTAACGAACCACCGGAACTGATACGCAGCCAAAATCGCGTGAAGAACGGGGACCCTAGCGGATGACGTGGCGGATTCACTGTCATCCTGTTTAATCGTCTCCTTCAAAGAGGGGACCACTTCAGGCAACAAGTCGACCACCAAAGGTCTGTTGAAAACGGCGTCGTATTCGTTAGAGATGGCGCGAAAAGCGGAGGCGGCGGCTGAAGAAACGTGTCCGGGAATCCAGGAGAGAGAGTCGTGAGTGGAATAAGTCTGGGCAGTGATGAGTAATGCGAGTGCGAGAGTCGAGTTTTTGAAGGAAGTTAGAACCTGGCCGTCGCTTTGCGACGCCGTTTCGAGGAGAGTGCATATTATTGATTTTGTCGAGTCTGCTGACGGTGGCGCGCAGTTTGTTTTCTCAAGCGAGTCTAATATCGGATTTATTAACCTAAATTTAAAAAAGTTATAAAATAGAAAACAGAAAAAATGATATTTTGAAGAATTAAATTAATATGGGAGAAAGGGAGTAAATAAGGAGCTTACTGAACGAGACGATGATGGAGACCTGAGCCTGAGAGAGTTACTGACATTTTTGGGGGGAAAAAGTTGATTTTCCGTTCCAGTTTTTCCTGTTTATTTCTTTAGTTAATTTATAGGGGATTTTTGTTTCAGGTGAAAAACGCAGCGTTTTTTATGCAAAATTAAACCAGCAGTAGCACAACACAAAGCTTGTTTTGAGACAGAGACTGAGATTGAGGGGCAGTTGAGTTGATGATGATGTCTCTCAACTGTGTTTGAAAATTGAAACTGGGGTGGTGTGTGTAATTCCCGGCGGCTGACAAGCTCCGGAGTCTGGAGCTACTTTTAAGTCTCAAGTCTTAACCGGTTTGTGCTCTGGAGTCTGGAGCAAGCCTTAACTTATTAATGTTGTTAATGTTAACTGTTATGCTGCATCTCTCATTGGTCCTTATTTTTGGCTGCCATAGTAAATATTAACCCACCACGCCTAAAATGAAAGCTTTGATAATTTATATGATGCTTTTCTTTCCATCTTGGAAAGCAAGAATTACTCGTCTTGTGAATCTAGCTGACGCTAACATTACAGGCAAGGCATGGTTGCTCATCAATTTTGGGAATTATTGTCTATAGAGTATAGACATTAGCTTGCTCCTGTAAACTGAAGGGAGCGAGTGATTCTAGGCACAAATTCTCAGCTGGCATTGCAAGTTCCACAAACATAGCACTGCAGGTGAAATTTGAAATTGATAAGAAGAAACACGATCATCATTATGATTCATGAACAAGCCCAAAGAACAAGAAGCATCAAACAACGAGTCAACGACTAATCTCTTTTTAAAAGATCATTGCCAGAAAATGGTCAATTTACGACCACGGGACTATGCATCCCATAAATCAGTATCTCTAATCAAATGAAATTTGTCCCAACAATGATGATCCAAAGAAGTAGAGGGAACTGAAGGTTTGGTAGTTCCCCTAAAAAACAACAAGAGGGATCCAAATAGAAAGCACACCCACAAGCCGGAGAAAACCCACACCAAATAAGATTTAAATATAAGGAAGAATAACATGTTCAAGCTTCTGGAACAGAGGCTGCTGCACGCTTCATTGAAGCGGATTTGATAAGGTGGTTGTAGCTTCCTTTTTCCTTGAACAATTGGGAGAAATGATGTTTGCAATACAAGATGCCTTCCAGGGCCGCATAATTTGATGGGCTAATGGAACAACCACCATGCGAGCACTTGAAACATGTCTTGTGATAGGCCTGGTTTTCCACTGCTACCTGCAGGTTTTTTTTTTTTTAACACAATACAACCACATTGCAAATCACATTGAATGCTTTTATACAAAAAAACATTAGTGCATAAGTAAAACATCATTCTAATCTCATAAAAGGATGCAGCATTTCACTTTAGAGCTTATGAGGAATGTGAAAAACATGTTATAAGATTACGTGAATCTTATCCAGATAGAGAGATTTTTCACAATTGTATTAATTTATTGATAATTATCCTCCAACGCCATCCGTGAAAATAAACTTTCCATGTATATGAACTACCTAGCATCAAGATGGTATCATTTATGAACCCAATACTCTTCAGAACCAGAATATAAAACTAGAAACTTGCAAGCATATAATATAATAAACCCTAACAAACGACCTAGGATTACAGGGAACAGAGGAAAAGGAGAGCACAGTGAGACACAATTTGAAAGGGGGGGGGGGGGGGGGGAAGGGGAGGGGATTGTAACTCTCCACACACAATATCACAATACGATATGACTTATTGAAAGCTTGGATCCAACCTTCTCCAACGGATACACTGTTTTACTGCAAGAAGCACATTTTTCTTGGGTCCCAGAGAACATGCTGGCAGCTTTGCTAGGCGACCTTGTCTGCAACAAGCACAAGCTATTAGGAATCAGCATGAACACCCTACAATATATACCGTACTAAGCATATCGTTGAATGGTTGTAGTTTAATTTGAAATGCATGCAATATTGTAGGAAATATTTACCAGCTCAGGAGTTAACTTCTCAGCTGACTTTGCAGCTGTCAACAATGAAATTGATAGCTGATCAAACAGGCAACATAAAACTATCGAAAATTCAAAAAAAGAGCTTCTTCATTTCAGAGACGAAATACATACGTGACTGGAAATTCTTGTTGAAGTTACCCGACTCCTTGAAAAGCTGCTCAAAGTGAGGCTTACAGTAAAGAACACCTTCCATGGATGAGTAATTGCTCAGCTGAAAAGCATTAAAATTTCCAACGAATTAATTAGGTGGAAAATTCCATTTAAAAAAAAAAAAACCACTTTCTTAAACAAAATCAAAGTACATTAAAGCAAAATCTCTTTTAACAACAAAATAATAGAGCTGATTCAATTTTAAATTACATCTATATTGAACAGAACGCAAGTCTATCAACTACATTGACAAAAAATTAAAAGGTACCACCTTGAGTGTGCCTTTGCAGTGAGAGCACTTGAAGCAAGACTTGTGATAAACAACCCCATCAGCAGATAATTGCTCAACTGGATAAACTGTCTTCTCACAGACCTTGCATTTCTGTTGGGTACCAATAAAAGACATTGCTTTTAGATCTGTACAAAAAGAACGGGCTTTTAGTCATCCAACCAACTGATTCATCATCTGGATCTTACAAAAACTAGATTTTGCACTGAAATGAGCTACCAACAGCCCTTTAGGCCATCTAGAACTTGAACCAGAAATAATAATAATAATAATAATAAAGAATAAAAAAAAACCCAGTTGCTTGATCTAATTGAAAAATCAGAAAGTGCGGTAAAATAAAAAGAAATCACACCTTTGGAAAGGGAAAAAAAAATGGATCTTTAAGTTGATTGAGCTGAGATTTTAAGGAAAAGGACAAAACCCAAGTTAGAGAGACTATATATATTGGAGAGATGTTTTAAAGAGAGGAGAAAGAGAAAGAGAAAGCGATGGTTGGGGGAATGAACATTGGCGCGTGGGATTGGAGGCGCTTTTTCTAAGCAGGCGAAAGAGGATGGTGATGATGAAGAAGAGAGAGAATGTGACAGATATTATTGCATTTGCACAAAAACGCTAAACACAAAAATATCTTTAATCCGATTGCGCCGCGCTGGAAACACTTTTGTCTCCACTTTGCCTTGTTCTAACCCATGCTTGAGACTCCAGAGTTTCAACCAACTAACCAACCAACCAATTAGTTGCGCGAATTTTTTGCTTTGGGCCTGCGATGAACTGTGTTAGTTTAACTATCTATGTTTCACATATCCACTCGTTTTCTAATTTTACTTTTTCAATGTAATCTGCTGTTTAATGCTTAATTGGCTTGTTAAATTTGGATTATTATTGAAACCATAATTGTATTCTAACTCCAAATATTTGAACAGGGTATGGTCAATTTATGTTAAAAAAACAACAGTTATGTTTTGGACCAAGATATTTATTATTATCTGCATCATCCAAAAAAAACTCGAAGAGTTGGTTAAATATGTTCTAAATTTTAGGTTTTTTTTTTTACCACGATTTTTATAAAAAAATTAATTTTTTACCTTATCGTGAATATGTCGTGAAAAAATTATCGTCTAAAAAGAGAAATAAGTGCGAGATGTATATTAATATCGTGTCATCTCTGTGTAATGAAATTAATAAAATCATACGGCGAAAGAGAATTAAAATAAAACAAAAGTAATATGTGTATGGTGATTTCAAACCTTCATCGCAAATTAATATGGAGAGTATAATTTATGTTAGATATTATTATTTTGTGCAGTAATATCAATCCAAAAGATTATTATTTATTCCCAACAAATAAATAAATAAAATCATTGAAAACAAATGATTGTGTGCCATGCCACTCAGCAGTCAGCAAAAGTCAAAAGCCGATGGGCCTGTTAAAATGTTTTATTAAAGTTCGGCCAACATACAATATAATAAAATGTTTGAATGGACGGGGCTACAGCAGCAGCATATCGCGGGCGAGTCGGCAGTCGGCATCTGGCCCTCGCACCTCAAATTCTTTCTTTTCTTTTCAGTTTTTTTTTTAAATTTTAATTTTGAATAATAACGGGAAAAGGAAATTACTTCGAAGCTGAAGTGTGGAAAGAAGAATTGTGCAAATAATTAAAATAAGCGCTACAATCCGAATATTATTTTATTTTGTTTTTTAAAAAGCAAACAGAATGTCCTCTTTATAATGAGAAGAAGATTCATCAAGGATGAGTCGTATCGCATACATCCTGTCCTGTAGATATAATCTTTTCTCATCCTAGTCAGACTCATTGAAATGACTTGCACAACGAGCAAATTAAAAATGTTTGATTTTAGCTTTGTGAACCATTTTTATTTTGAGTTCTGTTATTTGACCCGGGTCAAATCCTGAAATGGCAGCATAGGTCGTCGTTTTCGACTTTTTTTTTTTTTTTTTTAATTCGTTTTAAAACGACACCGCTCTGTTTCATTTTTTTTCTTTGTTCTGATTTCTTCCTTCTTTTCATTTAATCCAACTACAGATCCATTGTTTCTTCCTCTTCGTTCTCTTCATCAACCGACAGCTACGTTCGTTTGCAAATCCAACAGCAAATCCTTCAGAACCCAGTTGCCCCTTCGTTTGCCTCATTCCATTTTCCTTCATCGAACTGAAATACAGGATGCTTGCATAGTCTCCTCACTCCTCGTCTTAAGCTTAGCCAGTCCCCATTGTTGTATCCAACTCCAAACCCATTTTCTGATGCTCCCGTCTCTCTCTCGCATAAAGCAGGATTGTTGCTATCTGACACTGACTCAATGTCCTCTTCCCCAACACTTTTCTTATGGAAGCTCCAAAATTTCTCCTTAGCATCAGATTCCAGTCTACCCAAAGTCACAGCCCTTGAGAACTTAATTAAGATTTGGCAGCCATTCGCAATCCCTAGTCTATTATTCATTAATCTAGTCTCATTTGGTCAGGATGTTGGTATTTTATTCAAGTTAAGGGACATATTTTGCACTAGTAAGGAAATTTTCAGATTCTCAGGTTAAACACGCAACTTTATACTTTCCTGCACAGCAACATATATAGCTGCAGAGTCTCTTTGTTGTTGAAATGGATCAAGACATAAAAACACAACCCAGAAGCATGCATAAGTTTAATAATTTATACACATCAATCTACACTATGCTTCAAACTGAAGAAACCAGGGGCACCATTTTTCAGTTCAGGTATATTATTGTTTCTCTTCTTTTCGTTCCCAGCAAATCAGAACAAAGAAAAAAATTTAAAAGTAGAAACGGTGTGATGAAGAGAACGAAGAGGAAGAAGCAATGGGTGTGCATCTGGGTTAAGTTAAACAAAGAGAAAGAAGAAATCAGAACAAAGTAAAAAGAATAGAAGCAAAAACGGTGTCGTTTCAAAAATAATCAAAACAAAAAAAAATAATAATAGACGAAACGATGGCTTATGCTGCTGTTTCGGGGTTTGACCCGGAATCTAACTCGGGGTAAGTAGTATTTTCTTTTTTTTTTTAGGTAAATACTTTATTAGATTTAACTCATAAGTCGCGTAGATTTATTGAGTTTGGATAATTGCATGCGGCCGCGTGGGAAATTAAGAGTGTGTTTGGAATTGAAGTGCTGTATCTTAAAAGTTATAGCTGCTATAAAAAAAAGTTATAATTATGAAATAAAAATTAATAATATATAATAAATATAAATTTTAAATAATAATTTTAATAAAATTATTAAAGATATAATAAATTTTATATTATACAAATAAAAAATTATATCAATATAATTTAAAATATACAATAATGAGTGTTTATCAAATATTTTAATATTATAATTTTTAAATTATAACTACTAAATTTTAATTTCAAATACACCCTTAGACTCCGGCTTTTATTTACATACTCTTGAGATGATGGGCCATAATCGCTCGCATAGATCGGTCATTGGTACGTGATGGATTAGATTAGTACTGTGGGTCGGTTGGAGCGGTGACAGGACGCTGGTTGCTGCTTTTGTTTTGACTACGTCGTTTTCGTACGCGGCGTCGACGTCATTGTGGTTTGTGGGTTAAGCTTTTTTCTTGGGCCTGGCAGCGTAGAGAAATCGAAAAGCCCAACTCTGTCCCATGTCCATTTAGAATTGGTTCGGGTTATCTGGTTCCACTTCCCTTACCCCTCCCCGAACCGGTTCGGATCGTCTCCACTAGGTACTAGGCGATTCGATTATCAGCGCCAGACTCAGACATGAAACAAAGTTTAATGACAATTTTTAAATCGAACAACAGAAACAAAGCCAGCAGTTCAAAACGCTAGCTATCACCTTGATTTAGCTTCCCTCCCCAATTTTTTTTTTTTTTAAAAAAAATGCCATTCATATCTCAAATACAGAGACAAACAGATTACAATCTATTCCCTTCCTCCACTCCGATCGTCATCGACAATGGCGCCTCCTATTTCCGAATTGGGTAACTTACTCTTAAACCCTAATCCTTAACTACCCACTTTCTAATTTCCTTTTCTTTCTTTTTTTGGTTAATATAATTCCATGGTCAGGTGGGCGGGAGAGACTGACCCGCGTGTTATTTTCCGGAACATTGTTCAGAGACCTCGCCACAAAACCACCGGTGCTTTCTTGCTCCCACTTCCCTTTTTGTTTTTTCAAATTCTTTGCCTTTTCAGTCTAAGTTTATTTATTTATTTATGGTATAGGTGAAACTGTGACCATAGTTGGTGATCATGATACAACATTGTTAAAGTACTTTGACTGCACGCGGTCGGGGCCTCGCTCAGCTTTTGACAGCAATGTTGTTTATCAGTTTGAGATTATGGAATATGTATGTCCCTATGTTTTGTTAATGTTGAATTTTGTAGCACATGTGTCTTGTTTGCGTGCTTATTGGTGTGGGTGATGGCTGTAGTCTCATGTGGTCTATTTTGTGCTTTGTAGATTCTTGACTTTGCCTTTGATCGGCTTGGTGCAAATGGGTCGGAGGTAAAATGACCAATTCGCAATTTCTTTCATTTTAAGAACTTTTGTAGTAGTGCATGTGTTTTGATTTTTGCACCCTAAAGGGCTTCAATTTTTAATATGTTATTCCAATTGTTGTCTATGGCAAACACTGTAGTTTACTTGGTTGGTTGTTTCTTATAATCATTTTAAATTTATGCTGAGGTGACCTTTTCATTATGGTTGTTGATTCTTTTCTTGATTCATGTGCCATTTAGTTGTTTTTATGTTGAGTACAAATAGTTGCATGGATGATACGTTGCTCTGTGTTCTTTTTTTTCATGCAATGTTTTTCTAGTGGCATGATTTTTACTAGTTACTTTGTCATGCACGGCTAAGGTTTAGCTTGGTTCATTCGCTTGACCTTTTCCTGATTTAATGTTCATTTGAGGACAGAGCAGATTGATCATCCTGTCCTGATCACAGAATGTGTATGCAACCCAGTTCACTCTCGCAGTAAAATGGCAGAACTTCTTTTTGAGACTTATGGAGTTCCATCAGTAGGTAAAGCATTAAGTTGCCTTGCACGAAAAACTTTCCATGCCCTTAAAGAGGTTTATTTATCTGATGGATGCTTCTGTCTATATCAGTAAGCCACTAATTGTCTGGGCAACAACCCATGATTGGCCTGATCATGATAAATGTTCCCTTTTCATTTTATGTTCTTAGAATGTATGCTGCTTTCTAAAATTAACATGTCCTTTCTTTATGCGATCACAGCATTTGGTGTGGATGCTGCTTTCAGCTACAAGTATAATCAGCAATATGGGATTTGTAATAAAGATGGTCTTGCCATCTGTCCAGGATTTTCCACTACTCATGTTATTCCGGTATTGTTTTCATGGCCTCAATATTCTTTTAGTTGAATGTACTTGCAAGTTAGAACTGGTGGGTGTTAAATTTTATGTAGTAGCATACATAACTGCCTTGCATGATATAAAAGAGATTATGAATCAGCTAGCTCTTGAATTTTCTCTGTCTAAGACTCATTTTGTACCATCATTGTTATCAACATTATTAGTTGTGGCATCTTATTGTTTCTCATTTGGTCAATCTTTGAATAAATTTGGGAACATATGTACCACATATGTTCCTAGCAAAGGTTGTTTGTTAACATATCAAAGGACTTTGTCTCTTGCTGGCATGTTTATGCATGTATTTTAATGCAATCAATCTTGTCGATAGCATTTTTACTTGCTGCTAATCCTTTTCTTTTTGTGTTTTATTAAATGTTCCAATAACAATATGATTTCTCTAAGATATTGGCTATCAGCCATGTCTATGTAGATTTGATCTCTTATATATGCTACTTTGTGGGTCCAATATCTGGTTGCAGCATTGTTGTTCCCTCAATAAATTAGATCTTATAATTTCTGTGATGAATCTAATTCTCAATTGTTTTAGTTTGATATTGATGTGTCTCGTTTGACTCCCAGTTTGTTGAAGGCGAGCCTGTTTACAGAGGTTCTTGCCGAACTAATATTGGTGGATACCATATCACCGATTATTTGAAGCAACTACTTTCCCTTAAGCATCCTCAACACATGTGAGTATAAATTCACCTGGCTTTTGCTTGATTGATTAAAGTAAAGCTTCTGGTTACAGAGGTTGAATTAATTATACAGGACTAAGCTTACATGGGAGAAGGTTGAAGACCTGAAAATGGAGCACTGTTATATTGCACCTGATTATTTTTCAGAAGCTCAACTATTTCAGGTAACGACCATGTCCTACATTTTTTTCCCACTTCAACCTTTGATGTTAATTTGATGGAACACCTATTACAACAGAAAGGGACCAAGGAAGCTGAACACAAAACCAGGTGTTGGCAACTTCCATGGGTTCCACCACCAACTGAGGAACCTCCTTCAGAAGAAGAGATTGCGAGGAAGGCAGCCATTAAAGAGAGACAAGGTCAAAGGTTGCGGGAGATGGCTGAGGCTAAGAGATCTTCTAGGATAAATGAACTGGAAAATCAAATTCATGGTTTAGAGTTTCTTTTACAACAACTTGAACAAGTGGAAGAGAATGACATTGCAGCTTTCCTTTCAGACACCGGTTATGTCTCCCGGCAGGAAATAGAATCTACCCTTGTGAAACTTACACAATCTTTAAGAAAAGCCAAAGGGGAGCGGAAGGTTGAACAAGCTGAACTTGAGAAGACTGATGCCTCTATGAATGAAAAGTATCCTCTTATTCACATCCCTGACAACATGCTGTCCCTTGAGCAGGTATACTTTACAGTAAAAGAGCTGGACTTTTGAATTTTGCTGTACTGCTGATTCTACTCATAGATGTTTACTTTCATTTCATTTCACATTGGCTCGGAAACACAGGGCCATTTCATTAGTTATTTTTTGAATGTAGTGCTGAAGGGTGCTTCTTGATATGAGTGTGCCCTGCATGGAATGACACTCAAATAAAGAACGACATTGATTTTCATTTTTGGGATTTTCTCATCGTCATCAAATTTCTCTTGGCTGCTATTCCTTTGCAGCTTAAGGAGAAGAGAAGGCAGATTTTCCTTAAAACTACAACTGAGGGCCGCCAGCGAGCTAAACAAAAGCGTGTTGAGGAGGAGTTGGAACAAGAGAAAAAAAACCAAGAAGAAGAAGAAAGACGCTTGTAAGTGCTAAGCTCACGGAGTTCTTTTTCTCCTTATTTAATATAAATTTTATCAATGGTCAAGCATCAAGGAGAAAAGAGGGGGGAACTTTTGTGAGCATTATCAAGAGAAGTCTCTTACTGTTATATATCAATTTTTAGTAAAATACGTCAAGTGCTTGGTCTCTTAATTAGATCACTATCATAATAGCATTGCAGATTTCTTGAAATTATCTTATCATCTTGGAAGATAATTTCGTTAGTATTCTGTTTTGCATTTGTGCCTTTTATAAATCATTGTTTTTTATTTCTTTTTACTGTAGAGAGAACCCAGAACTCTATGTAGAGCAGATGCGGGCCAAGTACAAAGAACTTTCTGAGAAAATTGACCAGCGAAAACGGCTTAAGACAAATGGGAACCACACAAATGGAAATAACACATCTGGAGGGGTTGGCCGTGGTGAGAGATTGAATGCTGCTCAGAGAGAAAGGATGCGCCTCCTAACAACAGCAGCCTTTGATCGAGGGAAGGGTGAGGACACTTTTGGTGCCAAGGATGAAGATTGGCAACTTTACAAACTGATGAGCAGAGATAATGATGATGATGATGAGGAAATGGATGAAAATGAAGCAGAGCTTGCCCGCATTTCTGCTAGATTGCAGGTCAGTCAATCAACATGTCTAATTAAGGATATGCGCTAATTTTCAACTTAGTTTTTTATTTTTTGGTCCTTATGGAGTGTTCTCTTATTCACTGATCACTATTCTGGCAGGAGGTAGACCCAACATTTGTTCCCAAGCAAGAATCAGGACCCACTCAGTCAGCCGCGGAGATACCACGAGTTCGTTCTCTTACCAAGGAAGATTTCCAAATTGTTCTTGGTGTTGAAAGGTTTCGCTGCCCTGAAATCTTATTTCGCCCCAACTGGGTTGGGATTGATCAGGTAGGATTAGATGAGATGACAGGAGTATCAATAAGAAGACTGCCAACTAAAGACGAAGATCTAGAGCAGAGACTGACCAGTTCAATTTTTATGACTGGTGGATGCTGTCTATTCCCTGGTATGAGCGAGCGCTTAGAAGCTGGAATCCGGATGATTCGACCATGTGGGGCTCCCATAAAAGTGGTGAGAGCTCTGGATCCAGTTCTTGATGCATGGCGAGGAGCTTCCATTTATGCTGCTAAGTTGCAATTCCCCCAGCAAACGTTTTCTAGGATGGATTATTATGAGAAAGGCGAGGACTGGCTTCGCAGATATCAGCTGCAATACACATTATAATCGCCCGTTCTCCCACTGTGTTGTGAATTATCTGTGACGAAAGTACAATCAAGAGAGATATTTTAGACAACAATTAGACTCGGCAGCTGATGCCTTTGATGCATAACGGTGTCACAGCTGTAGTAGTTTGCTGCGTATTTGAAGGTTTCAAACCATATTTACTTTTTAAAATTACCCACTTAATTTGGGGAAACTTTTAAATGAGATTCGAGGATGTTAATTCTCTCATAAGCAAAGAAAAATTAACAAGAATGGCAGTTAGTTGTTGCCCGTAACAAATTATCAAGACTTCTTTTAATTTATTTTTTTTTAAAAAAAAGAAGTAGGATTAGTGACTAATTATACGCACAGAACTTGATGTTCCCAAAGACATAAGCAACGGCTACCCTACATTTACTTGGCAAGCTATACACAAATCTGACAGCTATACGAGCATATGAAACTTTGGTTATTGTAAAATCGACCGTTGGAAAATATTTTGGCGACATACAAATACTACTTCCTTTTTTGAAAAATGAACATATGACACTAAAAGACCGCTCCTATTCTTACCTGCCATTGATAGAATTTGACCGTTGCTCCTCTTCAAAAGCCCTCTTTGCTTGCAGAGAGTGGCCTTTTCCTTCATTTTCCCGAGAAACAAACATACCCCGCTTGGGCGTTTCCTCTAATCAACTTCAACCCCAGAAAGAAAATGGATTTGCCACAAACAAGGAAAACTGGGTTGAATCTCCCAGCTGGAATGAATGAAACCTCCCTAAGACTTGAAACATTTTCGGGTTCTTTTCGAGCATTATCAAACCTGTCATCTCCTTCATCAAGATCATCAACTTGCAGTGACAGATTCATTCCTTGCAGATCTTCTTCAAGGCTACACACATTCGAGCTGATTGAGAAGGGATCACCTGTTAAAGAAGGAGGCAATGAGGCTTATAACAGGCTGTTAAAATCTGAGCTTTTTGGTGCTGATTTTGGTTCTTTTTCTTCTCCTGCAGGTCAAGGCTCGCCAATGAGCCCTAGCAAGAATATGCTAAGGTTTAAGACTGACCATTCTTCTGGGCCTAATTCTCCGTACTCGCCTTCCATTTTGGGGCATGATAATGGCTTCTCTAGTGAGGCTTCTACGCCGCCTAAGGTCCCACGGAAAGTGCCCAAGACTCCACATAAGGTCAGTGAGCCTGATTTGATTCTGTGGCCGCAATTTCTTTTTCCCCTTTTCTTAGGTTGCATTGAAGATACGAGATAGAGCAGGAAACAATTTTTATGTTTATTTCAATTGTCAATATTTAAGCATCAGTCATGTAGGCAGTGGCATTTTGGTCCTTTGCTACACATTGTGTAGAAATGCAGTCATTCTTTTGACAAATTAATTTGAGCATTGCATAGAAGTTATAGAGATATCTAGAATATGACATGGGTTCAAACATTGTGCAAGTAGGAGCAGATAGATTAGCTAAGCTCCACAATGGGACAGCAACAACTAATATTAAAGAAATTGTAGACAGCTTTGTGCTGATGGGATAAAATTTTTAATGATGGCTGCAGGTTCTGGATGCTCCATCTCTTCAAGATGACTTCTATTTGAATTTAGTGGATTGGTCCTCCCAGAATGTACTTGCTGTTGGATTGGGCACTTGTGTATATTTGTGGACTGCATCAAATAGCAAAGTGAGTTTGATATTACTAGTTCTACAACAAATTGGATGATGCAATTGTATCTAAAAGAGGTTATTGGGTCTGATGAGTTTAACAGTTTTCTATTCTTGTTCTCAGGTAACGAGGTTGTGTGACTTGGGACCTGGTGACAGTGTATGCTCTGTCCAATGGACCCGAGAGGGTTCTTATATATCTGTTGGTACAAATCTTGGGCAAGTTCAGGTAGCTACTTGTTTACTCCTATTTTGCATTTGAAATCTTGTGTTTCAGTTAGTTTGTTCATAGAGTTCCATTCATATTTATAGTTGAGAACATCAGATTTTAACTAGCTGATTTTACAGGTTTGGGATGGAACCCAGTGCAAAAGGGTTAGGACCTTTGGTGGCCATCAAACTAGAGCTGGTGTCTTGGCATGGAATTCGCGTATACTATCATCAGGAAGTAGGGACCGGAACATACTTCAACATGATCTTCGTGTTTCAAGTGACTATATTTGCAAGCTTGCTGGACACAAATCTGAGGTAAAGCTTGTTGCACTCAACTACAAAAGAAAAGAAAAAGATTATTGCTCGTCTGGGGGAATGAGGATTATTTTACTTCATGAGCAATAGATTATCCTTAACTTTCATTATTGTCTTACAGGTGTGCGGGCTGAAATGGTCCCATGATGACAGGGAACTTGCATCAGGTGGAAATGATAATCAGGTAATCACTATCACACACATACACATACAAATCTACTGATCTTTGTAGTCTAACTGATGGGAGTAAAATGCTGATGCAAATGTGTTGCTGGTGCTCAGCTCTTGGTCTGGAACCAGCATTCTCAGCAACCAACTTTGAGATTGACCGAACACACAGCCGCTGTGAAGGCTATTGCTTGGTCACCCCATCAGAGTAGTCTTCTTGCTTCTGGAGGTGGAACTGCCGATCGATGCATTCGCTTCTGGAACACTAGCAATGGTCATCAATTAAACAGTGTGGACACTGGGAGCCAGGTAACTGAGTATTATTTAACAAGCTTCAGACAATTATTATGTTCTTACACAATTTCTTGATGCTACCCAGCTGTCATAACATCATGCTCATCATCATCATTGTGTAACTTGCAGGTGTGCAACCTAGCATGGAGTAAGAATGTGAATGAGCTAGTAAGTACTCATGGATATTCTCAAAATCAAATTATGGTGTGGAAGTATCCATCAATGGCAAAGGTATGAGAGAGTTCAGCCAATTTTAGCTTGTACTTCACAGACACAAGTGCCTTTGTCTTTTTAACTTACTGATATCTCTCTCTTTCACTCTGGATAACTGATAGGTTTCAACTCTGACGGGTCATAGTTTGCGAGTACTCTATCTGGCTACATCGCCTGATGGACAGGTACTGTAGTGTTTCTAAATAAATCTCTTAAGACATTTGCGATCAGTATTTGATAGCACACGGTAGATATATTGCTTTGTACCAATATATATATATATATATATTGAAGCCAAGTTTATATTCTCTTGCAGACAATAGTGACTGGAGCAGGAGATGAAACTTTAAGATTTTGGAATGTCTTCCCTTCTTTGAAAACACCAGTAAGTTCATAGAAAGCTGGCAAAATCAACCATTCATTCAATCTTTCGGTATACATTGCTCTCATTATTAAAAGCTTTTGTTTCTATGCATTGCAGGCGCTGGTTAAAGATACAAGTCTCTGGTCACTAGGAAGAACCCATATTCGATAACTGTTTGGCCAATCATATAGATGTAAATTATATGTTTTGCATGTGCATATACCAAGACTTGTAACATGTTGTGATGAATTGTTTTTCGTTTTGTCTGTCTTTGAAGAATTAGAGCACAATGAGCCTGAGAGTCGAGGAGATTCATAGACAGAAAAAATGTACATGCTTTTTTCATTTCTGGCACATCAATAACAATAGCAAGTACGAAAGATACTGTGACATTCACAGACTGAGGTGCAAAGCAACAGAGTCGACAATTGAAAGCCCATTAACCGTACATTTGAAGTTACAAAATATCCTGCCTACCCCTTTAAACCTTGACAAATAAAATAAATTTCTCTAGACGAAGATCTCGTAGCTTTAGGCCTCAACCATGACGCCTTTCTGAAGAGTGGTTTGCAAATCCGGGTGAATTCTGTCACCGAAGAAAAATACTTAACACATTTCCAAGAAAAGAAACAGGTAAATAATATCCTTATTTAAGTAAATTCTCACCTTGGGCATCCTGACTCTCCAGGAGCTTTATGACAAGGTGACCCCCAGGTTTTAGTACACCACTATCTGTACTAGAATCTGAATTATTAACTGGACTTGCTAAGGCAGCCGGACCAAGAGCCAAATCAACTGCTCGCATCCCTAACTCCACAGACAAAGCTGCATCTTTGGTCGTAATTCCAGACACTGAAGGACACATGTCTGAAAGTATGACAGAAAATCCTTTTTGCTACACAAAGATGTAAACTAAATTGTATCACCATAAGATATAAGATATGAGAGAGAAATAGTTCAAACTAGATAGAATAATAGCTACTCCTTCTAAGCATAGCACACCAAAATAATGGGCATAATCATTGGAAAGCTCAAACACACATATGTAATGGCTTTGATCATATGTCTGAAACAAAGCTTATGAAAGAGAAACACAATACATGTTTATATATCTTTCATAAGATAAGTCATTGTAAGTTGATCGAATATCATGGCTTCCACCATAAACATCCAACTATTTCGACCTCTAATAAAGTTCTACAGCATGCAAAGAACATTAGATAACAGAGGCATTCCCTAAAATGATCAAACTTAGCAATAGAAAACAACCAAAACCAAGAATGAAAGTTAAGCAGATATCTGTGACATACCTTAGGGGAAAGTGCCCTGACTTGATTACTGGGCAGATTAATGACGTCAGCTGAAACAATTTGGACCCTTGCATCACAGTGAAGAGAAGGAATCTTCACCTTCTGTTCTGCAATCCCACATATCCAAAGTTAATTATTTTCATTGAAAAGAGAAATAAATATTGAAACTTTCATCAAAGAAGCATCTTAAACACACTTTTTCGTGACTAAAACAAAAATTACACCTTAATATCAATTCCAACAACACTCCCACCATTGTCTAGTGGACCCAAGCTTTGGCATGCTACCTATTGATTCAACAAAAGAAGACAGAACAATCACGTATCTGCAGCAAAATGAACTGAAAATAGATATAATTTTAAGAGCCTGCTAAAGAAAACGAGAGGCGGACCTGAAGCCAAGCACCAGGAGCGCAACCAAGATCAAGAACTGAGGAGCCTGGTTTTATGAGCTTATATTGCTTTTGTATTTGAAGCAGCTGTAATTTCAAGACATATAAATAACATCAACTGAAACAGAAGAGAGAGAGAGGGGGAAAAAAAATTGTTTTTTTGAATCATATCGAGATTGAAAATGAATAAAAAGAAAGATTATTGAAATTTAGATAGGGGAAAATACCTTGAAAGCAGAACGAGCAACGTAGCCGAGGCGTTGAGCCTCTCTGTAAAAGAAATCCGGCGCCCCTACTCCACTCATCTAAATCTTGCTAAAACCCTAGATTTTGTGAAGGATTATAGAAAACGTCTTTTCCTATTTAATTTAATTTTTTTATTGTAAATAAAAAATTATTAAAAAATCTTTTATCACCATAATACCTTATATATATATATATATATAGATGAAATCGTTTTTAAGTGTGAACGCCCATATTTTTTAATGTCTGTATCTTTATTAATATATGTATATTTTTAAATTATTCAATTTAAAAAAATTAAAATTAACTCTCTTCAATCTTATAATTTTAAAGCGGCGTAAAAAAAATTAAGAGTAACTACACTCTATATATATATATATATATATATATATATATATATATGTATTTATGTATGTGTATATATATGTGTGTATGTAGGTATGTAAGTATATTAACCAATCACCCTAACTGCATCTCACAAGTCACATGAATTCATAAAATAAATATTACAAATATTCTCCTGCTCATTGGGTGACTTAACATCTTTGTTTTTTTTTTTTAATGAGAACTATTGCTCATGATGACATTTACAATCATATATATATTAAGATCCGTTTACATCAATTCTAATATGGCACCGCTCAGATTTTAACCCTCTCAAATATTCGAGGGACGTCAACTCCCATCCTGAGAGAAAGACTGCCTTCACTCAAGCTCTAGAGCTCCAAGAATGAAATTTAAATTAAACCCCTACAATGCGTTTGCGGAGGCTCGAACCACTTCACTCACATTTGTGAGGGAGTGACTCTGGCCACTTGGGTTAAGCCCAAACATCTTTATTTAAAAATGCTTAAAAAGATTAATTCTTATTCTAATTCAATCAATCTGGAGTCATATGTGGAAATAAGGTGAATAAGACGGAATGATTGATCATCGACGTTAAATAAAATTAAACTGAAAAGTTCAGGTCAACATAAGGTTACTCAACTAGAGAATTTTCTTTTTGCTTTTCGGGGACACTATTCAGCTGCTAAAGAAATCAAATTAGTATGACACGTGGTTGCAATTTTAAGTTAATCTATCAAAGAGAAATGAAATCTAGCAGAGTCAATTGAAACGGTGTTGGATTAGTTGACCAAATGAATTGAATTGATCGATCTCCAGAAATTGACTTAAAAATATGCTATTATATTGCTGCGACTTTGTCATCAACATAAATTAACATGTGACAATGATTCAATCCTTTCGATGAACGCGGCAAGTGACATCAATTTAGCAATTTTTTTACGATGCTGCAGCTTATGACGACAATGCTGATAATAAATAAAATTTGCTCATGCAGACCATGGGGCCTCAAGGTTATTAATTAATTACTTCAAGAGCCAACAGTCTTACCATAAAACATTACAATAATGGTACATTTTTCCGAGGGTGACAATAGGATAGGGTAAATATGAAACAACTAACCAAGCCTTCCTCACAGAATAATATGCATAAGCATGAATTCAAATGCCTAGTATCAAAGAACTTAAAAAAAAAAAAAAAAAAAAAAGGAATCTAAAGAACAGGCGACGCAATGATGCCTACCAAAATCTGTGGAAATTATGAACATTTGAATTTTCTTTTGTTGCTGAGATTCTTCATATTGCTTGCAAACCTGCAAAATGCTAGCAGCCTAGCACTGACTTGAGCACCTCACTTTGCATTCGCTTGCAAGCATTGAAGCTGCTGGCCTGCTGAAGTCGCCAAGTATAATGAAGAGAAGCAGCTTCAATGATGCTCTCATACTCTTCGCAGCAACATAGTTGAATGACTGTCAATGTCAAGTTTGTATGCTATTGTTAGCAGTGGCATAGCCAGAAAATCAAACCAGCGAGGGGCAAGCAAAATTTTGACCATTATAAAATACAATCAATGAAGAAAGAAACATATAAAATGTCAAAATTTTACTATTATATGTATGTGTGTAAATATATGTGTGGTTCTTAAAATAGATTTTGAATCTGAATTTTTTTAACACCTTTTGAACCTAAATTTAATGATTTAATGTATTAATTAGTCCAATAGCGACAAATTTATAATTCAACTGAATTGAAAAAAAAAAAAAAAAATCTTTTGGTCCTTTTGCACTAAACAGGGGCAGCTGCCCCTGCTAGCTTGTCCCTTGGTGGCTTCTCCGCTGATTGTTAGAAAGGCAATGGCAAAAAAAGAAGTAAAGAACAAGACACATTTAGATTTTAACAATGAAAATCTGTTACCTCCCAGATGTCAGACTTCCATTAATATATCATTGAAGCAAAGGTTGCCACTACGAAGAGAATCCTACCATCATCCCTCCAATGTGTAGTTGTGAACATGCATTCTAAAAAGAAGGCTTCCAAGTTGAGAGTGCATAAACAATTCGTCCCTTCCAGCCCTGAAGTAACCACTGGCTGTCTTCATCAATTACAAAATCCTTGTGGTAGTTCGTATCTACCCTCTCCTTTGCCATCTTCATGATCTCTTCATTAAGTGGTAGCTGAGTAAACCCGGCCCTCATGTTACGGACTTGCCACTGCTTGTATGTTTCAGGTCTCTCGATCCTCTCTGCACCCTCACAAGCAATGACATTCATTGCCTCACGCCCAAATATCTCTCTCTCAATCAGCATCCTCTCTGGAATTTCACGGGGCACATTCATCTCAAGCATGTCAAACAAAGTAGAGTAAAAGAAGAGAGCCTCTCTGAATCTTGTTATAAAGAAAGGTGCACTATGAGCTCCATTCACTATCCCCAGTACAAAAACATCTGGATTCATCTTCCTGATTAGGTTTAAGACAATATTTCTTGGACAATCCACCACAACAGTCTCATCAAGCAGATTTCTAAAGCGATACAAACAATTCACGACAAGCACCTCACCGCTGTCAATATTGAGATCCTCAATCTGAATGGTGTCCCACTTCTGAGCTATTGCATTGAATTCAAATGGAACTTTAAAAGTTTCTGCGTACTTTGCCAAGCGGCGCCCAGTCTCCTCAACCCTTTCAGCTGGTTTAAAACCTGGTTGCGGCAGGTCAATCCCAGTTATCCGAAGCTTAGGAGGTCCACCAGGCCTAGATGAAAGACGTTGTATGAGGCATGGCCACTGAAAACCATACATAATACCAAAATCTATTATGTGGAGTCTTGTTGCTTTCTCAGCTAAATTCATTATCGTTTTGTTTGAGAAGAAATTTGAGAGCTTCCTAAATGGACATGCAGCAAGAAACAGATGGTAAGCTTTCAAGACATCGGCAGCTGATGTATGCTTGGAGATTAGGGCAGTGTAAATCTGGGTACCAGAGCCAGCTAAGCGTGCCTCAAGGCCATCAGCAAAACATTCAGCCATTCTCTGCATTCCATCCCCCGTAGAAGAAGAATGCTGTCTGATTTGCTTCAGAAGCTCATATGCGTTCCTTCTTTCATTGGCTGCAACAGCTTGTGCACAAGCTGTCAGAAGAGTTCTCAAATCTACCACATCTCCGTTGCCTCCCTGCTTCCTTCCACGTGCCTTTCCACCTTTAGACCCTCTTGATTGTTTGTTCTGTCGCACATTCTTGCTCGTTTCATTCTGCAAAGCTTCACGAAGCACAGACTCACTTTGTCCACAATTTAGCAATATCATATCAAACATTTCTTCACTCACAGTTGATTCAGTATAAACTGCTGATTGTTTATTACTTCTCCCCCTCTCTAAACTCACTTCTTCAGGATAAGGATTCTTCTTTCCCCTTGACCCTTCAGGAGAGTTCTCATTCTCAGGCTTCTTTCCCATCTTAACTACCACACTTTTAGGCTCTTCCTTCAATTCTTTTACTACTGATACATTATTTTTCAGATCAACAAACAAAGCATTACCATTAGGAAGGAATTTACTTGCCTCCTCAAAGCCTCTCTTAAATTGCAAAGCAGACTCAGAATCTTTAAATATTTCAGGAATCTTAAGACTGCTCACTGGAGAATCTATAAACCCATCAACCACATTGCTGTTACTGCTTGATGAGCCATAGGATGACTGAGAAGTGGACTGAGAAGAAAATTTTGAAAACTTACACTCACTCAAATCAGAATTCCACCCGTGATCCACCAAATTATCACTCTCAGCACTGATAGTACTGGTATTACAGTAAGAGTTACTCGAATCATGAGTTCCATCTGGACTTTCATGGTCATGATCAACAAAACGTTTGTTGACATAACTGGGTTGCGGAGGATACTTCTCCCCCAGAAGCTCATACAACGACTTTTCAGCCGCTTGAAGTGCAACTGAAGACTCTTGAAACATGCATGTCTTCTCCTCCATGTCCTCTTCCATAAGCATCGCATTTATGTACTTAAGAACTACATCACTGAAATCATAATCCTCGGAAGAATCTCTCTCTTGTGTCACAACAGAAGACGAGTTCGGACTATCTGCAACTGGATTAGGTGGCAAAGCCTGAATGTCTAGGCAGGTTTGGCTTAGAAGAGTATCATTGGTTTTGAAACCAATAACCAGATTCTGATCCGACAAGACCGAAAAGGTCTCATCATTGAGTTTGTACTGATTAACAGAACCATAAAATCCACTTAACCTTTGATCCATGACCATCTATGCTACAAAAACGAATCCACTTAAACAATAGCCAAAACCCCCCCAAAACAAAATACTTCAATAATGATAAGCACAAAAAGAAAAAAACTAGAACTTCCAGGCAACAGCACCACTCGATATCGAAAAGCACTTATATGAATCACAAATTTACAGCAACCCAGAAACCAAAAACTAAAAAAATCCAACTTTCTGATCCTCCACACTTCTTTTATAGCTTCTCAACATGAAATAGCTTCTCAAGTTCTAGCCTCCTCAAACATCAAATCAGAAACCTAAACCAAACAAAGAAAAAAAGAATAAAAAAAGAATCTTTGAAAAGCAAAACGAACTTGGAAGAAGTACAAATTGAACAGGAAAAGTGAGACGAATCCAAAAACAACAGTCACTATTAATACAGAAACAAGAAATTTGCAACCCGCGAATCGTAAGTCACAGAAAGAAGAGACCTCTAGCTTTAAAGACTTTAAAGATAATTAAGTTAGTACCTGATGGACCGAGGGGAGAGAGAGAGAGAGGGTAGTGAAATCACAAGTGCTTTGAAGGAGTGTTTGGAAAGTGCATTTTTGGGCAACAAGAAAATTATTAAAAAGTTAATCAGGGGGATACATAGCATGATTGATAGATACTAATTACTTACGGAATAGTGATGTTGTCATTGACGGAGGAGGATTCATTTCCAAGTGGCCAAGTGGCCAAGTGGTGCCAACAGTCTTAGCCATCCACATTTCCCGGCGGACATAAATTGACCAATAGATCTTTATTTTTCACTCCAAAATTTTGTTCCTGAATAGATACTATCAATATTTTTTTTTTTTTCATTTCCCAGTAGATTTTATCAGAAATTTTAAAATATATTAGAGATAATACAATTAATTAATACATATACATATATAATATAATGATTATTTGTATCGTAATTTTTAAAATAAATATATATATCATAATATTATTTATTCACACAATATTTTTGATGCATTTTAAATAAATAATAAAAATTAAATGGATATAATGATGTGTAAAGTAAATATTAAATAATACATGGATTATATTATAGCACAACTATTGATTTTGGTGCTAGACAATCATTTAAGGTATAATCTATCATCTAAAATACCAACTAAGTGTTGGTTCTACTGACAATAAAGTCCCTTGAAGTGGTTTGATTGAGTTTGCTTTCTAATTCAAGTCGCATGGAAATCACTTTTGTTGGGAGAACTTATGCCTCCCAACTCGAGCGGAGACTTCTAATTTAGATTATGCTACATGTTTAAAGGTGTTTTCTATCTTCCCAACTCGAGCGGAGACTTTTAAGTTATGATATACATTTAAAGATGTTTCCTATATCTCTAAAATACCTCGTGATTAAGAAAAAAAAAAAAAAAAACTTATCATC
The DNA here is from genome assembly GCA_018350135.1 of Citrus trifoliata. Lineage (NCBI taxonomy): Eukaryota > Viridiplantae > Streptophyta > Magnoliopsida > Sapindales > Rutaceae > Citrus > Citrus trifoliata. Next base: position 21,997,813 of record CM031387.1, read on the forward strand.
TAAGATGTAAAGGTTAAGTTTGTATGTAAGTTGGTCGGATAAAATGTCCACACACGATTCCAAATCATTGAATAATAAACGATAAATTTTGTTATCACACACGCAGCCCTGACCTGACCTTTTGTGAAGCAAAAGTGGGCTGAGGTTTGCATGATTAGACAGACATAATAATTATTATGAAGAAAACCAGAGGGTTTATTGGTCAAGGCTTTTACTATCTAGACCAACTTACTCTTTATAATATTTTTTTTTACCCCCTTTTATATTGCATCCTTTCGACATCTCAACTTGTAACTTTTCCTTTATATTCTAGTTCTTTGTACAAGAGTCAATTTCTTGTGATTTTAAACATTTATGGCAAGAACATCAACAAAATCACGCCTTCTCTTTTTTTTTTTTTTTATTCATAAAAAAATCTTTAACACTATAAAATTTTTCTTAATATACAAATAACTCTGTTATTTGTTTCAAACTATCGAACATACCAATGATCTCTATTTTTTTGAAATTTACATGATAGTAAGATCAATTTTATGAAGAGTTATACGTGATTAATCATGAATGAAGACAATCTAAATATAAAGAATATGTGTGTTTATTTATAAACTTCATAGATTTATTTAGAATATTCATCACCCATAATGCAACCCTACCTACTTAATTATGCTCAAACCATAAGTATAATCTTCTTTGAGATTGGTGCAAATGAGATTCAACCCTTAAATCTTTTTATGACCAATGCTTTTTTTTTCCTCTTATTTTTATCAAATTCAAACTAAATGTTGTTATTAAATTGAAAAAAAAAAGCAATGCGCATGTGAGGCCAACTTCAATAATTCCGGCAGAAAACCGATAAAATAATGATTATGGTTTCCTCTTGCATCCACATCAAAGCACAATGCGTGTTACTATTGAACTGTGGACTATATCTGTAGCCATTTTAAGCTTTTAATAATCAAATTATTTTTGTTCATGGGGTTATCATTTAGAAGGGACATAAGAAGGACAAAAATGTTAAGTCAAATATGGAGTCCAAGCGATGCATGCAGAGGATGCTTGTTAACATAGAAGCTTAATAAGCAGAATATAAACAATATGTTTGCATGTAGCTAGCTGGTTCTAATAGTATAGTAGGTGGTGTTGTTGACTGCAACTAGCTCTAGCTGCCAGCTCAGGAAATGAAGCTTGTTGACAGAATTAGCTGCAGCGTCAGTAATATAAGCTTGACTAATTACTCTTATTGATTAATTAAACAACAAGATTCATTTTTCCTTCTCGTTTTCTTGCTCTCCAAGCACACTCCACTTATCGATACTCTTGATTACCTGACTTGCAGCGACCAATAATAATGCATGAAGGAAAGGAGCCGGGGAAAAAAGACCAAAACGGAAAGATTGAGTATCCGCAAAGAAATTGACTTTTTTTTTTAATTAAAAAAAAACGTATACAGTATTTTATTATTGTTAATGCCGCCAATAAATTTTAATAAGAAAAGCCATAAAGTAACTTAAAAAATTTATGACGTAAGAAGGAAAATATTTAATGTTCGATTGATTAAGCTGTTATGTTTGTGATCACTTAACCGTTTTGTTTCGATTATCTGGATTTAAAACCTGTAATTTGCGAACTCAAATTTTTTCAAGTTGAATTAATATCAGAATCAAAGTTAAAAAAAATTAAGTTTTTATTTAGGTATGGTATTATCATTTGGGTCCAGAATTAGAAAGACCAAATCCAGACCCAACCCCAAATTTTACCATCCCTCATTGCGAACCATCTTCTCTGTGAGGAATTGCACATAAATATAAGGGAAAAGCTATTTACCCCGAAAGTCAAAACGCACCGTTTGGTTTGGTTTCATTTGTTTTCCACTTTCTCTTACCAAACCAGACGATGCGTTTTGGCTTTCGGGGCACAATTTCAGGTTAGAATGCGGGGTAAATAGAAGCACTCTAAATATAATTACAAGCCGCCTCTAACTCTTTATCAATCACCAGAAAATTTTATAAAACTAACCCAAAATTAAGGTTTATGCTTCAATTTAAAAAAAGTAGCCCAAAATTTATATGTTTCTTCCGTTTCTTTCGTTGTTTTTGTTTAGGGGAAAGAAAAAGATTTTGAAAAAAGAAATGTGTCTAACTAAGATAATGTTTATCATGTTGTTCATTGCAGTAGACAATGTGTTGATTGCGTTAAACGGGTGTGAATGTTACTGTCTAAATCTAAAATCCTATCTCTTATCTCTTTTGAATAAGAGATTATGCGTTGTTCTCGAAGTTTCATGAAAATAAAAGACACGTGCATATTCTTTGTATGAAATGAAGGGGACTTGGATTATGCAATCTCTCTTACGAATTCAATATAATTTTGAATAATGTTTTGTCAATGAAGATAGAGAAATAATAACGAAAATTACAACCGTCGTTAATTTTATGAAGAATAATGTTGAATACCCCAAATATCATTCTCAAAAATTGCACATTAATATCAAGTATCTATTTGATAGGTATTGCATTGCTTTTTCTATGAAATATGTTGAGCGTTATTGCTAGAAACTTTGAAATGTTTAAAAAAAGAGGCAAAAATTTGGGACTCGTTGACCAAAATATCTCACTTCCTCTCTTTAGTAATTTTATAAATTGACCGCCCTACTTTTACGTTAAAATTGTATTTAAAATTTTCTAAAACTTGTACGAAGACTGAGATCAGGTCCAGGCCCAAATGGAAGCCCAACCCACCTTTGTAACTAACGATAATTCAGATCATCGGCATATCTCTATAGCAAACGAAAATAATTGCATGTGGCGTGCTGCAATTCTGCGCGCACGCACACCCACATAAACGTATGGCCACGTGTAGGCTGTAGAGTTAGCGTAAAACAACAAACAAAATGAAAAGCAGAGCAATTGGGCTAACTTATTGTGAGTTTTGCTTGCCTGATCATAAAACAAACCACCCACAATTCACCAGATATTAATTGTAGTTGGAAAGAGGTTGCGGCCAACAAAACACTATTTTGACTTTTATTTTTCTTCCAACAATCACTTACCGTATATCACATCCATGCTTTAATTTGATTTGACTTGACGTGCTGGGAACTAACAATTAGTAAAAGTAAATAGTTTGATTTAACCTTTATAAAAAAAATAATTTTATTAAACTTGTCTCTTAAAACATAATTGAAGAATCAAAATCCTTCATCGGTTGATTCGTTTCGTTGTGTTTGGATGTGTACGGTGTAACCACTGGTGAAACTCCGTTGCATGCTCAAATTGATTCGTTGTGTTTGGGTGCGTAGATAATTTGCTGATTTGAACCAACTACAGGACTCACTTGATGCATCGTTGCACGTACATGCAATCATCGCTTCACTTGATTCTTCTTCAACATCAGCCGCCAAGTAATAATATGCATCAACAATGAAAGAAAAATATAAAACACACACCGGTCATCAACGAGTGTGAAAAAAATTAAATTAGCTCTTTAAATCCACATTTCCTTCCCAAGTTCAACAAATATGAGAATTTACACAAATTCAATCAATCAATGAAAAATAACAGTATGCACATTTTGTTAGAATTCAACTTATTACATCGAATCATTTACAATTGCCGATCTTTCTCCACTCGAAAGCCAGCCATGAATTGTGTGAGTGAGTGTTGAGAATATTACATCAATTTCGATAATAATTTTTGTACAATTTTTTTTTTTTTTTGCTCCTTTCCTTCCTTCCTGTCACGTCAACAATTTTACCTTTCTCTTTACATACCAGGCACTCCAATTCGATCTGCCTGGGCCTCGAGTTTCAGTGTTCCAGGCTGATTCTTGCCCTGTTGTTTAGCTTGATGCTGTGACCAGTAAGCGTGGGCAGCCAACACTCTGTCCAGAAGCTCTTGCGGCACCGGCTCTCCCCTTCTCTGCTGAGGAGAAATACTTGCCGTATGAACCAATGTTTTCCATTTATCCTGTACAAGACCCGCAAACAGATAATATTGCAAGGATTTTCAAGGCTCACCAAAGAAATCATATATAGATGTTTTCCCACACAATTAATCAATGTTAATGTGAAAGACTTAAAAAGTTATCTAACCTTTAAGTCCACATAGGTTCGGTGATCTGCATGCTCAAAAGAACGCAATTTAACGTCGCGCCACCTGCAATATGAGTTTCAATCATTTAAATTCCAAACATCCCATGATTGGAGAAAATGATGGGAATCAGAAAACAGGCATAGAAGATCACACCTTCCAGTTCCAAGTTCCTCAACAGCCTGCACCAAAGCTTCTACTTCCGCTACAGAAAATGGTCTCCTAGTTCGACGCTGTGCAATTTCAGATCGCCTAATTTTCTGGTTCACAGGAACCACAGCCAGGGCATCAACATCCGTTGCTGGAACCGGAACCAGAGCTCTGGAATCTGGTGCAGTTGTGTCAGTTAATACGGTATGGGAGGTCATAGCTTCATGGTTACTTTCTACACGGTTGGTCAGATTAGTAATTGGAGAAGGGTCAGATAATGAATTAGGAATGCCTGAATCCACAGCAGGAGTCGCTGGCGACCTGTAAATAAAACATATTCATCAACTAAGTAACAAATGACTGAGAAGCTAACAGATTCTACTACAGTGGCAGGATCTTTGAAAGGAAAATCAGAATTACCTTTGTACAAGTTGGGGTGTGCTGGATGGCAACATAAGTGGAGGGTCTTCAGAGCATACAGGTGAGAGGGCTAGCACAGAACTGGGCTCTAAAGTGAAACCCAAAGAATCCATATTGTCTTCAGAAGAAATACCAGATTGTGACAAGGTCCTATTGTCATCTCTAATCTTCTTCCCATTAAGGAGTACCCCGACACGTATTCCACCACCAAGTATAGCAGTCACCATATCCATTACTGTTCTCTACAAGAATTAACAGAGGACAAATAAAATAATATTAGCAACCCCAGTTCACTAACAAGCTGCAAGTTAATGCAGAAATACTACAATTCAGGATTAGATGCCAATTAGTTTCCCATGACAAAGCTAATGTAAATGTAGTCAATATCTAATGACAAGAACAATTAATATGAAAACGGTATGTCAGTCATCAATATAAGAACTTTCCCATCCTGCTAATTAAAATCTCAGCGAGTTTAAGCATAATAATATAAAAGATCTCTAAGAAAAGAAAAAATTAATACAGTTCTGCAGAAGCATCAATCTTGGATTAGACATCTCAGAAATGGGCATCAAAATGAAAAGAAGCACTGCCTCTTTTAATACCTTCAGAGAAGCCACAGTAGCAGTTTCTGAGATCTCAATAAATGTCTCTGGAACTATAAAAGATTTAATGCTGAACTTCACTGTTCAAGAGAATACATCACACGTGAGAACTGCTATATGGCAAAACGCAATGAAGCACAGACAAAAATGCTCCTAACGAATCTGTCAAACGCTCTAGTCTCATACCATTAGAATCCTTGGAGTGGAGGGATGCTTGATGACCTCCAGCTGAAGATGCCACCCCATTTGCTGCACAGAATAATTGTAGATATTTAGTGAAAACAACAGAAACCCTGAGGGAAAGAGCATAATGAGTAAGGACGGACCTCCTTGCAACATTTTGTTCCCTTTCCTACCTTTCTCAGGTGAATTCGTAACACTTTCACAACTAAAACTACCGTCAAAAGTCTCCGACAAGCTTCGGTTGTGAAATTTCCTCCTTTTATAAAAAGCATCATGCTGGCATCTCTCTAGGTTGTGACATTTTTTTCTCTTGCGATGTGGAGGTTTTGTTCCACCATCTAAAATGTATAGAAAGAAATTTTTCAATAGAAGAAAATGAGCTTTTGAATAAGAACCAGCAAATATATTTTAATTACATGTGCAGAACACATGTGCACACCCATGCACAACAAAAGATGTAACAAACAGTAAACTCAAGCCATTGATCCTGCTCACCAGCTCTAGAAAGTTCAAAATCCCTCAATGTCGGAGCTACTTTCCAGTATCTTGAAGTCAGCAATTTCCTTAGTCTTCGGTCTCCAATACGTGACGTAGGCCTATAAACTTTCGACATGTTGCTAGATTTAGTGTTCCTAACTAAATTATCGTCATCATCTCTAACACCTAATTTAACATCATTCCTCTGCCTTGAAAATGAAGCAAAAGGGACAGGATCCCTGCAAGATGGCAATTTGACATCTTTTTCAGAATTGACCAATGCCGCATATGTTACACACAATTCTGTTGGATCTCCAGACTCCAGACCCTTAGTCTCTAACCCTTCTTCAAATTTATTTTGCATGCCATTATAACATGACTCCCCAACATTAGGGTAACCACCCTCCAGCTCCACTTTGCTTGGTCTATTCTCATTTGCACTAATGCTATTGAATTCAATGGCAGATTTCAAATCACCAGCATTTTTTCCTGAGAAACCAGAATCCATGGTTTTTGAAGTTCGTTCCAAGATTTCATCATCTTCAACAAGTGGAAATTCATTCAGTGAGCACTTCTGATTACAAATTTGTGACGCCGACTCTGAGACAACAGCACTCACCTCAGAGGTTCCCTGATCAAGATACTCTATTTTCAATGGTTTACATTCATAATGATGACCGTCTTTAACAGCATCCTTAACAATGGTGACATGATCATTTCCAGATGCATTACTAGAAGCAGAAGAACTTTCACTCTCCTGCAGTAGCTTTTTAGCTAAGGAAGCCAGTAATTCGAATGCACAGATGTCCTCATCTGGCTTCTTCAGTTGGGCCTTCTGCTAGAACCAAAATAGCCAGAAATAAAAGAGTTAAAACAGTTTTCAGCATAAAACACTAATAAAAATGAAGAAAGCCCTAGAACTTAGGTGATATATACCCTGATTGATCGAGGAGCCTTAGGAATAGTGGGAACGTGGAAACCTTTGAGTCCAGAATCAAGCCTCTTCTTTGACTTCATATTTCCAACAACGCACGAAAATGATAACTCATCAAACAAACAGAAGTGTGCTCATCAAACACAAAAGAGCATCCCCTGATTCCACTTCACTGTTATTAGTCCAAAAGGTAACCGTGTGTCAGTGTAATCTTAATGGTGGTTTGAGCAATTTGGAATAAATATATAATAATGGGGTTCCTCAAATCCACTTGTTTAGTGGAGCTAACACATAAGGAATATTATCAAACATACAGCCACAAAAACAAAGGTTGAAATGCAGCATTTCACTCATATAAACTCTATATGAATGCCAAAGCCAGAAATTGTTGCCAGCATGACAATTTTAATCACTCTTTGAGAAAGGGAAAAAATTTAAATGATCCAATTCACACCAACCTATGCTTTAGAGACCTGTAAGATGATCACTATATAACAAAATAACATAAGTATGGTACATAAAATCATAAATTACAGAGAACCAAAAAATCATGAATTACAGAACCAATTCAACTCATTACTTCCTCAATGAGTCAGAATGATCCAAACTCCGATAATTTGACTGGAAAAAAGAGGTTCCATATAATGTTTTTTCAAAATAAGAACATGCATGCATTTCTCTGATTTTATTCTATAAATTTTCCCTCAAATTCTTTGCTGCTGAATTAGATCCATAACTTAAACCCCAGAACCAAATCTCATTTCAAGTAGACTGCTACAAACAGAAACCAAAATGAAAAAAAAAAAAAAAAAGAAGACTGTGAATAAGATATCCCCGATGGGTATCAACGAAGCAGATCCCAAAGCTCAATCAGTCATCAACCGAAAAAACTAAAGTTGCAATTGATCACTAATCAGATACACTTGAGATTTCCAAATCCATAACCATCACATGTAAGGAATTGAGCTTGAATTTCATGAAATCCCGATCATAGCAAGCAATTCAACAATAAGATCAATTATGTTAAAAGAAAATTCCAAAACCAACAAAATTAATGAAATTATCCACTATCCAAAGTAAATTCCCACCAAAATTCATTTTTTTAAGAAAAAAAAAATCATGAAAGTAACACATTGAAAAGTTTCATATCATTGTTTAAACAAAAATGAGCAATTCATTTACGAAAAAAGTGATTCGAAATCAGGATCATTCAACTCCCACAAAATCAAAATTGTCGATCAACTCATCGAATTCCACAAAACCTCAGCTTGAGGATCGGATCATGATCACAAATGAAAATCGAAATTCACTTCTCATCACAATTCTTATCACATGATCATCAGATTCAGCATTAGAACACAAAATCCACCACAATTACGAATCAAAATATCAAAACAATGAAACCGAATGCTTTCAACTTACCTGTAAAAACCAACGATCAAATTCAAATCTATTACAAGAGTGAATCAAAATTCAAACTCTCTCTCTCTCTCTAAAATTCAGTTATTTCTTTTCCCTCTCTCTCTAGAAATTGGACATAAACGAAAAACCCCACACAAGAAATAACTGCTAAAACCCCCCCTTTTATTTATAATTTTTCATTTTTTATTGGCCACAAAACCGGATCAGCAGGTTTAGGGAACTGTTGTACGGGCAATAGCCGGTTACCAAAACTCTGTGGATTTGACACGCGTTTGATAATGAGCTCATTCTATGAAAGCCTTGGTCATTGGGCCACATTTCTTATTTTAGGATAAGATAAATCGATGTGGAATTTTACTTGTTTGAACTGAAAAAGACGAAGAACCCATTTGGTGTGGGTGGGAGTTGTTTAGTTTCGTGTGCTCTTTGTTTTATTGGTCCACATCAGATGGAATATGTTATGGTATATGCCCTTGGCTTGCAGAGCTGGTTATGCTTTGTAAACAAAGAATATTTGAGATCCAATCTTCTCATCGTTCGGCCACATGATAATAAGAAGGGAGCCCCTACATTACATTTAACAACGTAACATACATATTTCATAATAATTACATAAATTATAGGTCTACATATTTTGTGTGGTTGTTATGAAGTGTGTATGTTATATTTCATATTTTATTCACTGCGTGTGCTTCTTTAAATAAATTTTTAATTTGTACTTGAGTTGATGATAATTGTTGTCGTAAAATTTTTTATTTATTTATTTTACATACAAATTTATTTATATTAAAAAAATTACAACCTCTTGTACCAACCATATTTGTGATGGCACATCCTAGATATATAAGATGATCATAAACTAAAATCTACATATGAGAAATTGAGAACTCACATATTTTTCAACCATTTATTTACCATACCAATATTGAAATGTTAGGAGAAAATCACCATTAATATTTCATAATTTTGTTAGTAAAATATATAGTACGATGATTTAGTGAACATTAATTAGCAATTCACAACTTTAATATCATTAACATGAATCGTGATACGCCATATATGCAGTTATTCACCAGATTATTTTTGGAAAAAATAAATAAATATGAAAGAGGTAAAAAAAATAAACGACAATAAAAAAAAAGTGGTAAGAAAGGCAAATCTGTAGATTGCGAATTTGCGATTGCGTATTCAAAGTTTGGTTACTCAACTCCCAACGCATCTTGAAGAGACCAGAGTTTCTTAGACCACTTAAAAAACGTGTGCTTATTTATGTAAATCTAAAATTTGCGGTCTACTGTATTTGCAACTAAAATCTAATTATTTGTATTAATTTAAAAAAAAAAAAGGAAGCCGTGTAATTCACCTTTTATTAGATTTACTTAAATTTATTTGTTTTCTAAAGGATAAGCAAATTAATTATACAATCAACACTAATAAAAAAAAGGAATTAACAATTTAATGTATCGATTAAACATTCCATTAATTATTGGTTCTAATTTAATTTGACGTTGACAGCGTTTAGTCCAAATCCAATAACAGAAAAGAGAGAGACTGAGAGGGGAAAATTAAATACTAGCAACTTTTTTTTTTTGTAATTATAATTATTATTTAATATAATAAAGGATTGTTCGGGTTGCCGGTGGGAGATTCGGGGATTGAGTTGTGACGCTGTGTGGCCTAGAAGGTACCGTAAACGAGTGGCCGAAAAGCGGTTAACGGCCGTTTGTTTTGGATTAGGAGGATTTATCTACCCAAAGTCAATAAAGGTATCCCTGTTTCGCACGCTTTGCCACGTGTCAATCTCACTTGGCTTTTTGACACGTTTCGACTACTGTGTTGGGCAGGTCACAATTTTTTTTTTTGGGGTTTTTTTAATAATCTTCATCATTGATTATTCGTGGTCAAATTCCACTTTGCACGTCAAAATGGAAAATGGTCTGAGTCTCTGAGATAGGAGGTGGCTCCAATACCGAGGCACGCATGCAGGGGAAAGGAATAAATTAAATTAAATTAAATTAAATTAAATTAATTACTCGCTTATGAATTTTACTTCTCAACACGGACAATATGACCGACCGACAAATTTAAAAGCCGTGTAATTTCCCGCAACCACAGGAAGGCGAGGATTACCACGAGTCTTAAACTGGATGAATGACTAATTAAAGAAAATTTTGCATCATATAGCATAATAGTTGTGGGATGTATTATTAATTGATTTTATTATGCTTTGTGATGCAAAATAATTTTGAGTGGTTTATTATATTGTAAAATTCTTTTATAATGTCGTAAAATTTAAATTTTATTTTAAAAATTACATGCGTTTGTACTTAAAAATAATTATATATATAATTCTTTTTTAGTATGGTATGCTTACAATTTTTAAATACGGATGTAAATTTTAATTTTCACAATGGTGCCAAATGCTTTTACACTGTTGTAAAATAATTTTTCAGACAACTTATGATGGAAACACCTTTATGAAAACTCAAAATTATATTTAAAAAAATGTGGTGCCTGCAAGTTATGGGCAATCGTTTGTAACTTTTAAAATGTGTATTTAAAGTTTCACAAATGTGCCAATTTTTGTCGCACTTTCTTGACTCTTATCATTGTAGCAATAATAATGAAGAGTTTTATTTAGAGTATCCCAGTGGCGAAGGGGTTGGTTTCCTTTAGGTACGTATATATCTTCATTGACAAATTAATTGATTTTATAAGCATATATAGGATGATGCAATGCCACACAGACACTGACGCAAGGGCATGATTGTGTTTGTTTCCATGAATTATTGCCGTAATCTTTCCAAAGAAAAACATACAACTGCTATTGTTAAAACATAGAATTTATAACTTGAAATGTAAAAATTTATGGAATTTTTTTTAATACTGTTATATAGGACTGTAGGTATTACAATTAATATTTACAACTAGATTCCACAATTGGGACCTTCTTCGTAACATGTACTCCTCTCAAGCGCTGCCCAAATTCTTCAAATCCTCTTAAATATTCGAAAACTGTCCACTGCACTCACATTTAGTGAGAGATAGACTAGGTCCACTCAATTATTTGATAATTGAAAAAAAATTCTAAATAAACTCCATAAATACTTTTATGCAGGCTCGAACCCTTACACTCAACATTGTAAGTGTAAGCTTCTCTCACTGGATCAAAGGCCCGTTGGTAAAATTTATAAAAGTTGAGAGAGGGAGAGAGAGAGAGAGAGATGGAATGGTAAGGCATGTTACCTAAAGTTTGATCAAAATGACAAAGCTTAATTTGGGGAATACGGCTAGGCAAGCATATGCTCTAATAATGAACGACACACAAGGTCGTTGGATTAAAATCCAATGTCAACAAAGACACATGCGCTCTTATTAGACTGCTTTTGTGATTTTGAAGTCCGGAAACAAACACCCATGTGATTGCTTGCTCTGCTTGTGCCTATCTATCTGCTAAGCTAGGAGCTTGCTTGCATGTCCTGCCATCTAAGCTCGTGAGAGAGATGCAAAATTAAAATTAATTTGAAAAGATCACAAACCCACTTTATGCAATTGCTTGTGGGGGCGGCAAAAGATTATTCATTTATTTATTTGTTCTTTAATAAAAAATATTCAGTTTTTCTTAATAAACAGATGGGTATTAATTATTGCTTAATTTTCTCTTAATGATGACCGTATAATATGATCAAGGGATAATTATGATACATAGATAATGTAAGTACATATGTTTGGGGATAGTAAAAAGAACGGAGATTTAAAATAAAAAAAAAACAAATTTTAAGGTAATATTTTTTTTTGCATTTTGAGGGTTTGTGATTTTCTTTTTGATGGGATTGTAACCCAATTCATCCAACTAATAATACATTCGGATTTTAAAATGCAAAATTCTAGATCTAACATTCTTTTAATATGAAGGTATAGGGTTTGTGGGAATTGAGCAGTTTGAACTTTATTGGGGTCTCTTGATCAGCATGATGTTAAATAATCTTATTTATATTTTAGGCTTTTTAATAAGAATCTCTGTTTTTTAATCCTATATAGTTTTGTCTTTACTTTTCAAATACCATGGAATGCACTTCATACACGCAATTGAACAGTTGGAATAAATTATTAAAAAAAACCCCAATTTTAAAAAAAAAAGTAATGAAGTCGGTGAATTAGTTATATAGAATTTTAGAACAAAGCCTCATGGGATATAATTGTAATTAAGAAAAAGAATTTGCAACTTATAGATTAGTTTAGTTACAATTAATTTCTGTAATTTTTATAACTAAAGCTTTGTAGAACTTGGCACTTTAAATTAATAGAAATCATAGATTTTTTTTAAAAAAATTTATCTTCATCAATCATAATGATATAATATTATTCATTTTTCTCGTCTTTTTGTGGGAGAAGGATAGATGTGCTTTGCTAGAGGGACTGGTGTCACCATTCTTTTACAACAGACAACGGTTTGTGTTGATGTCGGTTGAGTTAACATGTTCCGTCTAATTTGAGCTCTCTTTAATTTGATGTAATTTTTGAGCGATATGAGATATGTCTTGTTGTAATATTTTAACGAAATCTTCTCTCGGCATAAAACTGTCTCATCGGAAGTTGTTGTTTCTTATACAATATTTAAGTTGACAAGTGATGCTTTAGATTAGTGGAAACAACGACAAGAATCAATTATTCGATAAGGACAAGATGAAACTAAAGAATGGTTTAATATGATAAAATTGATGAAAGACCATTTTATTCATTGTGACGATTTCAAACGATCTCTTTTTACACCGATAAAAGTAGAAGATGATGAGATTATTGATCTAACTGAGATTTTTAAAGAAGAGGTACAACCTACTATTGACTTGAGCATTGAGCCTAATAGTGTGATTGAGTTTACGTAGTAAAATCAAGTTGAAGAGACCCAACAATAATTGACATGATTATGCATATCTACGCTGAAGACAAAAAGATTATTCTTAAAGAAGATTTGGCTACAAAGATAAAGTTAATTGGATATAATATTAAGCAAGATTTGGAAAGAAAATGACTTAAAGGGGCTTAAGAGTGAGTACAAGGCTAATTTTTCTCGAAGATTTACTCATAAGCGTAAAAAATAAAGATGAAGTATGGAGAATTTCTAGTTTCAAGCACGATTGATGAGTAAGACTACAAGTTCAAGCTCCAAGATGCACTAATGCTCCGCTTCAAGTTATTTTAGGATTTTAATTTTTTTTATTTTAGGTATTTTGATTTTTTTTTAATTTTTAATTAGAGTCCACTTGGTATGTGCTTTAATATTTTATTTATAGTATAATTATGATTTAGTTTTCGTTTTTAAGTTAACTTTGGGAAATAAGTTTAATCTATTATAAATAGGGAAGTTTTGTTTTTATTTTCATAACTACAACTTTAATTATTCATCAATAACCCCTCTTTTATAATTTTTCTTTTGGATAATCTCAATTTTTGGATTAAAGTGTTATCTAATCTCATTTCAATTAGAGCATAACCTTATTGCGATAATTTAGTCCGGTACTAAAACAATATATAGTATTTATCTACCCTATCAATTCGCTTATGTTAGATTATAAATTTACAAAAAACATACATAAACTTCATCGTTTAATTTATAATGTTTTGATTAATCTGAGACTGTTTTCATATAAGGTGTCGTATTGATGACTACTGATGTCGAGAAGTTTTTAAAATACAAAATTGAGGAGCTTAGAAATAGTTGTACATAGCAACAATACAGTATTAAAAAAATAACGGATAATTGCACCTAAAAATTCTTTTACTCGTGTATAAAATGGGATATATATAAATAGATGATGAAAATCTGAAAACAAAGGGGTACTACTACTAGTTCTCTAAATTTGATTTCATTTATCTTATCGATAGATGTTTTGCTGTGATAAATGCGAATTAGAAGTAAACTGGGCCATTGTGTAAAGCCTTTAGTTGCACTTTTTATACCAATCCAATCCAATACTCGAAAGCTAGAATCCATGCAATTCAATATTCCTGACCCAACAAAACAAATCGCTCTGATGTCGCGAAGATTAAATTGGATTGGTTCAGGCCCACAGCGACTTCACTGTAACAATTAATTAACTGTTTGTCATTGTATTACCGGTGTATATTAATGTTACTTACTGTATTCCAACAAATACGTAGATCATTTGAAATAGAGTTGTTATAACTTAACTAAGATCTTTAGTTCGAGACTTGAAAATACATTGCATTGAATATTTATTGGGAGAATTTTACCGCTCTAGTGGTCTTATCCGGCTCGAATTTAGAGTGTCTAATATGATTTTCATATATCAGATAGTTTAATACACTGAAAAAAAGTTATTATTATAGTTGGGTTACTGCTTACTGGTCGTAGTATTAGTAATTGGGCTCTCCCAATCATCACAGTTTAGCAAACAGACGAGGATTCGTTTTGCAAAAATAAGAGCCTCATCAGAAATAAATCTGAAAAATTTATACACACACATACACATATGAATCCACGCAACTAGCTGTACCAGCCAAAATTCATCGATAGGCTACAAATTTCAAATGCAACACTATGATGATCCCATAAACGTTTTAAAAGCAAATGCAGAAGAAAAGGAAGATTTGGAATCGCATAACTATTTACAGCATAAGCAAGCAATGCATTACTTTGCCGTTAAAAAGTAAGCCAACAAAACATGCATAGGCCCCGATAACATCACACAAAATCTCTGGAAAATAATTCTTTCGGCCCCCTTTTTTAAAATGGTAGTTAGGTTAGTTGAAAACTTGATATGGATCTTCTGTCTCCAATCCATCAAAGCTTAAAGCATCAAGCAAGCAGAGTTGCAAGCTTGTGTGTATGGGCCGAGAAAGTTTTTGATGAAGATATGATGATACCGACCGAATTTGCTTGCTCAAGAAACTTGGAACCTTCTTTTAGTTTGGGGATTGCGTAAAGCCAGCTCAATAGGACCTATATATTTAGTTACAATATGTCTTGATGTTTCATATATGTCTAAAGAGCAGACATAAGAAAAGGAA
Source organism: Citrus trifoliata (assembly GCA_018350135.1). NCBI lineage: Eukaryota > Viridiplantae > Streptophyta > Magnoliopsida > Sapindales > Rutaceae > Citrus > Citrus trifoliata. The sequence goes on from CM031387.1 coordinate 22,013,124, forward strand.
AATGGTCCCTTTGATCATAATTTGCCTAATAAAGATCAGGCAAAATTTCAAGTAAAGCACGCTTGAATTATGAATCACTGTACATGATGATCGCACGAAATTATTTTTATTAACCAACCATTGATCAGTTTCATGATTAATTACCATTTTTTTGCCGTCCTTTTGTGGCTTAATTACATGTTTAGTGATTGCACAAGTGATCACTATGTACCCATATATATCTAATAAAATTTGAGAAAAGGATTTTCAGTGCTACTAATTTTACCATAACGAATAGGCAGATTCTTAACGTTTATTCGAAGATATCAAACATCCCATCGAACTCTCTATATATTTTCATTGTATATGGACTTTGGGCATGTGGGTTTATTAGTTATTTCTTTTAACTTCAACCCAATTCATGCTCTTCTTGGTAATTTAGTTAATAATCTTTTTCATGTTAACAAGAAAGGTATCAGGTTATTGTTATTTTGTAGTAGGGTAATAATTATACCAAAGCTTTGTTTCTGCTTGATTAATTTCAAATTATTTCGTACTTAACTCGGTAATTTAGCTAATAATCCATACTTACCGTATAATTCACTTCAAATGATCAATGCAGCATCTGTATACATGATTGACCATGAACTTATCGTAACGGTGAAAACAAAAATTAAGAACTTGAACAAGAAGAGTCGTGAAAGGAGAACTGCTGTGATAATTTTATGGTTAATCATCTACATATATATATATATATATATATATATATAGCCATGAATTGATTGATCATAGAATTATCACAACATCCATTTGAAGCAAACTACACAGGTGTTGGCCACTAACATCATCAAAATCACGTAACAGAAGATACACAACATATAGACACCACAGTTGCCCAGTCTGTGTTGACATTAATTACCTTGAAGACAAGTAATTAAATACTCCTTTGCTTCCTATAATTGGTTAGTCATCAATCCAGGAGTGGAGGTGTTCTATGGCCCCTCCTCCCTAGATTTTGAGAGTGATTAAAAAAGAGAAAATTATTGTTAATCTTATGAGTTTTAAGTGAAGATTAATGGGGAAAGATTATTGAATTTAATTAATTAATTAATTTGATATGGTGTTGGTGGCAACCTCACATGCACAAGGCATTAATCAAGCAAAAGAGGTGTTGTTGTGCAACAGCTTAATTATACAGAACGATGACGTGGTGGATTTACTAGATTTGTTTGGTGGGGTGCATCTGCATCTCATCTGCATGGATCCTGGATTTTATTTTATATATATTTTAATTTCCACTTTGCCTGCACTATAAATCTCATTTGCCTCAAAATTCCTTCAATGCGCCAGTGGTCAGTCCTGTGAAAGTAAAAGGCAAGAAAGCTTCAACGCCACCTAATTCAATTCATTTGATTTGATAGTCATAGAGCCTGCATGCCCTCGAGCCATAAAGCTTGACCTTTGTCGTAGGATTAGATCGACCTGATATGAATGAATATGATATAAAGAGAGTAGTAGTAGTAAGTAAGTAAGCAGTCCACTAATTAACTAAAACATCCGGCTAATGCACGGCGTAATACGAGGACCGCTGATTGCGGATTCTTTTCCAACTTTTGCACGTCAGTTCGTTACGGCGCCATTCCTTTCCGTTTTTCACTTCATTTAATTAAGGAAGTCAATAACAGTCGCTACTCTGTTTCATTCCTTTCCTCAACACTGTGTTCTTTTCCTTTAAGCTGCTCTCAAATGTTTACACTGTGTTTTATTTCATTTGATTCTTTATCATATCATGTGTACTCGAGTCTCTCTTTAGTGCTTCTCTCAAGTGTTTACCCACACTATTAATCTTATTTAATTTGATTTTTATCATGTGTAGTCGCGTACTTTATTAAACATAAACACACGGCAGAGTCAATTGTTAAGTTACGTTATTTGTAATTAACTTACAATTGATCTAAAATTAGTTTCTCAACAATTTGAACATTCAAATTTCTTACTTCAAGGAAGTTTTTGTGGGATAAATAATTAGTTTTCAACTCTTAATACTGTGAGTGAGTGGTAAATTTATATATGCTTCAAAAGAAAAAAAAAAAGAAAGCATGTTTATATATTGATTTCAAAACAACCCCAAAAATGATATAGATGTCCAACATTGGATGGACATCGGAGGCCAAGTACACCTTGCGTCCTGTCCAATCCGTACAATTTGGTAGTCCCTCCAAAATCTTATTTAAAAAAAAAAGAAGGGAAAATGAAGAAGGAAGGAAACAAAAAGAAACCAAATTCTTGGGGTGGAGCACATACTGTAATTGATGCCTCAACTTGGGAATGAAGCAAAGCAATTTCAATTCATGTATATCGATATCAGCCTCAAAGCTTCTTTACCTTTATATGTCATACATCCCCGACCCCATCCATATTCCACTTCATACCCTTTACCTTTCCCTAAACCCCACCATCCATTTTCCCTAAAATGGTCAGAATTCAAGGGCATTAATGTCTGCCCCCAGTCCCCACCCCATGGCCCATGGCTACAAGATTGAATTATTTTTACCGCCAGTTTTTAACTTAGTAATTAATCACGACTAGAAACAGCACCAATTAAGGGTGATAATTAAATTAAATATTGTCCCCAACCACAAATTAATATTTCAACTTTTTTGACAAAATTTCCCTCGCTTCTCGTCCATAAATACCACTCCAAACTCTTTGCCTTCTCCTCACACTTGCACTGTCACCCACAACACCAAGTCTTGATTTTGTTTTTCTTGGGGGGAGCATCTTATTCTTAATTAGTTGGGTTGAAATTAAAACCAAATGGGTGTCGCTGTGGGCATCATTTGTATTGTGACTTTTGTTACATTTTCCTCCCTTAGTGTTGATGCGAGAATCCCCGGCGTTTACGGTGGCGAAGCATGGCAAAGCGCTCATGCTACATTCTATGGAGGCAATGATGCCTCAGGAACAATGGGTACGCGTGCACTTAAATTTCACAGTGATTTATTTGCGTTTTGCATCAACATACATGATTATTTACCACCAGTCAACTGTTCCTGATTTGTTCGGTTGTGTGTAATTGTATATTTAACAAACAGGAGGTGCTTGTGGGTACGGCAATCTCTACAGTCAAGGATACGGCGTTAACACGGCAGCGCTAAGCACAGCACTGTTCAACAACGGGTTGAGTTGCGGTGCGTGTTTTGAGATTAAGTGTGCGAATGACCCTCAATGGTGCCACGCTGGGAGCCCTTCAATCTTCGTCACTGCCACCAACTTTTGCCCTCCGAATTTCGCTCAACCCAGCGACAATGGGGGGTGGTGCAACCCTCCTCGCCCTCACTTCGATCTCGCCATGCCCATGTTCCTCAAGATGGCCGAATACCGCGCCGGAATTGTCCCTGTCTCTTACCGCAGGGTCCCTTGCAGGAAGAAGGGCGGCATCAGGTTCACCATCAACGGTTTCCGTTACTTCAACTTGGTCTTGATCACCAACGTTGCTGGTGCTGGGGATATTGTCAAGGCTAGCGTCAAAGGTTCCAGGACTGGGTGGATGAGCTTGAGCAGGAACTGGGGACAGAACTGGCAGTCTAATTCTGTTTTGGTTGGTCAGTCTCTCAGCTTCAGGGTCACTGGCAGTGACCGCCGTACTTCCACTTCTTGGAACATTGTCCCTGCTAATTGGCAATTTGGTCAAACTTTCACGGGAAAGAATTTCAGGGTTTAGTTTCAAGCCCTTTCCCCCACTCCATGTTTTGTTGTTTTTTTCGCTTTTTTTGTTTTATCCCGGAAAGTGAGAAAGAAAATGAGGGAAAGTATACTGTGTAACTCTGTCACTGTGAGTGTGAACTTTTTGACTTTGACGGATTTGGTTGGAGACTGGGTTTGGTTTCTGTTTTGGTTGAAGTGAGATGTAAAAGCTGAAGTGGCTTCAAAGTAATAGAGAGCCCGCAGCTTCCAAGTTAAATAGATTCGGTTTTATATTATATGTTTACAGTTTACTTCACATGATAATGATAATCATCTACGTACAAGTGTCTTAATTTAATCTCATAAGTTAACCTTGTTTGCATTTATGACTGGGGATGTGCAAGTGTTTTCCTTCAGAGTTCTAATTTGACCACAGGCCATTGCCACTGACATCTACTCAATTCACTTGTACTTACAGGTATTTTAAGAAGATTACAGTTGTAATGATTTTCTCATTTTCAAGAAGTGAGTTCGTTACTAGTCACTAAGCCAGAAGGTGTATGACGGTAACTCATGGTCAGAGGTGAGGCTGTGAGGGTGGGGCTGGTTGTTCTTCTAATCTGATTACGAGGTTTCTCTCTTGTTCTGATAAGTCCATGAAGGTTTCAGTTCAAATTACTAGCAAACAATGCAAAGAAATCGCATCAAGAATGCTTAGGTTGCTTTATATTGTAACTGGGAATGCTTATTCTTTTGTCAACATTACACTTGAGCTTGCAACCCACAAGCACAAGTTCCAACCATGGGATTTCAAATCAACCAAACTATTCCAACCATTCTTGCTAAGGTCATTGTTTGATGAGGAATCCTCCAGGATGGTCACTGTTGCCGTTGAGCTCTTCCAAGTATGGCAGAATCAAAGGGTTAGCTTGGTTTGCTTGTTCCAAATCCAACTTCTATTCAGAGCTTCAACACACTGCACACTGGAACCACTCAACCCAAGCACCAAAACGACCACACAATAAATTCTTGTCTTAAAAAGTAGAGAATTTACACAATAAATTCTTGTCATTACTCTTCAATCAAGGCCGTCTAAACTAAAATCGCAGAACATTTACAGCCCCGCCCAAAAGATAAGTAAATGAAGAAGAAAATGTGAGATGGAATCAGTAGATAAAAACAGGATTAAAAAACCTGTCATCTGTGGATCCATCACTACGGTTGTCTGGCCGCTGCCTGATCACTAGCTTACTTCCAGAAAACAAAATAATCTGTTACTAGAAAACCAACTAGTGGCCAGGCTTTCAATGTTGCACCGTTGTTCAAGCGAGAAATCAGAATCAAAATCCGTTTTCTCGCAACAAACACAACAAATGCTAAGCAAGTAACAAGAGAAAATCACGGGGCTCATATCAAGTGTAAAAGAATTTTATAATATCTTTCAATGTGGGTAAAAAAAAAACCCAAATCGAAAATGGGAAAAAAAGAATTTTCTCCAGCAAAATTCAATTGGGTTGGGTTTTTTATTTCTTGTTTTCGTAAAACTTTGAACCCACTCGAGTCCTCTCTCTTTGTAATCATTGCCCACAACCCTTCCATCACTGAAATAGTGAAAACAAAAAGAAAGAAAACAAAATTTCAGAAATCAGAGAGGAAATTCATTTGAAGCTTTCTTAGATTAGATGACCAAGCCGTTCGATGTGCGATAAGAAGACTCTTTTCTACTAGGGTTTTGGCGGACGAGGTTTTATATAGAGTAAGAGGATGGAGGAATGGTGGGCTAGGGTTCCATCTTGCAAGCCCATTATTTCTAATGATCCATGACCTCCATTGCTCAACTCTTGTCGTACGGTTCTTGGATATGAGGACGACATGTCACTTCTTGGCTACTTCGGAGCAAAATGTTTTAATTGGCGTTATGACTGTGGATAATATAAGAAGTAAGAGGTGGGCATTTGGTTCGGTTTTGTAGAATCAAACCGAGTTAAAAAATCAAATAGTTGAAAAGATTAAGAACTAATTGGTTCTTATTTAGTTTGATTTAAAATTAAATCGAATTAAAGAATTGATCAGTTCACTGCTTAAAATTAAAAAATATTATTTATCTATAAGAATAATATTTATTTATTATAAATTTTTCTACATTAATATTTTTCTGTAAATCATTATTGTTAGTTATGATGTAAATTTTATCTCAATTTACTAGGTGATAATTACAACTAAGAATGACCCTCTTAAAATTGGGCTTTCTCTTTATTGGATTTAGTAATAATGAATTTATCCTTTCAACTAATTTTACTAGGCCTTTGAATTTTCTCTTATATGTCCACTTCCTTGGTAGATGAGGATATCTTTTTTCGATGATACTCTATAAACATAAGAAAACGATCAGAGGGCTAGTTTCACCGATGTAAATCATCTAATGGTCAAGGTAGTCACTGAATTTTTGGACATATGAATTTAGAGAGAGAAAATCAACATTTCCCCTTTTGAATCAATTTTTTCTCATCTTTTAATAAAAATAGAACATATATATTTATAAGTGAAATTGATTTGACTTGTGTTCTAATTACTTTAATGACAAATGTCATTATTTTTATGTCATTTAGCAACACTTGTCTTCTTGTGCCTATGCTAATTGATACATGAATATGCAAGCTTATATACGGATCAAAGGAGGAAGCATTTTAATCTTATGCTATGTTTACTTATTACGAATGGGAATAAGAATTAAGGAATGAGAATAAATGATATGTTTACTTAATTAAATAAGAGGTGGAATGAGAATGAAAGTGGTGAGTCCTACATAAAAATTGAGAATGATTATTAGAGTTTCCATTCCCATGGGAGGAGATGAGAATGAGAATCTCATTCCTCTAAATTAACCATATTACCCCCACCTAAATCTTAAAATTCTCATTTTATGATGATGATTATTATTATAGTAATTTTGTTATTAATATTAATTATAATGATTAATAATTATTATAGTTTACAATAATAATAATAATAATAATAATAATAATAATAATAATAATAATAATTGTTGTTGTTGTTGTTGTTATGACAATAATAAATTAAGGACCGTTTAGTAACTTGTAACTATTTATTTAAATTCCCACAACTAAAGTAAATAATGTATTTTGATTCTCATTTCTCATTCCGATTCCAACCCATTTTGATTCCACTCTATTCCGATCATTGATTAATAAACACACCATTAAATTGTTTTCCTAAGATCTTGGGATCATAAAAATCTTAAAATTTAGAAAGTTTATCTTAAGTGGCTTGTCCTTCAAACTTATAAAGTTTATTCTTAAAATTTTTCGGCCTTAAAATCTTTCCACTTAGGATAAACGTGGTCCATCTCTTCATAAGTTTAATATGGACCAAATTTATTTGGTCATTCGCTGCGCCTATTCTATTTTTAACCCAATATTAATGGTTACAATTGAATTGAATTAAGAAAAAAAATTCAAATTTAGGTAAAAAATCGAAAATTTTAGCAAATATACAAGAAAAATAATCACAATTCTTAAGGCAAATAGTATTAAACCAAACCGAATCGAATGTATGATTCGATTTGTATTCGGCTCATATATTTATGAACCAATCAGTTTCAATTTAGTTTAATTCCGTTTAAAAACATAACCGAACCGGCCGTTCAGTGCCCACCCTTACTGGAGAGTTAATATTTTACCCAAACAAAACGAGACCAAGAGAAACAAGTCATGCAAATAATGGTTTTCTTATTCTTTCAAATGAAAGAAGCCAATTTGAGAGGAGAAAGCCGAGACGATATGATAGCCAACAACTTTTCGGATTTTTGTATTTCAATTCCAGTGTCAGTTTACAAACAAATTGAGAGGAGAACAATCACCGGCCATCTTCTCCATCTTCTCCGCACCGGCCATTTGAATTACAAAGCTTCTCTACTGATTTTGCAGAGCAGAACCGAATTCTATATTTATTTATTTACAAAATATATCAACCAACAAAGTGGGAGATAAACAACATATATTCATAACCGTTGGGTATATTATTACATGGGATTTTTTTTTTTTTGAGAATTTGAGATCTTTCAACGGGAAAGTGGTGGTGCAGGTATGCTTACCAGACAGCACTATACTACTAATTCATTAGCTGTTTGTGGCGCATCAATCAACTATAAGTTTTGGAGACCAATATTCATATGCATATGCATGGGAAGGGCACGGCTATGAGTCAACGAAATATCCGAAAGAGCTTACACAATCTTGGAAAACACTAGCGTCATCAATATCCACAGCATGTCAATTAGCAGAAAACAATCTTTAGCTACAAGCACATACAGGTTCAGCTTCAAGTCTTAACAAGACTATACGTGCTATCTGCATTCGCACATCAGTCGTATTATATAGAATGCTACTGGAAAGCATATTCAGGCACAAAAGAAGCAGGTTAACTAGGAAAAATCCATCTAAATCTTCTGCAACCCTTAAAACAGGAAAATGCCTATATACTTGATGTTTTAAGTGAAAGGTGAAAGGTCTTTATATCTTTCTAGTTTATACTAGCGTTGCTTCTCCTTTGTTAAGCTTTCTGCCCAATAAATGTGCAACTTCTGGCAGAGTCGCCACCTGGATAAAAATGACAAGTCAGTAGAACATAATCGACCAAAAATCCTAGGAAGCAGTTACATAGTTTTGCAATGATCTGCATCAAAATTGAATTCGAAACTAACTTTAAGATCTTCAGTTGTCTGACTGAATGGCCTTGCCTTCAAATCCAACCAAGTGGCAGAAGCCATTCATTGCCTTTATTCACATACAGCATGACACAAAACCAAGCGATTCCAGTGTTGGCCAATGCATTAACTATCCAGCTTAACTCATTTCTTTTCATCTTTCTTAATCTCATTTATTCTTCATCTTCAGATAATTGCTACTCTTTATTGTTTCTGTAGCTCTCTTCACTTCTCTTCATAGGACCAATCTAATGTTCTGTAATTCACTTGGGCAACACAGCTAATTCATTTAAAGAATAGCCTCCTCAAATATGAGTAGAAACATACAAGTTTTTCCATGGCACATTGACCTAACATGATGCCAAATGTTGATCTAACTGCAGCTTTATTAGCTCACCAGCAGTTACACGTCCCAAGTTCCAGATATTTTTGTAATTTCCGAATACTACAGTAAAATTTTACTTCTAATGATACTTAAAACTGCAGATCTAAACAAAACAATAATTCTTAGCCATTAGTAGTGAACATGCAAGTCCAAAGTAGACATTAATTAACTACATATACTTACATTTTGGTGCCAGCATTAGGTTTAACTTCTTTTACGCTTAGGTCGCTTTGATTTCGAGAATAAATATTGAATAATTTCTTTCAAGGTGGCTCTCCTCCTCTCCTTCTTGTTCCAAACCTCAGGGACAGGATACCGTGAACTTGGATTAGATTCATTCAATTCCAGCAATGCATTGGTTACAACTTCATATACCTCAGCATGATCATTTTTCAGTTCTTTCAATTTTTCATCTTCATCATCTATTATTTCCTGCATTTATCAGGAATTAAATCAAAATATGATACATATTTCTGATAAGTGGTTCACACAAACAAAATTATTCCACTATCTTTGCTGCAGCATCTGTGAAGACTGATGACTAGGTTTGCTTCAATGCAACAGAATTAGTAAATTGCTTCATTGAGCTTTCGATAATAAACAGTTTAAGAATTTTAAACAACTTTAGAGTCTGAAGTTTTACACTGTATATTAAGTTTTGCTTGATGGCAACCAAATTCCCGAAAGCAAGGCGAGTTCTTCCCCTCACATGATACATTCTAGAAAATTATACTTCTAATTTTATGCAAGGCACATTTGGAGCTAGTCAATTTTTTTAGAATAAAAGGTTCATAGTCTTTCAAAGGTATCTAGTTATCTTCAATCCTTCGTGAACCCTAACAAGAGATTATAATAGCAGGAGTTCAATTCACTAAAGGCTAACAATTTCATATATTGTCACTCATCTTTCCAAGCCCATGCACAATATTTTTTCCTTTTCCCTTTTGTTTCCTTTTCTCTAAGTCAACATGAAGTATTTCCAGTACAAGCTGCAGTATAATATGGTCCAAAATAGTGTTATTCACAGTACCAGTTGTCGGAGGGAAAAATGGCACAGAACCTAGCATTGATAGCTAAATAAAGGGGAAGATTTAAATTGCGTTGCTTTGTTTTTCTTTTGTTTGTGAGTTTGTCTTTGTTTTTTCTGGTAGCTTCCTGACCCAACAAACAGTTGACAAAAGACTATTTCCACTACTACTCTCATTCCTTGAATTCATGATGTCAGGCAAGTGACTACTCCTGGCCCTATAAACTTGTCAAATAAGAATGATTTCAACCACTCATTTATTGAATGTTTGCCCATTTAATTATTATTTTTTCCAACAGAACAGCTAGGAGTCACCTAATTGTCGGTATTTCAAGCAATGTAAGAACTTACTAATGGTATGGTTTGCATAGCAAGCCAATGACTATCTAGCTCATCCACCTTGTAGGTACAAGACTGGTTCCAATTAAAAATTCTTCCCTCTATCCTTATTTTAGTTATATTTTTTCAATCAAAATCCTTCCACTGATCTCCTTTCAAAAAAAAAAATAAATAAATAAATTCCTTCCACCAATCATGCACTTGTTTATATTCTCAGACCCATGTTAAAGTTTCAGAATGGTATGGGTAAATAGGGGAATATACATACTTGCCATATGCCTCCATTTTTCACTTGCTTGAAAGGATGCCAGTTAGAATCCCCCAGATATCGTTCCCACAACGAACACAGCTCAGCAGATATCTCCTGCCAGTCGCCATTGGAGTACTTCTCTGAGCACATATCATCAAACACTTTTCTATTAATCTCCCCCATTCTTTTAATTAAAAGTGTTGAGCGGTTATTCAACATATCCAACAAACCCTGTAAGGCCAAAACTTATTGAGCATCTAATATTTACTACTTGACTGAAGATGCATTTTAGCCAAGTAGAAAATAATTTATAGAAAATGATAGCATAAATTCAAATTTTACTGAGTAACACATGAAAATTGAACTAATATACACTTATTGACTCTTTGCGAGCATCGTGCAACTCTTTCCTGGTGGTCAACTCTTTCACTGTAAGGACATTGTTCAGGTTTTGTGATTCCTCTAACTCTTCTGTTTTTTCCTTTAACTGATTAGTAAGTGCTGAGATCTGAGCCTTCAAATTGCTGGCACCTTCTGAGGGATTTTGATTTTGCAACTTCCCTTTTAACTGCATCAGTAATAATCCAAATGGTGGGTTGCTTCACAGAATTTCATCTTTATGTTATGATAAAAATTCAAGCAATAATTCATTTCCAGATTCAGAATAAAGCATCAATAACTATTAAAATAGAGGAAAGAATGGAGAAAAATAGAAGCTACAAATAAGCAATATTAGAAAATTAAAATGCAGGTAACTGAAAGTAAGTCACAAGCAGCTAAGCAAGCGTGATTCATGGTGTACACACACAGTGGCTCCCCAAGATACTGAAAAGTGAACAGGCATTCTGACATTGCATGGAATAACTGAAAGAGTATTAGTAATTGCTATTGTTGTAGATATAAACAGAAATGACTTGTTTCCAAGAATGTCTCAGGCACCTAGAAATTTTTTACAAGCCTCTTCTATCTCATCCATTAACCTTTTCCTCTCCAAATCATTCTGGGCCTTGCACTCCTCCAATTCTTTGGTTCGCTGCTCGAGCTCTTTTTTCTGATACATCTTCAGCTTGATATTGATGGACTTCTCCTTTCTGATTTCTGACAAATTATGATCACAATATGTGAAAGGACCAGTTGAATGAAGTCTGGAAATACAAGCAGTGATATTCAGACAGAAAAAAACATTGAACTGTGCCTGTTTTAGTCACTTAATAGCTACAGATAAAGTGGGCACATGTCACTGTTGTTTCTATCTGCACTCTGTCAGCCAGTTCCTTATACATTTTTCAGAAAATACTGTCCAAACAAGGGATAGTAAAATCAATCTAAATGCTTTGCCATTTTAATCTTTTATTAATCTAGGAAGATGTAACTCCATAAGGCTGCCTTGCTTGAGTCTGATTCTAGAATAGATGGGATGATAAAGAGAACTTTACAGATCAATATCTCTAAACTTCAACAATTACTTGCAAACATACCTTCAATATATTCTTCTTTAAGTTTCCTTTTCTCATTCATCAACTGTTCCACAGTTGCGGATCTCTCACGGTACATCTTCTCATACTCATAATACATATGCTCAAACTCCAATGATCTTCTGTCACTTTTCATAAGCTTCTCCATAAGGCCAATGACAAGTTTGCGAGCCACTGCAGATGCGTCATCCAACTTCTGTTCCATCTCAGCCAATTGCTGGTTCTTGGAATCAATCTCCTGTTTAAGGCTTGCAAGCTGGCTGACTTTCGTCAGCTCCTCTTCATATCGTTGATCATCCATATCAACTCTTCAATACATAAGCAATTAACTATATGGATTAAATGCATACATTAAAAAGAAAAGAAAAAGAAGAAGAAGAAGAGGATGATTATCACCATTTGTATCTCAACAGAAAGTTATCAAGTTTAAGTGCAATTCTTCAAGTATATAGAAATAAGAGGAAGACTTAACATTTTTTTTGAGTAATATACCGTGCAGATTGTTTGCAAATCATTGCATTTTCCTCATTCAACTTATGTTCCATCTTAAACAACTGCTGGTTTTTGTGGTCAATTCCCTGTTTAAGACTCGTGAGATGGCTAACATTCTTCATTTCCTCTTCACAATCTGGATTGTCCATATTAAGTCTTCAATTCACAGAAAGTGGATAAAAGGATCAACGGATATTAAGAAAAGAAAAGTAAAAATTGATTTCAGCAAAGAGAAAAAAAAAAAAAACTAGATATCAGCATTATTATATCGTTAACAGGAAGTCATCAACTTTAAGTGCAATTCTTCATGTATGTGAAAATAAGAGTAAAACTATTATTATTTTGTAGGAAGTCTAAAAAATATTCTGTTAACAGCTTTTCCATAAGCATAAAAAGCTCTTTTACCCTTGGTCCTTACCAATAAAACCCATCGTCAGAACTTGTCCTCTGGATCGGTTCATATAACCATTAACCTTTTACATATTTAGTCTATAAGGGATTTTGGGCGCATAATGAAAATATGCTTACATAGGAAGCACTTTTTTGGCAACGCCAAAAGCAGGCTCACAAAATGCCTACAATATGTATCTGTTACAGACAAGCATGACAAATCACGTATTATATTTATAATTGTTCACATACATCAACATTTGGTCCATTAAAATTCCAAAAAAGCAATGACATTGGAAACCCATGAAAACAAACCCACATTTCTTTAACATGCATAAAAAGAAAAGGCCAATTAAGACACAAAAAACGCCACTACGTTAAAGATTGGGGAACTGAGCTTACATTGAAGAACTTTGAACTTTGAGTAGATTAAAAGATTGGAACTTTCGAAATCAAAATGCTGAATGAACATGTGAAACGCAGCACAAGCACAAGAATGGTGTGCGAGTGAGTACTAAGCTGAGTCTTTTTCAGAGCGCCAGTCCTGAGCTGCTCAGTTGAACGGGCAAAACTTTTTAACATTAATTTACATCGAAGTCCCTACATTAATATAAAATTTGAACAACCTTCTCTTTTTAAGAATTCGTTAATAAAGTCCTTCCTAATTTTCAAACTATTATTCACGCAAGTCCTCGGCTTACTGTTAACCCATTTAATAGTTCGTGTAATTGTTTTAACAGCAGAGGAAAAAGACTTCAGTTCTACCCACCGCAGAGGGTAAAAGACAACTACATAGAGTGCATACAAATGAGTCCTCATCATATATTATATATTAGTATCAGTTGTAATTAAAGAACTCAAGATTGAATTACTTGTGCAAAATTCACCTCCCCTTTGAAGAGGGGCAAATTGATCAATTTCCGACTACAAGTTGGAAGCGGCTTAAAATGTATAGATTTAAATGAGGATAAGGTAAAATTAACCTGCAAAGTAAAAAGACAACAGTGATTTTGTTTGGACAAAATGTTACTCAAAGCAAATAAATATACAATCACTTCCCAAAATACCCAAGTCCAAGATTATTGATTAATCAAACTCAAGTAATTGTAGAGTTCTGCACAACTAATAAGCATCAACAAGCATAAAATGAGAATCTTGTAGGCGAGAACAAAACACAAATCCTTGCCTCTGCTTCATTGTCCAAATTTTAACATCTTTTTGGATTAAATTAACAATCAGAATATGAAAAATAAAATGATTAAATTTACAGTCAGATGGTTCTTTCACCTACACTTTTTTCCCAATACCACCATAGAGTTTCAGAGATACATGCTAAACATGAATATAGTTATTTAAAGAAATCCCATTACACGATACAAAAATTTACATGACCCAATGGGGCTTTCGCTATACCTCCCCAGTTTCCAGGTATAAAGCTCCATTTGAGCAAATGAAAAAATTCATTTCCTGTAACCAAAGTCAGTATGAAAATAATGTCAAAACATTTAGTTTTTTTTGGTCACCGTATAATACGTAAAATGAAACATGCAAACCTTCAAGCGATGCCTCCCTTGCGGTGAACTAATAATTTCCATTGTTTCATTAAAAATGCTACTCCCTCTTGTAGAGTAGCCTTTCTCCCTTCTTTATAATTCCACAACTCCGAGGTTATATACCTCCCACTTGGATTGTATTCATTGATCTCTACCAAAGCTGTGGTCACTGCAATGTACACTTCTTCACCCATTTCTTTCTTCAGACCTTTCAATTTTTCATCTTCTCCGTTTATTATTTCCTGAATGAGTAGCATACTTTATGAAAACTATTGCACATTTAAAGGGAAGGAAAGTGATGTTGGACAAGAAAAGGCATATAAAGAAAATTAAAATATATGTTGAATTTGGACCAATCAAATATTTTTCTCATTAAATTCACCAGAGCAGTTCTTCATAATTATATATCAAAGCACGCTTTGCCATCTAAGACATGGATAACCATCCATAAATACATTTAACCAGGCAAAGCATGTCAAGAACCGACATAAATGAAATGCACAGGCATAACAATGTCCAACTGCTGAATTTTTTGAAATAAGAGACAAATTTGAACAATCATCATTGCAAATATATACAAAGAAGAGTTCAGTACAAATGTTTTTGAGCATTTTGTTTGAAAATATACGGAACACTGTGGGAGAGAGAGATCACTAAAACTTTGAAACTATGATACAAGTACTCTGACAGTTTCATCTCTTCTCAAATGCTTGAAAATAAAAGTACAGTGTTACAACACAATAAAAGTTCCCTAATATGCTTGGAAAATCAATTCCAGCATTCTGGAGAGATAATCTGCTAAACATCTAAGGAAATAAATAGAAAAATAACTTAGAACATGGACAAATCAAATTTTGAGATCAATGAAATGCACACCTTATGTTTCCCTTCAGCTGTAATGACTTTGAAGGGATGCCAATCTGGATCCTTAAGATACTCCTCCCATAATGAGCACAATTCCGAAGCTCTCTCTTCCGCTTCTTCCTCATTATACTTTCGATTCATTACTTCAAGAAAAGGTTGATTGTCAAGTTCTCCCATTCTCTTGAGACCAATATGAGCACGACCTGATAATTCTTTTAAGGCCTATGAAAAGAGTCGATCAGCATCCTCACAAGCTAGAGAAACTTGTAGAGAGGGTTAAAAAGCATTGAGCAGACTTAAAGAACCAATAATAAGTCTTAAACCAGCATTCACAAATCATTTAAAGATGAACATTGGACCTCATCATACACCAAAGAAGGCAATTACATAAATTACTGACAGTGAAAATCCTTCCAGCATAATCATAATTTAAAACCTAGAGTTTTCCGATTTTCTCATTCACTCATGAGTTACTGAGTCACCTCACTTATTTCTCCCATCAATTACAGATAATTATCTAATAGCACAAGAACAGATACAGCACAGTGATCTATTCAAATTCATTTCTTCAGTTCAGATCTATCATCTGCAGTACTGTGAAAGATCAGTTCGGGTAAGTGAAATAAATTCAGAAATAGAAAGAGGTCAATAGTACATTAAAAATTGTCACGATTTGTATGTTTCCCAAGATTAGGGGAACCATCTAAATGGAAATCATAGGGCTAACTGCTGGAGTAGATATCCAGACTAATGGAAGAACAAATACTCACATTAATCAATTCTTTACGAGCATCCTGCAGCTCATCATTACTTTTACGTTCTCTTATGATTAGAGTCTGGTTCAATGCTTCCAGATCATCAAGTTCTCCTTCCTTTTCTCTCAAATCTTTAAGCACAGTTTCCATCTTTTGCAGAACCTCTATATCACCGTCATCTCCCATATGCTTCATCACATTTAATGAGCCCTTCAGTCGCTCGATTTCCAGTGCCAGTGCTTGTTTTGCATCCAGTTGTTTTTCCAGTTGAATTATTCTGTTATGAAGGTCTTCTTTCTGCTTCTGTATGAGATTAAAAGTTGCAATGATAGTCATCTATTGTCTGGCTTTGAGTAATTGATATGGATG
This sequence comes from Citrus trifoliata, assembly GCA_018350135.1. NCBI lineage: Eukaryota > Viridiplantae > Streptophyta > Magnoliopsida > Sapindales > Rutaceae > Citrus > Citrus trifoliata. The sequence continues at coordinate 22,029,415 of CM031387.1, forward strand.
GATTGTGGTTACAACCAGAGCATTTAAGGAAGACAAACCTTCTGATCTTCGGCTAGCTTCCTAACATTTTCATCAGCCTTCTGTTGTACCAATGAAGCCAATTGAAGCGAATTGTTTCTCATGGCATTCTAGAAGAGAATAAAATTTGTTTACAACCACACCTTTTAGCTTTTTCCGACATGACATATAAGACCAAAAAACAAATACTCAAAGTAACAGCATCAGTACCTTTTCAATTTCCTCAGCCAGAATTTTTCTATCATTTTCATTCTGCGTCTCTCGCTTTTCCAGTTCTTCGCCACGTAACTCGAGCTCTTTTTTCTGAGACTCCAATTGCAACTTGAGTTTTTCATGGTCAGTAAAAATTCTCTGAAAGTGGTCTCGTGCGCTAAGTTGTATCTTCTTTATCTCTTTGAATTTATAAAAAGAAGGGCATAAGTGAATGATACCACAATTTCATGGTATAAAAAATAACAAGGACATGTAACATTCAAGAGAAAAGAATCTCATGTACTCTTCCTAATGGTCAAAGAAGATATAGTGATAACAATGGAATGGCTAAAAAATTAATTACTTAATGTCCTAGGATATTCATGATTATTTCTAGGTAATAATAAATTCTATGACAACCGACCTTCATTATATGACTGAAGAAGCCTATCTTTCTCTTCCATTAACTTCTCAACAGAGTTCGAAGTCTCAGTGAATCTTTCCTTCATCTCTTCCAAATGCTTGTCTTTGACCTCAATCATGTTTGTCAGATTAGAAACAAGAAGATTCTGCTTTCGAGCTTCTTCCTCCATCATTTCAGAAATGGTTTTAAGGTCTCCAATCTTGCGCAGGTGATCTCCAATGATGTTTTTTAAATTGTAGTCATCAGAACGGGCAACCCACGCATAAAGACCAGATTTTTCTTGATTACTAGCATACCAATCCTTTTTTCCATGATGATCTGCCTCATAAGCTTTCTCAAAGGACATGGCATTATGTAACCCTGGCCAATCTTTGTGGAATTCTACAACAGCGCATCCTGAATGGCCCCGAAAGTTCCACAGTGGATGAACTCTTGTGGGGTTGAACCCTCTCCTAATCAGTTCATCCCTCAGCTTGGATCCACTTTCTCCCACAGACCGCCCATCCTCTGCCCTTCTAGTAGGAATATTCACTACAATACCTGTCCAAGGCCACACAAACTTCTCATCATGGCTACAACCAGTCAGAGGATCACCCTCATTCACAGGTTTTGAAGGACTGCCTGCGTCTTGTAGATCTTTCTCCAAGTATTTTGCCAGAGCTAGATGATTTGCCTTTTCTTTTGCACTTCTTTTATTTGAAGTACTATTGCCCACCCCAGAAGCATGTTGAAGGAGATCCTTATAAAGGTATTCTTGCTTTCGTTTTTTGGGACAGTATGGACAAGTAAAAGCTTCATCTGAGATTTTCACACTGTGGTTTCCACTCTTTAATTTTTTGTAAGATTTATCTTCGTACTTGAGCATTTCAGATTCACTTATGTCTGAATCCTCTTCTGAGCTGTGTTCCATTGAACTTCCCGTTGAATCTCAGACGGCACCTGAATTACAATATAGTTGAGAAGTGAGTTCTGCGCACATAGAGCCTAAGGAAACCAGAAACAAAATGACAACATTTTATCCAGACAATTTACATTCTTTAGATTTTATGTTAATGCCATTAAAAATAAAACACAAACTCCATAAAGAATTAATAAAATCATTCAATCAAGTCATTCCCCAAGGGAGGAGATTGAAAGCATAAGAACAACTTACCATAGAATTCACTAGAATATACAAGGAATTCTAAATAACAACCATCTAAACTGCCCTAGACAAAACTTTTTGTGCTAGAGGAAAAGTATGAATAAAGCAAGCAAAATTTTCCATCAAGTGAATAAATTAAATCACCGTAAGACAAAAATACAAAAACTTCACAGAAATATTCCACACGAACAGTGCAATATAGAATGATCATTCACTGATCCCACTACTTGCCCAGCAAATAAAGTGAATACATTTTTTTTTTCTTAATAAAAAGACGAGACATTTGGGCAATGCTTGCATTTTTTTTCAATAAGAGTTTGAAAAAAGAGAAAAGTAATTAAAAACAAATAAACAAAACTAATATCCAAATGAGTAGATTATAATGTTAAAAATATGAATTAGAAAAATAAAAGCTTGCATTTTTTTTTAATGGGTTTGAAGAAACTTACTAAAATCAGCTGAAATACGAAGAAAAACATTAAAAATATAATAATAAATAATAGTATTAATACTGGAATTAGCTGAATTGCAATGTACGAGTTGACAATCCTCCAAAATAATATGAATTTGAGTAAATTTTGACAAAAATGCATGAATTTAAAACGAATTTAGCTAAAATAAGAGTGAGAGAGACGCTGACTTACTCAAAATTGGAGTTGGAGTTGGAGGTTGAGCAGCTGAGGGCTGTGTAACTAGCACTAGCTTGGAGCGGTTAAACGATCATGCATTTGTGAGATCTGATTTGATAGAATTTGGTGTAATTAGTTATGACAATTGACAGACATAGAGAGAGAGAGAGAGAGAGGGAGAGAGAGCGCGAGCCACACACACACACAAACACTAGGGTGGTCTAGGGTTTCCACTGATTCTGCTAAAGCTGCCACTGACTCCACTACTGTTTCAGTGTGTTGGATTCTGTGAGCTCCGACTCGGTCTCCCTACCTTCAGATGCTCGTTGAGCTCTCTCACGCGCACGCCACCAGCCTCTTCAGGTGTTTCTTGTTTTTGCCCCCTCTATATTATTATTATTATAGGAAATGTTCCATTTAATTGCTATTTTTACTATTAAATTCATTTATATTCTTTGTAAGATGTATTTCTAGAATTAAATAAGTCAAATAGCTTAAAGTTATGATTTTATTATGGAATAATTATGATTTACACGAATATTAATCAAACCAACATTTATCTTCTCATCAAACAACTTTTCATCTCTAGTAAATTTTATTATTTTATAAGCATATATGACTAATTATATATTTATTCACTAAATATTTATTTCATTCATATGGTTATATAACTATAAAAGAGAGCTCATCTTCTTATTTGTATATACTTGAGATTGAATAAAAATCTTTTCTAAGTGTTATATCTCTTATTTGCTTTTTTTTTTAATATTTCTTTTGCTATATTGTTGTGCTCTTAATTGATAAAAATGTAACAGATTTAATTGATTTAAAAAGTTTAATATTCATGTTTAAATATTATAAAAAAGAATATTGATTCATGTGCATGACAAAATTCTTGACATTATTGAAAGACCCAAACACTTTGAGTTTTACTTGAAAATAAATATGATAATTAAGTAAAATTTCACCTCACTTTTTTGAGAAGGCGTGATATGGAAAAAAATAGAAATACACACCTAAATAAATATATGTAATTTTTTATTAAACATAAAATATTTAAATTTTTTATTTTATTTTTAAATATTTTAATAATATTTTGGTCACTTATTGTCTTGTTTCAAATGATTTGTTTCAGTTTCTCTTTAAATTAGTGCCTATCTATAACTTATCTAATGGTATAAGTATTTATTTAATTTTATAAGTTCTTTTTAAAATTTTAATCGTTGTTTGGTTGTCTTTTGAGTAAACTTTTTAAAAATTAAATAAACTATTTTATCTCGATTAAGAAAAGTTTATAATTTTTGACTTTTATCTAAAATATTTTTGACTTATTTTACAATTTTATTATTTGACTTATTTAATTATTTTATTTTATTTTTTAATAATATAACTTTAAAAAACTTATTTATTAAATAATTTAATTTTTAATAAAAATTCTTTTTATTAATCTAACAATTAAAATTATTGTTGATGATATACCACTTATAAAACTCGACTGACAAAAGTTTTAATTAAATAAACTATATTTAAAAAGTTTTATAAAAAGGAGTCTTAAATGATAGGCTCAATAATTTGTTTCCAAAATAGCTTAAGCTTGGGCACGCGCTGGAGGAACTGAGTTAATTGCGAGCCGTGGTGAATAGTAAATAGATTCTCTTCTGCAAGACTGCAACAACAGCCAACATGCAGAAGCAACAACAGTATCGTAGTTTGTGTTCTCTATCTCTGTGTTTTGACTTTTGACCAAAACAAGTTCCCTGGTTATGAGCCAGCGATGAGCTTCGTGTCGTTGGGCTAAAAATGGGTTAGCCTTGAGTTTTAAGTGAATGGACCGTCGACCATTGGACCCACCAATATGCACCAATCCAGTTCAGCAAGCAGCCACAAAAATATCCAAACCCGGAGAGAAATGGCATCCTTTCCCCGATCCGGGCGTGCTTCTCCAACTTACCAAACAGAACTCATCATCTCCTTCTCCGTTCCTCGCTGATTCGTTCATTCACAACTGAAACTGAGGTCGACTTGAATCACCTTCACTTCGTCATCTAACAAATTACAACGTGTAAGTATTATTTATTCGTAAAGGAAAAAAAAGCAGATAGCGAAAAGAAAGAAAAAGGAATGTTTCCGCAATTTGCCGGCACATCAGAGACACTAAGCAAGGCGGCGTCGTCACTAGTTTTCCGAATTGGTACGGATGCTCACCTCTACGACGATCCTGAAGACGTAAACATTGGCGCATTACTGGAGAGCCGATTCGATTCCGAAAAGTGCGAGGCTCTTAAGCGACTTCTCGCGCTCATTGCTCAAGGCTTTGATGTCTCCAATTTCTTCCCTCAGGTTCGACTCCATTGACTATTTGATTTGGTTTCATTCATATTATGTGTTGTTCTGTTACCCTGCCACCGCTTGCTTTTATTTCATAATTCGAATTACTTGCAAATTACAGGTGGTTAAGAATGTTGCATCTCAGTCCTTGGAAGTAAAGAAGCTGGTTTACTTGTACCTCTTGCATTATGCTGAAAAGTATGTTCTTTTGTAGTATTCATGCTGATTCTTTTTTGTTCAGTTTGATGTAAAATTGTGTAGCTTTTTCAGATGATTCACTTGAATTGCATTTGTGTTATCTAGGCGCCCCAATGAAGCTTTGTTATCGATCAATTACTTTCAGAAAGATTTGGGGGATCCCAATCCATTGGTGAGAGCATGGGCTCTGCGTGCCATGGCAGGAATCCGTCTACATGTAATTTCACCTCTTGTTCTTGTGGCTGTGGGAAAGTGTGCTAGAGATCCATCCGTTTTTGTTAGAAAATGTGCCGCCAATGCTCTTCCAAAGTTGCATGAACTACGACAAGAGAAATTACTTCTGCTATTGAAGAGGTCTGGCGAATATCCATCTGTTTAACTTTAGAGCAATTCTAGGCATCCCAACATTTAAGTCCTAATTTGATCCCCAACTGATGTGACATTCATCCATTGAATGGTGGTTAGGTACTTTTATAAGTTGTGAAATCCATCATTTAATAGATGAGTAGAACATAGCGTTGGGACTCAAATTTTGAGATCCTTAACATTATTGTTTGTTAACTTCAACATAGAAAATGTTTCTTTTTATTTATTTATTTTAATTAATCAGCAGTATATATTTTATTAAAAAGGATGCTTCATACTTGCTAGTTGCTGTGTCATTCATAAGTGGCAATGTTTTAGAACCGGTATAGCATATTCAAGATTTTACAATTATGTATACCTGAATTGTTAATATTGATTCGCTTGATAAACATAAAATGCATTATCTTATGCAGATAGTGGGGATTTTGCTAAATGATCGTTCCCCTGGAGTAGTTGGAGCTGCTGCTGCTGCATTTGCTTCAATTTGTCCAAATAACTTTACATTGATTGGGAGAAATTATAGAAACTTATGCCAAATTCTTCCTGATGTGGAAGAGTGGGGTCAGATACTCTTGATCGAGATTCTTCTTCGTTATGTAGTTGCCAGTCATGGGCTTGTAAAAGAATCAATTATGTCTTCTTTGCTTTGTATAGAGAGTTCCCACTCCGAAAAGGATGTTTTTGATGTCAACGTTGCACTTGAAGACAATGGGATCCCAAGTAGGACATACGACTCTGAATTAGTAAATTTGGTCTCAAGGTCTTATATTGAAGGGCTAGGTGAATACTTAACAAGGTCAAGTGACACCAATGCACGTTCGTCTGATTTAAATGGTGCTCGATTTACATCTGGCAAGACTAATGACGATGTGAAGCTCCTACTTCAGTGCACATCCCCATTGCTATGGAGTCACAATAGTGCAGTGGTACTTGCTGCAGCTGGTGTACACTGGATTATGTCTCCAAAGGAGGATGTCAAGAGAATTGTTAAACCACTATTGTTCATTTTGAGATCATCTGGTGCTTCAAAATATGTGGTATTTCCTTTATTTATTTATTTATTTTTTGTATATATAACTTGTATTCCGTATCTTCTGGTGCATACTTTGGTATGCGCATATGCATTATTTATAACTCTCTATTGAGGAGACCTTGTAATGTTCCGTTTTAGTGAATTTATGTAAATCAAAGTTTCAAGAGATTAGTTTTTGAGCTCCTAACACTAGAGTACAAGAAATCCTATTAGTTTTTGAGCTCCTAACATTAGAGTACAAGAAATCCTTAAGATATTTTGGTTCTTTTAAACATCAGAATGTGCGGTTCTTAAACTATTTCCCAAAAATCACATTTGAAAAAAGAATTTAAGTGGATTTCTTTCTAAGCTGGATACACAAATGCCATAAATGTCTATCGGCATGTAGTATTTTGATATGGTTTTGATTTTTGAGTGTTGTTATACCCAGTTCTGCTTTTTGTTATGTTACTGTGTCAAAATTTTAGATGATGTATGTGATATTGGGGAATGTCCTTTGAAGGTTCACATGAAACTAAAAAATTCTGTGATTCTTGTATATGTGGATATTGGTCAATCTGCTGAGGATTTGCCATATTTTCAGTATATATTTGGTAACTGGTAAGGATGATTATGACTTTTGATCGCTGCAGGTTCTTTGCAACATTCAAGTGTTTGCTAAAGCACTGCCTCATCTCTTTGTGCCACATTATGAAGACTTTTTTGTATCTTCTTCAGACTCATATCAATCTAAAGCTTTGAAGCTTGAGATACTGTCTTCTATTGTTACAGAGTCATCCATTTCATCTGTTTTTAAAGAGTTTCAGGTAGTATTTTCTGTTTTCATGGTTTTCTTTCTCATTACTTTAAAAAGTTGGCTGCCTTACGTATGGATTTCTTCATTCTGGGAACTTTTGGATACGTACATACATACATGTGAATGTCTTTATGCTTATACATCTGTTTCGTGTTTGTTGATCAACTCCTAGACTTGTCTTTATGTACTTACATACACACTTGCTTGCACTCAGAGTATGCATGCATGTACACATAAGATTTACATGTTTCAAGTGCTTGGATTCATGCTTATCTTAATAGTGTGTTGGTAGGATTATATTAGAGATCCAGACAGGAGATTTGCTGCGGATACTGTTGCTGCCATAGGTTTATGTGCACGAAAGCTTCCGAAAATGGCTAACACGTGTGTAGAAGGGCTGTTAGCCCTGATTAGACAAGGTCTGTCATAACTGACTTGTTCTGTATTGATCTATTCTGGTTTTGTTTGTTTATTTTCCTGAGAAGGCTCAAAATTGCAGAATTGCTTACTGGTGATATTGAATCTGGGAATGGAGAAGCTGATGTTTTGATTCAATCAATAATTTCCATTAAATCAATTGTTAAGCAAGATCCATCCTGTCATGAGAAGGTATCTTCTCTTTTACTCTATCTGTTAAGCTGCTGCTATACATTTCCAGTTGGCTCTTTTATGCTTATAATACCTGAATCCTAGAAATGCTTTAGAAAGGGTAGAAGTAGAATAAAAAATTTGGCTTTCACATTATCTTAAAAAAGATATATTTTCCCTTGTTCTATATTCTGGTGCTGCTTGTGTATCTTCGCTTTGTGTTGCAGATAAGTGATCTCCTTTTATTTTGAAGGTTATAATTCAGTTGTTTCGTAGTTTGGATTCAATCAAGGTGCCTGAAGCACGTGTGATGATTATTTGGATGGTGGGAGAGTACAGTTCTGTAGGAGTGAAAATTCCAAGGATGCTGACCACTGTACTCAAGTATCTAGCTTGGTGCTTCAAATCAGAGGCAGTTGAAACAAAGCTTCAGATTCTCAATACCACCATTAAGGTACTCTTAAGAACCTGGCATTTGGTTATACTAGAAAAGTGTTTCAGGTCTTCTCATTGTTCCACGTTCCCAAATTCTTATTTTTTGTTTTTAGTGACGGTTTCAATCATTTGGTTATAATTCGTACTTATTATTAAAGTCAGTTTTTAGTGTAAAAAAAATCAATTGATTCTCTTTTTCTCTGCAGTGCCTGTGCTTTCATATTTAGTCGGTTCCCACATGTACTGTGCTTAAATGTTGGTCTCCACCTCTGCTTTATTGGGTAAAAGTTCTGCAGTATATTGTACTTTCTGATCTCTGAGAACTGAAGTGCTCCTGGCTTGTGAGAGCTACTGCGGGTAGCAAAAATTGTCTTTTTTTCATCAATTGTAAAGTTCAATGCTTGAATGGAGTATTGACTAGAAAAATACAATTGGCTTCTGAGATCAGAATACCTCATAAGATGTTAATTCAGGATGTTTCTTTGAGAGTGCATCTTTTGCTGTTTCATTCTGATGCTGAAGCAAAATCATGGCTTTATTCTTTCCTTTTCTAACAGGTCCTATTATGTGCAAAAGGTGAAGATATGTGGACAATTACAAGACTTTTCAGCTATCTGCTTGAACTGGCTGAATGTGATCTAAACTATGATGTTCGTGACCGAGCACGTTTCTTTAAGAAACTTTTTTCACATAATTTATGTTCTCAAGTGCCAGAGGAAACAAATGCTCCACAAGAAAATAAGGACCTGCCTCATGTACTCGTGGAATGCATTTTTAGGAAACAAGCAAACCTAGCAGCTTCTGAACCTATCAATGACAGGTTTTATCTTCCTGGATCTCTTTCGCAAATAGTTCTTCATGCAGCTCCGGGATATGAGCCTCTTCCAAAACCCTGTAGTTCGCTGTGTGATGACCTCGGTCAGTTCTCAAACTCGATTGACAGGACAACTGCATTAGGGAGGAATGGACTGGCAGTAGCTCTAATGGAACTGATGATCCTGACACATCTGGATCTTTGGATGAGGAAAGTAGTTCAAACTATGATTCTCAGCAATCTATCACCAGCTTAAGTGACAACAGTGGTACTGGTGATTCTGCAAGTGAAGGTGATAGAAATTGTGATCCACTGATTCAAATTTCAGATGCTGGAATTGCTTGTAGCAATGAGAATGGAGCCTCTCATTCTGGCTTTACTGATCTGGAGGGATTGATGTCAAAGAGGGCTCTTGAGTCATGGTTGGATGAGCAACCTGGTTCATCAAGCCCCAGTGCATCTGAACAAATTCAAGTCCATCAGTCTTCAGCAAGAATTTCTATCGGGAATATTGGACGTCAAGTTAAAGCTAAAAGCTATACACTCTTGGATCCTGCAAATGGAAATGGCTTGAAAGTGTATTATTTATTTTCATCTGAAGCTTCAACCATATCTCCTCAACTTGTATGTCTAGAAACTTTCTTTGAGAACTGCTCTTCAGATACCATGTCAGAAGTAACTTTGGTGGATGAAGAGTCTCACAAAGCCTTAGATTTAGCTGACCTAACATTGGCTACGACTGCAAGGTGATTTTCATTTTTTTTTAATATATTTAAACGGTTCAATATTGGTGAAATTTTGGTCTAATTGTTGAAGGGCACTGTTTTGTGAAGTTTTAGTATCTAGGTCCCGTGGATATTTTTGGTGCCATTTCTCATGCGCAAGTGGCATCAAATCTAATGTCACACCCTTTGGCTGGGATTTCCAGAGTCCAGTCCTGGAAAATGTATGGACATCGTGACAATCTGAGCATGTCTTTCTAGTATGCAGTTTGTTTGTAGTTTGAGATGAGTGAAAAAGATCTTGCTTTGTTGTTCATGGTAGACATTTAGATGCTCATTTGGCTTTCCAATGGATGTGTTAGAGTTCTGAGATTAGCTGTAATTTTGAGCACATCCATCTTCAAAGTAGTATTTTATATTTTAAGTGACACAACAAACTCTTATATTTGAGGGGATCCACTTGACAGAATTTAAGTGACACAACGAACTTCAGTTTTGGGACCATTGGTTGGTATCTTATATTTCAATTATGATGCGGCATGACAATGGTAGTTGTTGTGTCAACCTTTAGAAGAATATTTGATGTTGTATTTTGTACACTTTACAGGTCATGGTCCATGTTTTGCTAATATAGTCTGCAAACCTGCTTGGTTTTCTGTTCAACATAGGTAGATTTTCACCTTAGTGTTTCCTTCGGGATGCTGTGTCTTTGCTGTGTTTCTTGGGTCTTAATTACTTTTTCAAGGATTTTGCTTCTTACCTCTTTGAACACTAATTTTCGTGACACCTCTGGATACTGCAGCTCCTTGACATCTCAGAGCGATTTGCCAACATTAGTTCCCATGGAGGAGATTACATCTCTGGAACCTGGGCAGACAATGAAAAGGATACTTGAGGTTCGCTTCCATCACCATCTACTGCCTCTAAAGCTGGCCTTACATTGTAATGGCAAGAAGCTTCCTGTTAAGTTGCGGCCTGACATTGGATATTTCATAAAACCCCTTCCGATGGACATGGAAACCTTCATAGAAATGGAATCCCGTCTACCAGGAATGTTCGAGTATGCAAGGAGGTGGTCTCTTGTTTATTGAACTCAATGTTATTTTTCTTAGCCTGAAAATAATTTTTCTTAGCGTTTTATTTCCTGCATGAATCCTGTTGTCCTTGGTATCATTTGTCATGTTTTGATATGCTTGACTAGATTTCTTGTAATTGTACAGCTGCACCTTCACTGACCACCTTGGGGAGGTAGATAAGGACACGGATGAGAGTTTGTTACTGAAAGACAAATATCTTGTAATATGTGAAAGCCTAGCATCGAAGATGCTAAGCAATGCAAATATTTTTCTTGTATCTGTGGATATGCCGGTTGCTGCCAAGTTTGACGATGCATCAGGTTTGTCCTTGCGGTTCAGCAGTGAGATCTTGGGCAACTCCGTTCCTTGCTTAATCACCATTACCGTTGAAGGAAAATGCTCCGAACCATTGAAGGTCTCTGCCAAAGTCAATTGTGAAGAAACTGTATTCGGCTTAAATCTATTAAACAGAATTGTTAATTTCTTAGTCGAATCCTCTTTGAACACCTAGACGTTAGTAGGAGTGAAAACGAATACTGGTAATTATTTTGTCGTCTTATATAATTTCGTTGGATAATTTACGGCTGTTGTTTCTGAATTTTCTGGTTGTTTCTTATATTGTATGGTGCACAGCACGGCAGCAGAACAATATCGACTCTCTAATTTTTCTCGGGTGGCGTTATTTATTTTTTGGTGTTCTTTTTATTTTATTTATAATTAAATGACTTGCATGTGATTATATTATGTCTAGTTTCCTTTTCTTAATGGTTTCCCGATGTCTATGCTACACGGTATTATTTGTCTAAACTCCTCTATCAATCGAATAATAATATAACCCAAATAGAACACATCCATGTTACAAAGTCGTGGAAATTATAACAACACAAAGGTTGTGAAAGCAACTATTTTTCCTTTACAAAAGTGCTGTCACCAAAAGACGATTGTTATTTGTTCTGGTGTTCTTTTATCGTCATTTCAAAGGGCAGCAGGTAGCGGAACTCAGATTCATAAGGTTGAGTTTCCACCATTTTTGACACAGGAGTTTTCATTTCTCCTTCTCGGCACTCCATAATCAATCTTTTCAGTGATCCAGAACGCGGCAATTGGCTGTAAATCCATTCCAGAAGTGATTCCATGTCGTCTGAAAAGTCTTTCATGTGCCACTTCAGGAGCTTTGGTACCAAAATCTTTCTCTTGCTTGTGACTCCCACTGAAGCTTCCAAGTATTCCACTTTCGCTCTTTCCAATTCATTCGCTACTTCACGTGGAGTATAGACTCTTAGCTGCATTTCAGAAAATCTCATTTAATTCAAAACTCCTTTCCATTACAACACTTGCAATACACTCCTAGTGCATTGGTACAAGGGGTACAAATACTTACGGCTGGAGAAGACCAGCTGCCTCTGCAAAGTGCGAATGTGATGTTGGGTTCTGGATACCCCAGTCCATATGCATGCCATAGCAGCATTTCCTTCTGGTATGAAGGATCCTGTAAACAAGAACAGAATTGAGCAGCTAATTTAAAAGAAGCTTGTAGAGTAAAATGTTGGGCAGGAAGAATTAATGCATAAATTAGAAAGTAGCCGACAACTGTCTTAACTTACAGATGCAAAGTTGCTTGGATGCCGGAGAATAAAATGCTCAATCCCCAGAGCGTTCAATACTATGCCACCCACGTTCAGCGCAGCCTGGACCAAAATAATTTCGTGGTCATCAGCAAAGTGAACTGGAATTAAACCTCGTTGATGATCGATCAATTGAGAGAGCAATGGTCTACCTTGTTCATAAGAGCCAGCTGTTTATCCTGTGTCGAAGGCAACCCGTGTTCTAGAAATGCCTGGAATTTGATCAAAGTAGAGAGCTGTTAAGTTTCTTCATGTAATTGTTATCTGATTCTGCTAAATAATGAAGCTTCAAGATGTTTTATATTACATGCATTATGCAGGCATTGTAGATGTTGATCCAGAATGCCAGTTTCTGCTTATAAGTCAAGAATGTCAAGTCCACATCAGATAGTTGATCCATCAAAACCCTGCAACATAAAATAAATAGAAGAAAATATATAAAGATGAATCATTTCAGTCATCAATGTTTTAAGTGACAATATATTGTTTGTTTAAAGAACCAGGAATCAACCTCAATTTTCTCAGCGCCGGCTTACATTCCGTGAAATGATTGATATCCAATGAGCTTCTTGTGATCTGAATTAGATTCTTGTATGGCCCTATGTCTCTTATGCTGCCATCTAAATCTGGCAATATCCCATAAGGATCAAGCTTTGATGCGTTTTGGTTGATAGCAAAGCCTTTAGAGTTGATGCAGGAGAGACCAAGCTTTGGAACAACGGCTGATCCTTCTCTATCATGTGATGCTTGGTTTATGTCTAGAAATATTCCTATCAAGCATTTGATCAGTTCTTCTGATAGCACATTTGGTTTCTCACTGCTGGTTTCTTTGTCAAGACGACAATGTTTTGGGATTCTACAGGTTTGCTTCCTTGGCTTTTCATAAAACTCTTCTGTTAAGAACAACCAAAACCACAAAACAAAACAAAATTATGTTACAATTTTTTTCCCCTGATTCTTCTGTTCGAAGCAACTTAGAAAAAAGCCTACCAGAAGAAGCTGCAGGGATGAAGCTAAGGAGCTCTGAAGCAGAACCTGCAGAAGCTCTTCGAAAACTCTTCTTTCTTTCTCTTCTGAATTCTTCATAATGTTGTGAGCTAGTTCTAACTTGGAGATCCTTAGTGAGGCCTGAAGGACTTGCCTGTCCACGTAGCAAGTGATTTGCTCGCGGCAATCTACTCTGGTGCTTCATTTTCCTTTCCTTGGTTAGTTTCTTTTCATGATACAGTCCCATTTTCAGCTCTTCAACTTTTCTCTCTAGCCAAATTATCTCTTCCTCCACCATTGCCATTTCAGCAAGAAGTGCCTGAACCTGCATTTGCAATTCCGCCTAGTCTTTGTAATCTCCATTGAATTGACACTAAACCTTTGAAAGTGTTTGTTACCTGCGGTGGAAGCAATGAGGAAAGACAAGGATGTGACATGACAGGCCCATGAAGTGCACATTGCAAAACTTTATTGAGTGTCACTTCACCATCTAATTCTGCTTGCAAATTCTCAACCTATATTGATATTAGTAAACTCAACTATATATATATATATATATATATATATATATATATCATAACTCAAAAACAACCCAGGTAAAAAAAATGGCTGATAATTTTCATTTCTCACCTGCTCCTCAAGTTCAAGCCTTTTCTGCTTCTCATCTTTCTTTTCAATCAAGAAGTCTTCAAATTTCGTCATTCACACAAAATAAAGAGAAAAGAAACCCATAACGGAAGCCGAAGGAAAGACAAAAAATGAATTTTTATTGAGACATTTGAACCCTTTCCCCCTAATTCGAATAAGGAAAAAATTTAATAAAGAAAACAAATACGCTTAAAGAGGGGACCAAATACAAATAGGGACTCTTATCTAACCAAAAAAAAAAAAAAAAAACGGGGCAAAGATCAAAACTCTCTTAGAATAACAACATCATATCGTTATTGCATGAAAATCAAAACCTCTCACTCACTTCAGCTGAACTCAGTGGTCAATGCCGCCTAATTCATCAGAAACCAAATTTACTGCTAAAAATTAAATTAAGCATGAAGTTGGGACATGGTAATAGCAGATACCAAGTATAATAAAGTGGGGAGATGGTCGTTTGTAGGAAAGGAATGAAAGATCGTGGGTGGCATTAGAAGTGCATGCATATATGTATCTTGTAAGAGTCACATGCATGCATGACTATGAGCTTCATATATAACAGAATTAAACTTGCGGTGAAAGGAAGGAATTGAGAAAATGAGAGCTGTAAATGAAATTTAAGTTGGAGTTAGTGCAGGGCCATCACATGAACCCTGCTCTGGAGGTGGTGGTGACGTGAACCCCATGAACAGTTCTAAAACGTCCAATTTGTTTATTAATTTTGGATGCTTTTTTTCATTTTTAATAAAATTTAATAAATGACCAACAATTTTTGTTTCCATTTTAATTTTTGTGGATAGCCACAGACTTTCTCATAGCCGCCTTCAATCTTCATTTTTTTTTTTTCCAAATTCTGGCAGACTTTCATTTACATCAAATCAAACGAAGCAAATCAGAATCCGACATCCGCTGTCTTTCTGTGGTTAAATCTAGAAGCCTCCCTCTACCAGGCACCACCTGAGTTTCGACGGGGCAACAGAGCATGTGCAGCGTTTCAGAATCGATAATTTAATAATCCCTAATGTCCATTTTGGACCATTTCTAATTAAAATTTGAACACACACTCGAGGAAAAAAAAATTATATATATTAGTCATTTTCGATAATGAAAAAGCCTTGGCGAATGGCGATGACAAGATTATCATAGGTGATTTTATATCATTGGTTTAACAGTTCCCAACGTAAGGTGAGTTTGTACAGGGAGGGAGACATCATATATGCAATCACAAAAAAGGTTCATTGCACATTATACAAGCAAATGCATTTCAGTTTTCTTGACATAGATCATAGATGATATAGGCACGTAAGAGATTCAGGGATCTCTGCATAAAATTGCAAACTTTATTGATTTTAGATCAACAACAGAAGAGTTGGATAGCATTCTTCAGATTCACAGCTAATTCAAGCATCTGAACTTGTAGAGAAGTTAAGAGAGCTAAAAATCACTTTCCTTCCATCCTCCAAAGTCTCTGTCAGTTTCCACCTCGACCTGTTCGAGGAAACAACAACATATGAACCCACAAGAGAGCAAAGGAAGAAGAAAAATTAAGAACCCTACCAAATAAATATCCGTCACTTTAGCTCAATTTTCCAAGGTGCGTTATGCACTAAAAATAACCACCTTTTTGAGAATTCAGCACAATTGATCTCATGTCAAATCGGCATGCAATATTCGTATGGCCATATTGTAAGCTACACAATTGGATATGGTATACATTGATGCATCATGCATGCCATGTCCAACATCTTGAAAGAGATGGATCATGAAAATGTTAAAGGTACCTTGTGGGTCATACTCAGACCAACTTGAATCTCTCCAAAGTAAGTTCCATCAGCTTGAACTACACTATATTTGCGAGAATGTAGTTCAGCAGTTCCATTCTCCATTCCTTGTGCCAAAAGATCCTCCACATAGATTCTAGAAGCAGAAAATCAATGTACCACTACTATTTAGTCACATCATAAGAGAGATATTGGATTGTTTGGCAATGTATATATTCTCAACAATATAAGTACTATGATTGTTTTTGTGACAGGGAGTCACATAAATAGGACTGTGAAGAAGCCTTTCATTGAACATTATGGTGGCTTTTATGAGCGTGGTTTCACGAAAATCAATTTTACTTCAAATATATTGACAAAGACCCATTGGTGAGGTCTGATGAACCTTGCCAATAGTTTAGTTAAAAGTAGTTATCCTCACCAATGAGTAGTGTATAGATCATTCAAGTAGCGTGATACTTAGTTATCTATCTCATCTTCGGGAAAGATTTAGAATGATTTTTGGATAAACTATTAAGTTGACATATGAAAAGCAAATTTAGGTAATCCTAAAGGACCAAATGATGGATGGATAACTATGTAATCCAACACAAACAGAGTTTGCCTTCAGTTGTGACACGCAAAAACATCTAGAGGTCAAACAGAGCTATGTGATCCTCTCAAATCAGTTTCTGTTCAGCTTTATTTTACCTTTTGCTTGGCATTACTCCGCTAAATAGTTGGTTCTTCTTGTTATTGGAATTAGTTAGCAGACATATTTGTTGAAAAAAGGGATTTAGTGCAACATGGCCACAGGGGAAAGATGCCATTTCATCAAAACCCAAGACAGATATCAGTATCAACACCATATAGGAAACCTCCATGTTATATGTCCAGGAGGTGAATAAAGCAAGTGGATTAACACAAATGAAATTTTGCAGTGACTGTAAGTTGAACATTCTCTTTG
This sequence comes from Citrus trifoliata, assembly GCA_018350135.1. Lineage (NCBI taxonomy): Eukaryota > Viridiplantae > Streptophyta > Magnoliopsida > Sapindales > Rutaceae > Citrus > Citrus trifoliata. The sequence goes on from CM031387.1 coordinate 22,046,165, forward strand.
GGTAGTGAAACTATGTACAAAGAAAGAAAAGAACATACCCAGTCTCAAAATTTTGGACTTATTTATTCATTTTTTGTTCCAAAAAAAAAAATTGTGATTTTAAGACTAATAGTAACATGGACTTACGTGGCTTCACCAAGGAAGTCATCCTTAGTAAAGGTATCCTTGTCCATGATTTTGAGAATGAGCTTGTACTGGCCCCCAGACCCTGGATACTCCACCCTGAATGTGAATCTTTCATTCCATGTCCAAGTCCCACCATGACCTACATTATTTGTCAATATGCCTTATAGACGAAGTTCACACTGAACTAGAGCCACTATGCAATCCTCAACTCTTCTTTTCCAACACAAGTAAATCCATTTGCAGTTATGTTGCCCACAGTCATATTGAATTGACACCAAGTAAATTATGAACATAAAACAAAAAGCACATGACAAGCAGTTTTGGATATCTATAAGTGCTTTTAACAGAGCCCTGTGTCAAAACCCCCATCCAAAAAAAAAAAAATCATGAGAATAGATGTAGGGTAATGGTGTGAATTGAACTAACCTTGAGCCACGCTGCTTGTGCGCTCTTGGGTTTTGTATTGTATTATAACATAGGGATCAATATCACCTACCAGCACATATCGCAAGCAAATCATATCAAAAAAAAACAAACTTTAGTTCACATATTATATTTTGTTGTAACTGACAACAAAAACATTATATTCAATGACTTGACTGGTAAAATTACAATGGAATGGCATCACATCATCAATAATGAGTTTTGAAGTACTCTCACTCACTCCATGAACAGAACTATATCAGCTCAAATTAATAGGCAATTTTTCACAAAGACAGTACTTCTAATAAATAAAAATAAAATAAATCAAACCTTTTGCATCAGAAGAGACAAGCAAGAAGTAAATTACCTAAGAAATCGGTGTTGGCAAGACCTTTAGCACTCACAAGAAGTACTTCCAACAACCCAATAGCCATCTTCTTCCTCAGCTAAGCCAAAGCTTTCACTTTTCACTTTTCAAAATGAGAGAGAGAGAGAGAGACAGACAGATGCTTTTTGGCCTTTGAAATTCAAATCAAAGGAAGGAAGAGTCTTCCGACTCTCTTCTCTGTCTTGGCTTGAATCAATCAACGGTATTACATTCACATTTACCTGCCGTGGTGGGTTGAATCTGATGATCCACCGACCAATGACCTCTACTCAGTCAATATTATTCTTTATTCATTATTTATTCACTAATTATTATACTAATACGAATGAACAGCGAAAGATCACCTTATTTGCCAACTCAATTCGTGTATTAATTCCGCATACATAAATAAATACATAAATGTGTTACATTAAATAATCAATAAACTCATTATCATTTAATCCTTCCCTCCACCTTTAGCAAACGTAGCATATGTAACGTATGGTGGCCTCATTCGGCTTCACGCCATATTGGCTTCTTCCTATACATATATTTGACTTTGAGAATGGCTTCTTCCTTCTTATATTAATAATATTATGCCGCGTTTGACGTTATACTGTATTATATTAATATTAAATTAATATTCGATGTGTGGCTTCAACCATGAAGAGATTGAACAAGCCTTTGGATGATTGGATCTCTCATTTTTTCTGGACTGATTCGTCCGTCCTGCCATTGCCGAAGCCAAGTGCGGTAAACAAATCACTGAAAACAGAGCAATGCTCTTTCTAAAACGTGCAATAAGACTACATATCGTACGTGAAGGCCCCTTTCATTAAATAAGAACTAGAAAATATGACCCATAATAATGTGAATATTTCATACTCCAAATTATTTCTTTTAAAAAGTTGCACTGCAAATAAATCTCCTTAGAAGCGGCACACAGCTTTTCGGGATCCATTTACATGCTCTTCCACATTACCACAATCACAAGATATATTCCAAGAGACATGGTACAATCTGAAACCTAAAGACATAAAATGCTAGCCTTCACATTCAACTTGCCTGATCCTATCTGGTATGTCTGGGCGACAGGTCGGCTGACCTAGACCTAGATCTAGATCCAGAGGGAGACCTTGACACTCCACCAGGTGGCGGTGACCTCCAGTGAGCCTGTGTCTCCTCATAGCCAGATTTCCTACAACATTTTTGCATTAAGCACTTTTCCAAAGAAAACAGTCTTTCAAAGTGCTATCAACAACAAATATTAAATGCTAACATCAGAACCAATTGTTAAATATCATCAGTAAAATAGGCTCTCACTTACTCCCCATAACCATTGCCATTTGGGTTACGACGATCAGCAGAATCATCATATCCAGGAGAATATGATCTACGACTGTATTCAGCACCTCGCTCTTGTGGAGGACCTCTTGGTGATCCTGGGTGTTCTATGTGCCTTCTCCGAGGAGAAATTGAGTAATCTTCATGTTGTCTTGGGACAGGAGTGTAAGATCTGACAAAGTGGTCAGTACACAAATTATGCAGCCACAGCAGCAATCATAGGTAGAGAAAATGACACTTCATAACCTTCATTACATACCTAGAGCGGTACCGGCTTCTAGAACCTTGAGGATGATGAGGGGAACGTGAACGGGATAGTGAACGGGACCGATAACGTCCTGGAACATAATGAGTATGGAAAAGAGATTTATTACAAAAGGATTCAACTCATATATACCTAAGGAATAAAGAAAAGCATGCAAATTTATCCGAAACCCATTGTCACTCAAGTAAATTAATAAATAAATATAGAAAAAATTGATATTATATCTGCATAGAGCTTCATAACCTTCAATACCTCCAAGTTTAAGCTTCCTAAGTCCCACATAATCTAACAAAATGACTTTGGTTATTGATTAAAAGTTTAACACAAACACGTTAGAGAAGGACAACAGCAATGTTGGTCAAGAAGGTGATAATTACTTTTCCTAGGAAGCACAATCGTACATCGACAGATACCAACTTTAAAGCACTTCTTTCAAGGGTCTCTTTGATATAGTAGAGCTTCTTCAATTGTCTAGTGCAGCTTTTACTAGTGTAGCTTTTAATAAATCTTTGATTGTTTGGTTGTCAATCACCAGCTTTTAACAAAAAACTCTATAATTAACTTAGTAGATAAGCTTTTTAAGGTTATGTTATGAGAGTGAAATAAAAATTGTGAAAATAAAAATAAGAGCATTTAATATTTAATTCTTTGAAAGAGCTCTACACCATCTGCTCTCAAAAACCCAAATTTTGAGCTTCTCTCAGTAAAGGAAAAATAGCCTTAGCAGTCCTTTATGAATTCTACTCAATTTACAACCAAACAAAATATATATAGACATGGGGACGTCCCCACCTGAGCTCCACTTAATATTAGTATATAATTCAAATAAAGGAATCCCTTAATTTATTTAGCTAAAAGGCAGAAAAACACAGATTTCAATACACCACAAGATAAAATACACTGCATTGAAGTATTTTTGTTGTCTGTTAGCTTGTATCTTTCTTAAAGTAAGAGATTCCCTTATTGTAAATATATATACACGGGATGCCAAATTGAAGCTATTGGATTGTTTTTTATAGTTAACTCTGCACATGGTGAGGCCTACCATGTAAAAAATTTATATTGCAATTGGTGCAAAATGTGGAGATTTTATATCACAATTGGATTTGAATCCAAAGGCTCCAATTTTTTTGTGTGTGTGTGTGTACACATATATGTACATATATGTACACACATGTACACACACACACACACACACACATATATATATTGAATGGTCCTTTTGGCATAAAAAAGATGCACCTTTTGGCCAGTAAAGAAGCTACCAAAACGGTACTTAATTAGCAACCATCATTAGAGAAAAATGACACTAAAATTTAAAAGTCCCATCAACCCATGAAGACAGCATTAAGAGGATTCGGTGACAATCATCAATGAGGTCTGCTGCCATGGAGACTGTTCAAAAACTTAAACAACTCCATAGCAGCAAGAACTATAAACCAAAAAATAGCCATGATCCAGAAACAAAAACCACCTCGAGGCTGACCTAATTAGTGACAGAAGAAGCATTTGGAAGAACTGAAATCTGGTTCAAGCCAACAAACCTTAGTTTACTGAAGTATTTTGGACACTTTCAGACTATGTGACCTGGTACAGTGTCCATATAATTATATCTATCTACAAAAAAATAAAGAGACCTTTAATCATATACATAAATTACCCTAAACACTAAAAGTAACCTATAAATACAACTAGGTGAAACCATGAATTAATCATAGATATTCTCACATAAAATAAGCCAGTGGCAGGTCTTCTAAATGACACGTAAATGAAACTAGTCACAGCGAGATTAGAAGCAGGGCATGTATCACATTGCGTCATTTCTTCAGAAAACTCATAACATACAAATTAATTCTGCTACTTCAAAGAAAAGAGTTAATAAAAAATGTAAAGTGCAATTGAGCTGTGAACTTCAGAACCTTTAGTAATGGACATACTATTTCTCATATAAGAAATGTAATATATCAGTAACAGCATACCATAATAAGATGATCGCGGTCCTCCATAGCTCGACCCTCCTCTACAGAACATAAAACAAATCAACGAAAATTCCAAACATACACAGAGAAAAAGAACCCTAACTTTTAACCATAGGAGGAAGGGAAGTGGGAGGAATGAGTAGAGAGATGGGAAGAGAGGCACGAAATGTACCTAAACCTATGTCTTTGCCGCATCTCCTCCGGCCTTTTCCTTGTCTCTGCAGCAAGGACTACAGATATTTCCCTCCCAGCAAAACGTTTCCCATTCATATGGTGTTGAGCTTCAGCAGCTTCATAAGGATCCACAAATTGCACAAACGCAAACCCTCGAGGTTCCCTGCACATAAGACAACGAAGTCTTCATTTAAAGTATGTAAGTTTGTTCCTGAACAAACAAAAATTGCCTGAGACGATTGCTTGCCCAAATGAACATATTAAGTTACAGCCAAGTTTTGATTTGAGAGACCGTCAAACTACCATATGTGTCAGCACTGAATATGTATTAAGCAAGCTTAGTGGCTGACCTTTTCTTTTAACACTCAAGAATGAAAGGCAACTTGAAAAGTGCACTTGAAAATTCTTCACATTCTTGTAAATAAGTACTTGAATTCAACGTTTCCCCAAAAAATTAAAATCTCCCCATGTAGTCTTCAACTGGTCAAGATTCAATCTTCTTCCTCATCAAACTTCTATTGATTGTGTAATTATATAGTTTCTCTCCAAAATAGAAACACACTTCATTTGAAAATTATCTTTATATACTTCAGACGACTATGTTAGCCATGACAAACAGTAGGTCTTCAAATGTGAAAACTCTTCATTTGAACATTACCCTTGAGACCAAAAAGTTAGGCATGATAAAGAGTAGGTCTTCATCAAATATGGGGCTTCAGGCTTGTTTTACATAACTTCAAACCAACATACCCCCTGACAAACCAGTTCAAAATTTAATTTGTGATGAAAAGGAAAAACTGAGCCGATAAACATTTCATAATGCAATTCAAAGGACATCTTCTTTTTTTCTTAACCCCTAATTTCATTACATAAGAAGATACTACGATGAAATTAGAACATAAGTAGCAAACAGCAAAAGTAGAACGAATTATCAACCTGAACCACTACTATTGATCCCAAAATTTATGCTCTATATATCTAGCACAATTATAGAAAAAGTACGGAACTGACAGCTGCATCATCAAATATTATGCATAAGTGCTTCCTAAGCGCTCTCAGTCAGCCTGACAGGCTTATTAAACGGAATTAATGCTCATCTTCGTTGGTTGCAGTTCACCCAATTGGAGGACAAAGACATTTACGATATTGAAAATGTATTTCATGTATAAAAAAAATTAAAGTTTGTTAACAATATAAATTGATAAGGTAAACAAAATAGTCTAATCACAAAGTATATCTTTCACTTATTTGCAACAGAGAATTAGGTGTGAAACTGTGAAACAGAGACTGGGGCAAAAATCATATTAGCCAAGTAAAGAAACCTGAGATTAACCACGTGTACACAAACCAAGTTTCAAACTTAACATCTGAGATGAGGGTGAAACTCATGCTCAATCCAAATTCAATCACAAGAAAGATTTTACCACATCATAAGCAAAAGACTAATAAAAGAGATGATATACTGCAGCTCAAAAAGATTACAGGAAAAAACAGACAGAACAGTAGTATTGGCTTGATCAACTCCCAGACAGAAATTCAGAGAAGTTGCCTACTCTTTCAAATATACATGCATGCATACACACACACACACACACACACACACTCCCAAAACAGCAAGCTCACCCAGTGTAGTAATCCTTAGGAAGGTAGACATCCCTAACAACCCCAAACCTCTCGAACGGAGCACGGAGTTCTTCAGGCCTGCAAGCAATAGCAACAACAGATATTTGAGCACACTACCACGGGTCAGAAGTCAACACAGACAAAATAAAGTTACCTGCAATCAAGCGGAATGTTTCGAACCAAAAGGCTACCATGATTCTGTTCCTTGCGTCTTCCATAGCCTCCTCCACCGCCACCGTATCCTCTTCTCGGAGGGCTTCTTCCTCGGCCTCCGTATCCCCTCCTCGGAGGACTATAGTATGGTGGACTGTACCTTCTCATAGCACAGCCTTCCTCCACACACAATAATAACAATAATAATAACTTAAGAAATTAACTAATAATTATAATTATAAAATCATGATGTATAACGAAAGAAAATAAATCTAATTGATAAACAAACCTAATTATACTACAACTTCTTTGACTTAATGGAAGGGAGTTTATAGTGGTTCAATATAGAAATTTTCGTTCAGCATCCGAGAAAATCGCTAGAACATACCCAGAAATTAGAAGCTACTTTTGTGTTTCTTTTATTTTTCCGGCGATTTCTCAGCAACCAAACAGAAAATAACAGATTCAGATGTTTATGACCGTGCGACAAACGGATACAATTTAGTTGATTAATTAATTAATTACCTGTACAAGAAAGACAAGAGAGGAGAGGAGAGAAGCCTTTGCAACTAGATTAGGTTAGATCAGAAGATGAAGATTTTTAACTTGTTAGATCTGAACTAGCACCCTACGCCCCCCCGATTGAATATCATTTTACCATACGTAAACTTAGCTTTCATCAGCCCTGGAAAGTGGGACCAATTATTCGAGGCCCAGCCCAACATGAACCCAAGTTTTTTTTTAAAGTCTAGACAGGTTAGTCCATTATAAATGTCTACAGGCATATTAGTATTAAACAAAAATTTCCTTAGGGACTTAATGAGAGATTAGAAAAAGCTTTTAGAATATAAGTGAAAAAAAGAAGATATTATTAGGATCTAAAAACCTTGATATTAAAAAAAAATTAATTTTTCGAACTTGAATAACCATCCAAATAAAGTTGTTTAAAAACCACTTAGCCAAGCCCTAGGAAATTAATTTAGGTTTTGTCCACCCCTTTAACTTTTTAAAAAAAAAATCCAAAGTAAAATCCACTAATCTAAATAAAAGAAAAAGTATGATGTAGTCTGATAACTTATAGAGTAGGATTTATGAAAAAATATGACATTATTATCTTTTTATTAAAGTAATAAGATTATAATAATAGCTTTGAAAATTTTATAATAATAATTTTAAAAATTTATGGTTGCTTATTTAAAGGTGAGACTATCTAAACTTACAATTTCTCTCTTAGAACCCACTTACTCAATTTACTCATTATTGAATTAAAAGTGCTGAATTTTACTCTCTATATCCTCCATAATCCCAAAAATAACCTTCCATAGTTACATATCCTCTCATTTTATTTATTTATTTATTTTTTTCTTTGGCTAAGTTATTATCTGCACCCACAACTATTTTGTCTCACTATCATTTCTCTGCCTTTTCTTTCGTCTGTTGCCCTAGGAAATCATAGATCCATGTTAAGTGAATAAAAGCTAATTAATTATGATATAACTGGAAGGTTTAACATCAATATAAAATTATTTCAACTGTATCATGAAAAGAATACAATGCACTTAATGCAGACTTCAAAGTGCTTCATTGCTCGGTATTTTGGTTCACAAACAAGAGAGAAATTAAATCAAAATCCATTTTAATTACCTTTTTTTTTGAAAGATTATGAGTTTGTGTTCATATGTGATGTTACTCTCCGATTCTTTAAATCCAATTTTTTTTTTTTGGACTACATATATGCTGTCCAAAAAACAAGACCAAGTTTTTACTTTCTAAATTTGCAAAAACAAAAATTGTGCAGTATGACATTTGACTGATAATTTAACAATAATGACACAGTGTAAAAGCTATGTTTGACATTAATTGGAGGAAAAATAAAAAAAGGTTTTACTTACATGTAATAAATTTAGATTAAATGGGTTTAAAGAGTAAATGTCTTTTATTTATAAATTTTAGTTTGCCCTTTGTTGTAATTTACTTTAAAGATAATTTAGTAATATAAAAGATGATTAATAAGTGGGTTAAAAAATAATTTGATTCAAATAATCTCCCCCTAATTATTACTACTTTTAAAATGCAATCCCTTATTGCTTTTTAAAGTTATAGTCCAAAAACAAATTATAGAATAAACCATTTTCAAAATATTTACCTAGCGTTATTTTTTGTTAAAATATATAAAATAAATAGTTTTAAACGTTAAATTGCAATGCCAGGACATAAAGAGTCCTAATAAGAATGATAATTTTTTTTGTTGGAATAAGATTCTACGGGATCGCTCCCATTTGGGATGGGATTGAAATATATTTTTATTTTAAAAATAAAAAATAAAGAGACGGGAATAAGACTTTTTTTGTCTCATTTGCATATGCGAGACATGATTGGAATTGACAAATCTTGTCCTATCCCTTTTCATTACCAACCCTAGTTGTTGGTAGATATAACAATTTTTTCTACTAGGATAAGATCCAATAATTTGGAATGGGATTAGAACATATTTTAACCCCAAAAAAGTAGAGCGACGACAATGAGTCATTTTTTTCCCCAATTGCATATACGAGACAGGACTACGATTCATAAATCTCGTTCTACCTCATCCCATTGCCAACCCTAAGTCCTAACATTATGCGACAGCACAAGTTTTAAAATATATTGAGATGGTAAGAAAAAAAAAAATAAAAATCCCAATTGGTATAAAATAGAAAATGAAAAAACATTATGGATCTCATGGTCATTCTCCTTGTAAATATTGAAAACCTAGGGGTGATGGACCGATCTGTTCAATCCGTCTAATCTGTAGAAATCTGATCCGTAGAGTCAATGGATTGGATATGGATTTACTTATGTGAATCCACAAAAATTCACGAATCCGCAAAAAAATAAAAAATATTTATTTTAAAAAAATTAAACTTATAAATATGACATTGTACTTACTAATAAATAAATAAGTTAAAATATAGTTACATTAACATCATATTATGTCTTATATGATAATAATATAAAATAAAATAATAAAATAATAAAATAGCTTCTCAAGCAGTTAATTTTCATGTACTGATCTAAACAAATGAGATTTTTTTTTGCTTTGTTATATTTTGAAACTTTAAATGTATTTTCTAACCTTATTTAAACAATTAATTTATTTAAATCTTATATAATTTTAAATTTTATCAATAGTAAAATCATTTTTATATTTTTTTTATTTAACTAGTTCATGAATAGGACATGATTAAAAATTTTTAGCCCACAAACCAATCCGTAAAATGATAGATTAAATATGAATTAGGTCAAATACGCATCTAATCGGCAGATGATTGGATTGGATTTGTATTGAATTTCATCAACCTATGAATTAGATTGGATTAAAAATTTATAATCCCCAAAATCGTGGATTGGATAAGGATTGGTTTCTAATATGCAAAATCCAATCCGCAAACATCCCTATAAAAAACTACCCTGTAAAAGTCAAATAATTACCGTAATGTAATTTTATTCCATACACCTTTATCTTCAAATATTACAAATAGATAAGAACATTTGTCAATTTTTCAACAAAGGCTACAACCACCCTCAAATTTAGATAAATACTTCAAATTCAGCTCACATTCATCTCAAGAAAGAAGCATATCAATTACAGTGGCAATAATTCACAACATCTGTAAAGCTAAATTACTAGAAGTAATTCAGTCGCACAGACCGAATAATACAATTGTTGACGTGTCTATAGAGAGATCAATAATCTTCACTCATTCAATGGTAACCATACATTCTTCGTCGTAAGAAAGTGAACCAATGAGACAAGATTAATAATCCTCACTCTTATCTTTGCCCTAGCATATGTCCTGTACAAAGTAAGCACAGAGACTCGCAGCCAACACAATGAGTACCGACCATTCTAAAACTAGCTGTGCCACAATCAGCTTCACCAACAAGCATCTTTCGGGAGGGTGGGGGAAAAGCTCTGTTGTTGATAGGGAAGAGAGAATCGAGGTGTACGGTATGAAAGAATCCACATTTGCCATCAAGAAGCTACAGCAATGTCTGATTCAGAACTTGAAGTACTAGAGTCAATGCGCAAAGGACTCTTCTGAAATTCATTTCTTAGCTGACCACAGGCTGCACTAGCATCCAGTCCCCTTGTCTGACGTATGCTAGTGGTAATTTTATGGGACTCCAGAGCACCTGCAAATGCTAGCACCTGGAAGATGAAATATAAAAATTTTATGTAAAATAGAGAACAGACTGAATCAGGAGATGAGGATTATAGTTGAAAATGCGAGGGATATGGCATGGTCATGAACAAACCGCCTTTTTGTAAGGGCGTTGATAATCAGATCCTTCTATTGGATTGAAGGGTATGAGGTTCACATGATGACCACGTCCCCACTCATGAAGTAGCTCTGCAAGTTCTACTGCATGTTCTACTCGATCATTGACTCCAGCTGCCAATAAAATATAATAGAAAAGGGTCAATTTGCATTATTTTTCATGTTTTCAGCCTTTATGTAAGTCCAACAGAGAAGGAAGGGGAAAATAAGTTCATATCAAGTAATGGTGTGCTTACTAATCAAGAAAGCGGAGAGCTCAAGCAAACAGGAAGGCGTTCAATCATACACAAATTGAATAATAATAATCACAATTATTATTATAAATAATGACAAAAGGTCATTTTAGTATTTTGCAACAATCCATTCTGGTTTCAAGTCGAAGTAAACAAGAATAAAAACAACAACAACAACAACAATAATAATAATGAAAACAATAATTATAATTTTAACAATAATAATAATGTTAATATTATTATTATTTAATTAATATCAACATTTTCATTATTGTTGTCGTTGTTGTTATTAATTTTATCATCATAATAGTATTATTGTTGTTGTTGCCGTTATTCTTCTTCTTATTCTTATTATTATTATTATTAACAACAATAACAATAATATAATAATATTTCAATTGAGGACAAAAGTGGAATTATGAAATGAGGGTGGGGTAAAAGGAGGAGCTTAAGGAATGAGAACTCGATTCCCAACCCCCCATGGAAATCAAGTTCCATTCCTTAATCCCCAAAACTTGTGGACCCCACATGCTTCATTCCACATCTCATTTCTTTAAACAAGTAAACATCATCAATCATTTCCATTCCAGAGTCCGATTCCCCAATCCGAAAAATAAACACATCATAAAACCACTGTACCTAATAGTGCATACTCAAAGGACACCCGTCGACTCGTTTCTTGGAAGTAATCCCTGCAATCCTTCATGATTGCTTCAAGAGGATAGGACTTTGCACTTGGCACAATTGATTCCCTCAGTTTCTGGTTTGGAGCATGTAAGCTGGAGCATAGGAGAAAATATATGAATAAAAATAAAGTTCTCATCAACTGAAAATATGGTCTGCTTCAAAAGCTCAAGAAAACTAAAGGGCAAACTAGTAAAACATGAGAACAGAGCAAGGAGGAGAGAATATTCCATACAAACAATTGCCGAGTCATCAGAACAAAGATATCTATACTTTAGTGAAGAAAGATGTGAATAATTCAGAAACTTATATCAATGAGTTATTGAATCATAAGACTGAATGCCACAGACACTGGGACACAAGTTTTCATCGGCTATTTGAGATGAGATTTCCGCATATTCAGGATGCTGAATCTTTCTTGTGAAAAGACAAAAGCTACTTTTTAGGGGAAAGAGAAACATTTAGATACATGGGCTAGTCAAAGGGTTCCACACTTATGAATTTGAGAAAAGTTGAGGTCAGTTTCATGCTACTGGCCAAGTGCCAGATGTTGAGTCAAATTCAATGAGTTTAAGAACAATCAGTTCTACAGAAGTAGCCTAAATACTCATGAACACCACAGTATCAGTTAACAAATTCTATACAAGATTACCAGACCTGATAGCCAATGTTGACTGAAGTTTGTAAGAGGCCAACTTTTTAATTGTGTTCGGAACCCCCACAGTGGAAATTGTAATCATCCTTTGTCCAATTTGCACATCCTACAAAAAACAAGAGCAATCGAATACACATAAGCTTAACTTCAAAACACACATAAAGACATGCACAAACTATGAAAAAGAATTAACAGAACGACGAGATGACATGAACAAAATAGTTGTAGAAGCACCTTATTCAAACATCGATGTGCTTCAAGCACAGACTTTAGGTTCAACATTGGCTCGCCCATTCCCATGAACACTACGTTTGTCACCCTATGCTTGAAGATCTCTTCAATTGCTAACACCTGAAACAAACTGCATCATGCTGAAGAAACAGATACTAGCTTGGATATAAAAACAGGATAAATCTCATCACACTAAAACCACTTTATTGTCAAATAATGTAGCCAATGAGATTATATGGATTTTGATGTGTCAACATTTAAAAACTTAAAAAAGAAGAAATGAACCTGCCCAACAATTTCATGGCTTGAAAGATTTCTTGAAAATCCTCCCTTTCCAGTGGCACAAAACGAACAACGCAATGGGCAACCTACCTGAATACCCAAAGGATAAGATAATTTCTTACGCTCAATCAAGGAATAATCTTTCGAAGCAGAAAAATTTTCATTTGTCAGTAATGATGCATGAAAAACACCTGCGATGACACACAAGCGGTAAGACGCATGGGACCTTTCTCGTCTTCGACTGGTATGCCAACAGTTTCAATCAATCTGTTGTCTTCCAGCTTTATTAGCAACTGCAAAATCAGCACCATGCATAAAGAATTAAGTAAAATCTTTCTCAATGTACATCACATTAACATTTATATAATAACTACCTGAAAACATATGCAAGGACAAAAAGATGAAATAAAAAACAGCTAATGTAATTATGTAAATTTGATGTATTTATAAGTACTTTAACAGTTCCATCAGCTGCAGTGACCGTGCGAAAAATCGGCAAGCGACCAACCGTCCATCCAGCTTCTTGGAGATCATTTCTGAAGGACTGAGGCACTTTCATTACAAATTATAGCCAAAAAAAAAAAGAACCCGAAATTTAGACCCCAAATACGCATTAATAAAATAAAAATTAACAAAAAAGGCAACAGCATAATGTACTCACGTTGAATAAAATTTTCAATTTCTTTGACCTTTCTTTTGTAAATTAGATGATGAAGCTGCTTCCCTCTGTAACTTTGCTAAATTATAAATTTCCAAAAAAAAAAAGAAGAATTTTTATTTAATAATAAAAACAAAAAATGTTTCCGTTTTTCCTTTTAATTTGGTTGGATTGTACCTGGCCGAGGTCGACGGCGAGTTTTTGAAGCTCCTGCTCGGACATGCCAAGGAGCACGTTGGCGTCCACGCGAGGGGCACGTGAAGAAGAAGAAACAGATAACTTGCGCCGCGGGGTTACAGAAACGGCAAGGCAGGAGCGAGAAAGAACCACCGCATGTGCTACGGGAGCAGAGATCACTTGCCGAAGCAGAGTCATTGAAACGGCAATTATCCTTTCCTTCTCCTCTCTCTGTTTTCACTAAAACCCCTGCTTCGACATCTATCTCTTTTCTCTCCTGCTAAAACCTCCGCACCTCACGCTCCGTTGAAAAGACAAAAATAACCCTCCAGTTCCGAATTTCTTTCTCGGTGAAAAATACAATTAAGTACTTATTGTTTTTACTATATACTGTAATGTCCAACTTGTTTTGCATTGTGACATCAAGGTACATTCAGTTTCAGGTTGCGGTGGCAGATAGTGATTTTAAGTTTCTGCTACCATGCAGGCTGCGGTAAAATAGCACAAACAGACACGAATGCTTACAAGTTACAACAATACTAGGAGAAACAAGAAAATGCAAAAGAAGCAAATATCAATTTAAGATTCTGTAGAAAAACTGTACATAGATAGATTGTGACTTGTTATTACAATGCTGGTCCAAGATACATCAATGTTTCATACATAAAGCAAATAGAAAAAATAAAGCATGCATCAAATATATTATCTATCTCCTCTCAGATGGCCTATGATGAACGCTAGCTTTGTATCGGCCATTTTCATTGAGACCTTTTCTTTTGTATGTACTGCGATCAGAATTCTGGAGGGATTCATCTCGAGAGACACCTGCATCATTGGTGTCTTGAATTTGTTCCAATGCTTTTACCACCTCATCCATGGTAGGCCTGAACTTTGGTTCATTTGATAGGCATTTGATTGCTAGTACAGCTGTTTTTAGTGCTGCACCAAGTGAGTACTGGCCTTCAATTCGAGCATCCATAACTTGGAAAATTCTGCGTTTGCTTTGAAGGTAAGGTTTGGCCCATTCAATTAAATTATGCTCTCTAGATGGTCTGTTCTTGTCAATTACTCGTCTACCGCTTAACATTTCGAGGAGAACAACCCCAAAACTGTACACATCGCTTTTCGTGGTTAGATGTCCTTCAAAAAAGGAAAAAAGTGAAGATTGGAAGAAGTTGAGAATGCCTGCATACTGATAAATTCAGAAGCTAATTCCAGAAAATAAACATTTACACATAAGCACAGAGGAAAAAGGAGTAACGTTCTAATAGAGACAGAGTTTAAAGCTTAAAATCAAGTGAGAACTGTATGAGTTGGAATTTGATAATCAAAGAATTTTCCAAGGAGAAAGCAATAATAATGACCAATTTAAGAATCTCGAAAATGACCTAAGAGGGGTTTAATAGAGCTTAGGTGTGATGCCACTATGATAGAGTAACGTTCTAATAGAGGCAGAGTTCAAAGCTTAAAATCAAGTGAGAACTGTATGAGTTGGAATTTGATAATCAAAGAATTTTCTAAGGAGAAAGCGATAATAATGACCAATTTAAGAATCTCGAAAATGACTTAAGGGGGAGCTTAATAGAGCTTACGCATGATGCGACAATGATCAAGTTTTTAGCTAATGACATTAATTACCCCATTTGGAAGCTTCATATTTTGTATATGGTTAGGGCATAAGTCAAATAAAGCACACACATTGGAAGTTGAAGGGAAAAGTGTAACAAACTGCACTCAAACGTGAATAACAGCAGCGCAAGTTGAAAGATACCTGTGGCCATATATTCTGGAGCTGCATACCCATAAGTACCCATGACTCTTGTGGAGACATGGCTTTGGCTCCCTGTCGGTCCATCCTTGGCCAACCCAAAATCAGAGAGTTTAGCATTGTAGTTCTGTCATTTTATGGTAAGAAACAGTATGAGACACCTGTAAGCATAATGAGACACTAGCAAAAGCCACAGAATTCAAAAGCTAAATATACTTCACTCACTGAATCAAGCAGGATGTTGGAAGTTTTGAAGTCTCGATATATCACTTTTGCTTTATCACTATGAAGATAGGCTAGACCCTTGGCAGCACCAAGGGCAACCTTCATGCGAATGGTCCATGAAAGCGGTTGAATGTAAGAGGCTCCTGCTTCAATGACAATTTAGATATCTAATAAGTAATGATTCAATTAGAAGAGAGACATGTTAGTTCATAGACAATGAGAAGTTGAATTAAAAGACTACATTACTAAACAGAGGTGATCTTAATAGACTCACTTCTAAATAGATGATTTTCCAAGCTGCCCTTGGGCATAAATTCATACACCAGAAGCCGGTGATCATCCTCTAAGCAATAGCCGATCAATTTTACAAGATTAGGATGATACAATTGTCCCAGGTGTTTGATTTCTGTCTGTAGAACAAGTGGAGCTAAGAAATTAGTTACTACTATCAATAGGAAGAGGGAACATCACTCAACTAACAAGGGAAATGTAAAGTCCAAACACTGAAGTATGGTCCTAAGAAAACTAAAATTGCATTGCAAGGTAGAAGTGTGATGCTCACCAACCATTCCAGGTGACCCTGGAGACTCTCTTGATTAAGCCTCTTCACAGCTATAACCATGCCAGTCCCAGGCCTGGCTGGTGCATATGTATGCTCATCAATCCACCCCTTAAAGACAGAACCAAATCCACCTTCACCCAAAACACTATCTGGACGGAAGTTCCTGGTGGCTGTTTTGAGTTCATTGAAGCTGAAACTCTTTATGTTAGAGCCTAGCAAGATCTCACCCTCTGTCCGAGGAACCGCTGAGACAGATGAGACCCTGCTGCTTGACCCACTAGTTCCATTTCCGTCTTTTCTGCTGCATTTTGAATTTGCCCCTATAGATATCAAAGCCATATATAGCTATTTATAAACAAAATAGTCAATTGAAGTTTTTTTTTTTTTAAAAAAGCCAATTTTGTAAATTAGATTCATATTGTACTTAAGCTGATTAAATTTTCCAGACATAAGTTTTTCTGGGTTCAATAATGATCCATGACCATAATCCAAAAATCAAAATCCCAAATGTTCATTTAAACTAATTCCTCCTTTTTCTTGGCAACCAACATAACATAGCATCAATCAAAGTCACAAGTTCCCGTTGAAAGAAAGAAAGCTAAAGAAGACAAAATCAACAATCAAAAGTAGCTAAAATATATATATGTGTGTATGTGTGTGTATATATTACACATTAAAGAAAGGGTAACAAGCGCATAACAAGCTCAAATAAGCATTAAGAGAGAGGAGAGAGATGATCGTATTGATACCATTGGGAAGAGGACTGTCCGTTTCAGCGCTGAAGCAAGACCCCATGAATGCAAAAGCTAGCTCGCTCAAGTTTCTTAGTAACTAGCTCCTCCAACAGAACCCAATAACTGTTATTTAGTTATAGAAATAGAAGAAGAAGAAGAAGAAGCAAGCTTTTAATTTAATTGAAGGTATGCATAGCTGAAAGGTATACATAGCTGGTGAAATGAAAAAAAAAAAGAAGAATTGTCATGTGTGAAACCAAAACTTTTATACGTACGTAGAAGGTGTTAGCTGTCAGGCAGGACCAAGGCCGTCCAATTTCATATTTTGACTGATTATTTTAATATTACAAACAGGCTAACCTAGCCTAAACTAGCATGGCAAGAAAAAGGGAAAGCAAAAGGAAAGAAGGCGTTATTAAAATGGCAAAACAAAAGGTGGGTAGATTTTGGAGTTATGTGTGTGGTTGGATTCTGGGAAACTTCTTTTTTCTAGAGCTTCGGCTTTGGACAAAACTAAGTGAACAGTCGACTTGTTCGTTGTTTATGCAAGTTGAAATTACAGAGAAATACTATTGCTTAGAATTATTATTTTTTTTTGAAAAAATAAACTTATTCCAATCTGAAATTTACTAGACTCTAGCTAGGTTTAAATAGTTTACTGTAATCTAGAGGTCTACCGAACATTAAACTTAAAATTTAACCCTAGATATATGCAAGGAGACCGATAGAGATTAAACTTATTTTCTCAATATATGCTGAGTACATGAGTGCCACTAGTTTGAATCAAATAAATGATTCAATTCAATTTGGGTTTGAAAAAATTGAATCATTTAATAAATGGGTGAATTTGATTCGATTTGTTAATTAAATGAATTGAATCGAGATTTAAGGACATCGATTCGTTTATTCGTTTAGAATTCGTGTAACATATGAATCATAAATGAATCAAATATGATCCATTCATTTATTATTCGTTTAATTAAATTAATTACTTATCATTAACTATGTATGAAAAATTTTAATGTCTAAATGTTGATATAATAATTATAAATAATAATAAATTTGTATTTTGTAGGATGTTAAATTTGTGGTCTTTTATATTTTATTTTCTTAATTTTTGTTTATTAGTTATATATTTATAAATGAATTCATATTTAATTCGATTCATTATATGATAAATGATTAGTAAAAGAATCCAGATTCGACTTGATTCGTTTATTAATTATACTAAATGAATTAAAAGAATCGAATCGAAATATTCATTTAATAAATTATTCGAATCTAAATTATGAGATTTCAGTTTGTTTAATAAATGAATCGAATCCAAATCAATAAAGTTTTTACCTAATTCATTCATGATTCGATTTGAATTCGATTTGTTTATTCGTTTTCCCACCCATAAATTTAGATTTTAGAAATCAATAAAGAAATCAAGAGATCAGAGTGGCAATACCTACATACATACATACATATTTTATACATGTTGAAATAAAATCTCTTTGTCCCATGTCTTTATCTACATTAGTAAATTTTAAAAATATTAATTTGGACCTTGAAAATATTACTTATTTAGTTTAATTTTTTTTATAAAAAAAGGTAGATGAGTGGACAAAATTTAAATAAAATTTTCAACTCCCTACTCACTCCCAAAAAAAAAAAAAATTTCGAACCCACCCTTAATTTAATATTGAGTTAAAGCTTAAACCAATTGTCAATCTTCAAATTCACATTTTAGTATCTCCGGATAATTTTCTTTGAAATGAATCATTAATAATTATAAAATAAAAGGTAAATTAATAGCTGGACAATCTCTCTCTCTCTCTCTCTCTTCTTATTCTTTTTTTCCTATCGAAAAGGACAAATGATTCTCCTTGTGCTCTTTGAAAGCCCTTATTAATATTTATCCCCTTCAGTACTTGGGTCCTTTTTTTCGGGGTGGTGGGGGTGGGGGGAGGGGGATGGCTTTAGCATTATATACAATATAATTAAAGTAATGTACAACCAACTCTAAGTATAAAATCTAATGGAATTAAAGCCCAGCACTTCCACTGTCATTAGGAAAATTTAATTTCTCCACCTTAAAATTAAGGAGAGAATGTATCTCATTCACCTAACCAAAAAGTTATTGACTAACATTATAATTTTATTGTAACCTTTAACAAACAATAATATAAATATTAAGGAGAGTCTCAAATAATTTATGATTGTAAACGCAAGAAGAACTCTTATTGTAATATATTAATATATCAAAAAAAAATAGTAGATAACAATACCACTTGATTATTAATGAATTAGCTTATACAATGTGTCATATATTATTTGTTGAATTAACTTAATCAATAGATGATGATGACAAACTGTGTAGATTAATTTGAATTGCGGGCGTATATGGTGGCTGGCTGGTCAAGTAAACCTCCATGGTTTAATACAATTGGACCCTACAAGCTAAGACAAGTCAACAGCCGTTTAATGAAAGCTTATAATTAACATCGTTTGACTTTGTTTTTATATATTTATATGTGTGTGTATGCATCGTTTGACTTTATTTATATGTACACGTGTGAGCGCGTGCGTGTTTGCGTACAAGTGTTTTTTTTTTTGTAATGCGGATATTCTCTTAAATTGTGGGAGTATAAAAGAGTTAAAAACTAAGATGACATTTGTTCTTTTGATATGAAATCTGAACAAACTTAAATTAGTCTAAATTCTAAATAATGTTGAGTATCTGAATGACATGTTTTTTTTTATCTGAATCACTAAAAATAAATATTACATTGTTTTGTTTTTTAACTTAAAAAAACCAATAGCCAATGTTTCTTCATCTATGCCCTTACAAATTATAAATGTTAAACAAATAATAAACATTTCAAAAAACATCAATAAGATAACATATTATCATAACATAATCATGTTCAATTGAATACAATCATTTAATATTCTAAATTAGTAAATATTAGTCAATTTTATTGTTGTTTATGATGTTTTATATAAAAAATATTTATTAAACATTATAAAGATACATAATGCTAATTTGAAAAAAATAAAAAAGATAAAAATAATAATAGTCTACCACTATATTATCGTAAGTTATATAGATGAGTAATAATGCTAAGTATTAAACTTATTTAAGTAAAATAATCAAATAGAAATATTTTGGAAAATTGATAAACCTTTGTAATCAAAAGTGGAAAATAGAAAAATTATCGTGAGGAGTATAATGAATGAGTGGTTCTCTCAAAATTTAGAGACGATTCATTGTAGAAGATATTCATAATACTAATACTGTAAAGATTCACATGAGAACCCAACTTGTACAATCTGATAAACAAAAATTCAATGGATTGTTCAATTTTCCTGAAAAGGATTCACATTTAGCAATCATAATTAAGCTTTTTCTTTAGTTTCATTTTCAATCATATTAGTTACTTCTTGATCAGAAAGAAAAAGTTTTATATTGATTGCTTGATTAGTTAATTAACTAATGGGTTCATAGACATAAAAAGAAAATGACGTCATTAAATATGTCATGGCCTTTACTTCATAATGATTAAGAACCAATTTATGAATGATAAACCTTTAGAGTTAGCATACTGTAATTGCTAATTTATATGTACTTATGGTGACCAAATCTAACGAATAAACAAAGAAGATCGATGCTTAGCGATCCGGCAACGTTCCATTATTTATATTTTAACGGACACTTGAGCTCAGCCACCGACACTTCATACTTTGACTTTTATTATTATTATTATTATTATTATTTTAAAATTCCCAAGTGGACAATTTGAGTATTTGACTCTCTTTCGAACTTTCTGAATGATAACGTTCAAACAAAATTTCAGATTAAAAGTGCCCAACAATTCCAGAAATCAAAAAATTCAACATCTTTCTCTCAACGCCATCCATGCACGATCCAACTAATTCTCATAAATTTTTACCAAATATAAAAGCATGATCTTAAATATTGTGAAATAGAGAATTATCAAGTGCCACTTGATCTTTAATTTTAGCAAGAATAGTTATCATCTATGGTTAGAAACAGTGGTGGTGCCAAGAATTTAATCTAGTAGGAGTTAAATTTAAATAATAATATAATTTAAAAATAGTCAACAAGTAACAAATATCAAAATAAAAATTCATTAATATATTCAATTCAATACATTTATAACTGACCTCATATTTGTTTTCATATGTTAAAAAAATTGACGAATAAGCTTATCATCTAGAATACAAAGTAAATCTTTTTCTTTATATACAACAATAATATCACTCAATCATTGATCTCTCATATGATTTCATAGATGATTTTTCACAAAATTCATAGCCCTTTTTTTTTTACTATAGTTATGAGAATTAGTTAAAACAATAAATAAATTAGTGAATACAATTTATCATTTTTAGTATCAACTATTTTTTTTTATTATCTTATCAATTCCTTTCAAATTTTAAAAATTTGTTATCAGAATTCACTTCTACAATGTAAATATTAAGTTGAATTTTAAGTGTCATAAGACTCATTAAAGAAAAATCATTTGAATAAACTCAGTGAGGTGAAATAGTTTCTTTTTGTGTGTGTGTGTGAGAGAGAGGAGAGTTAGGGCTGGAGAAACTTCAAAATACAATGTTTCTTTGTGGTTGGAAGTGAAAAAATAAATACTTAATATATTAGTTATTTTTAAATTTTAGCAAAGACTTTCTTGATAAATCAAATTTAAAATGGGACAAATATCTAACTAAATTTATAAATTTTAAAAAGTCAAGGGGGGTGAAATGTGGCACCGTGCCGCCGCCACTGGTTAGAAATATTATGCATAAGTACAATAAAATTGTAAACAACAATACATCTGAACACTAAAGATAATTGTAGTAAAGTAACTAAACAAAAAATGTGAACATAATAAAAAATTATAGAAATAACTAGAGGCTTG
Source organism: Citrus trifoliata (assembly GCA_018350135.1). NCBI lineage: Eukaryota > Viridiplantae > Streptophyta > Magnoliopsida > Sapindales > Rutaceae > Citrus > Citrus trifoliata. Next base: position 22,068,078 of record CM031387.1, read on the forward strand.
TACTAGATAGTTTACTTGAAATAACTTTGCCACCTATTGTCGATTGCTTGAGGTTTAGGGATGGCTAACTGGTCCATCCAAAATAGATGTTCATATATCCGATCTAATTGGATTGAATAATATCCATCCAAAGCATTTTGGACATAGATATTAGATGGATATCCAATATCCAAACCATTTATCCAATTTTCAAACTAAAAATGAATAAATACAAAAATGTCTTAAATAAAAATATTTATTCTCGAATATACCCTCACAACAAAAATATAGAAAAATATTTTAATTTTAGAAAATTAAGAAACATTTACTAGTGATTTGGTCTCATCGTCAGCATCACTGTTCCGATACCGGCGCTGTTGCCGGTGGCTCTTCATATGGTGGCAAATTTATTATCATCAAACTCACCACTTCATGATCTAAGAAGTAGATGTCACTTCCTCTTCCTTCTCACCTCTCACTCCTTTTCTGACCTACGGCACTGAACGTCAACCCCTCTGCATTAGGAGGGATAGCACACAATGTTTTTGTGTAGTGCGGATTGTATTGTATATAATAATATTTTGTAATATCATTTTATATTAATATTAAAATTACATTAGTATTATTTAAATTAATTAATATTTTAGTAGTATACTATCAATTTTTTGAAATTGATTATTGAATAATTTTTTTATAACATAAAAATAATTTTATAACGTACTATTATCAAATAGTAAAAATGAAAAACATTACATTACATTTTTTAAATATTATAACATAATAGATTATTATAATATATTTTATTTCTATATCACTTATCATAACATAAATGAAATTCATAAATTAACATTATATTGTATTATAATATATTATATTATAATACAATATAATATTAAAATTTCAAATTAATTTTTTTATTAACGTTGAATATAATTATTTAATTTAAATTTATTTTCAAATATATTATTTTGATAAGTAACAAATGATTAAAATAATTCAAAAACTTCTTACATATTTAAAGTAAAATAATTAAATAAAATATGAATAATGTTTTAATGCAATACAACCTAAACTCTACTCATGGGTTTATTTTATGCTCTTTATTGCATTAGATATCTTTTTAATGCAATGCAATACAATTAGAAATTACAGTTAAACAAAAGTTTGCATAATATAAATTGCCAAACACACTCTTACCATATACCATTGGGTACTTAATTAAGCTAGCTGTGTATAATTTGTTTGTAATTCCTTTTTGCCAAATGAAATTGCATGTTAATGAATGTGTTTAAGGTTTGTATTGTAGGACCTGAAGTTGACTACTTCTAGATATACGTCATTTAGAGAAATTACAAACTTATGAAGAATACATGCTGCTTCCTTTTTCTTCTTCCATTTCTATTTTTTTTTCTTTTTTCTTTAAAAAAAATTATTATTTATTAATGATATAAAAGTTAACGGCTATAGTTTTTAAACATGCTATTAGAGATAAATTAAATAAGCCATATGTAATAAATTTAATTTATCAGCCTATCCAACAACTATTAAGGTAAAGTTTACTTTTCGAATTAAAAATCACGGGTGGCAATCATAAGAGAGTAGGACTAGAAGTTGTTTATTTATACTAAAATGAGACGATGAAATAAAAATTAGAATCTCATTTATTGTTTACATTATTTTAAATTAGAAATGAATTATTTCAAATTACAGATTTACCCTTATTTAAAAAATTATATTTTTAATATTAAAGTAAATATAAAATATATTTAGAAAATAAACTATCTATTTTATTATTAATTTTAATTATATAAATTAATAATTATTATCTAAAATTCTTAATTATGTGAATCATAATTTTATTAAATTTAATTTTAGTTGTGAAAATTAAAAATTATTAATAAGAACAACACAAAAAAATCATTACTATTAATAATATATTACAAAATTAATATTTTCTTAGAATAAACTATTTATTATTATTAATATTAAATAAATATAATAATATTATATTTCAAATAAAATAATATACAATAATATTATCAATTCTCTATGAATATGATTATATTATTTTTAATAAATATAATTTTATTAAAAAATATAATTATATTAATTAAATAAATTTAATATTATTATTTTTAAATAAATGTATCATTATATTATTTTAATAAATATAAATTATATCATATTTAATAAATGAAGGACAAAAAAAAGGAGGTGAGAGTGGGAAATGGGAGTGAAAATCTCACTCCTTATCTAAAATATGAGTAGGACCCTTCGAGTAAAACTCCTCTCCTCAAATGAATAAGTAAAAACCAATGTGGAGGAATCTACACTCCCATTGCAGTAAGTAAACACTCCATAAAGACTTATTCAACTCCAACACTTAGGAAACAAAGATAATTAAAAAAGTTTAAAAAAAGGTTTCAGTTGGTTGCGCTTATCACAAACAAAAGTAATTCTGAAATTATACCAAAAGTATTCTATATATCCACAAACAGTAAATACTTCATCAGCAAACTGAGCTTGAAATAAAGCTCAAGCATTTTACTTCAGCTCAGCAGATTTGATGATGTCAATGAACTCCGGCTGAAAACAAAAAGAGGCACCAAGTATAAGCACAATAATACTAAAGCATACAAGGAACAGAAGAGAAAAATATAGAAATGCCAGCAATACCTTCAACGAAGCACCACCAACCAAAAATCCGTCAACATCAAGCTGTGCAGCCAATTCCTTGCAGTTTGCACCATTTACGGATCCTTAGATAGTTATGCAACGAAATATCCATCAACTTTGGTTAATGAAATGTTAACAAATAAGTTTTACAAGCATTTATTCTATTTGCTGCTTTCTTTATATTTCAATTTAAGGGGATGATTGAAGAATTAATAATTCAAAGCGCATATTGCACATTATAAAAACAACCGAATGACAATAGCAAGTGGACTAGAACATGGGACACATTAATAGAGATACCTCCGTAGATGATCCGTGTTGCTGCAGCAATTTCAGGACTGGTGTTTGCATGAAGCCATTTCCTCAGTTCAGAATGTACCTATTATACAGAACAGTAAAATTAGTATGAAAACAATCACCACTACCAATTGATAACTTTTTAGGAAATCCATCTAGCATAAGAAATCAGCATATAGACTATGATCTAAGAATTGATATGGTAAAATACACAAAGAGGGTAGTGGAAAATAACTGAAAAGAGTTGGTCGAGATGAGTGGGCAATCCAAAATTAGGCAAGGACAAGTATACCCAATTATTCTAAAAAATGTATATATCCCGTTGATATATGATAATGACTTCAACATATAAGCTGAAGGCTGAGGACTTACTTCTTGAGCCTGCGCTGGAGTGGCAACCTTCCCAGTTCCAATAGCCCACACAGGTTCATAGGCCAAAACAATGTTTGACCAGCTTGAGACTCGTTCTGGCACCAAAGTTGAAAAATGATTGAGGGAGATATAATTAGTAAAAACTGAGAGAAAAATAAAATCATCACTATTATATATTATCACGATTAGCATCTAAGTTGAAGCTTGACAGCATTCAGAAACATTTACATGTATTTAAATAATGATTGAGAAAATAAATCAGTGTAATAATAAAAGTAAAAGCTGAAGCAGATTTCATTTAGCATACAATAAATATCATTCATCTGTATTGTGTCATGGCCAAACAAAAGAGCCAATACAAAGACATAATTTTCTACATATAGTGCGCACCTCTAGTAAAAGCATTAAGGATAAACCACTGATGTGCCAAGACAATTGAAAAACTGTAGATCTGTTGATATGATGGAATTATGATGAATAAGCACCAAAATGCAAGACTGAAGTGTTAGAGCAATACAAATAAACAACCATTCCAATTTAATCCTTGTGATAGATACCAAACAAGAAATTTCTCTTGAAAATCTGCACAACACTAGATCATGAAATATGGTGCAATGAGAAATAATTACTGATATTCTTTGTTTCCATGAAAAGATAAACATGGTTGATTGCGTAAGGACATTTCCCTCAATAATAAACTTTGAAGAGGTAGAAAGTGCAATCATCATATCGTGAAAAAAAAAAAAAAAAGAAGGTGAATCCACCTACACATGTATTCACCTAAAACATATTAAAGTAATAAACAATGTATTCTTTTACAAGAAACAAATCACAAATAAAGTTATAAACAATTTCAAAAGACCCTGTGATGGCCATGGTTTGAAATTGAAGAACATAAATGTTTGAAACGGCAGACAGCAACCGCACAAGAAGCTCTGTGCGTGGCAATGAAATATGTACCTGCGATTGCTTTAGTTTGTGCAGCAACAACTTCCATAGTAGATCCTGCTTCACGCTGCTCAAGTGTCTCACCAACACAAGCAATCACCTTCAAACCTTGAGAAAGTGCATATGCAACCTTATCCCCAACAAACTAAAAGAAATAAAAAGTCCAAAGTCAATGTTATCGTAGCAAATGTTAAGAAAACAAAGAATAGTAAATGAAATGCATACTGCACATACACGAGTTTCCTTTTAGAATGACAAGAAGAAGGGTTTGAAATCGTAATTATCAAACAGTAGGTAAGTTTGGAACTGTGCCATAAACCATATAGCTTACCTCATTTGATTCATTCAAAACGAGTCTCCTCTCAGAATGACCAAGAATGACCCAAGGAATATCCAAATTGACAAGCATTTCCGCACTGCACATACATGAGGCAACGAACTGTAAATTTGCAATTAAAAAAGTTCCTGTTTAAAAATGCCATCCTCAGAAAGAAAATAGAATAAAACAAAATGAAACGCAATGACTAATGAATATCATACCTAATCTCACCGGTGAAAGCACCTCCCTTCTTGACCCAGCAATTCTGTGCCGCAACATGAAAATCAGGCTTCAACAAACTCTTCACCAGTTGAAGAAACACAAACGGGGGGCTAACAACGACCTCTGCAATTGCATCAAAGTTATCAACACTTCAAATTATAGAACAAACAAAACGCCACTTAAAATTAATCTTTTAACCCAGAACAAGATTCCTTAAAAAAAATTTACAAAAAAAAAAAGAGATAAAAAAGCAGTAAATATTTAAACAACATAACTTACCAACGACATCAGAAGATGGAACTTGACCTTCATTGAGTACGTTTACTATCTTTTTCACTTCTTCAGTTGTTCCATTCTACATTTTTAGATTCGAGCCAAAATTTACAAATAATTCAATAATCACACTAATAATAAATTCAGCTCAACAGATCTCATAATTTCATAGATCAAATTCAGCTCAAACTAATATAACGAACAATAGCAAGTGATCGAAAACTTACGCATTTCCAGTTACCGCCGACGAAGAACTTCCTGCCCATTTTCGACGAGTGCGTGTGCGTGTTATGTTTTATTTTCTATTTGTTTGGGCTTTCGAACAAATATCGAGAAGTTAATATGAAATTTTTAGTTAATTTCAAATTACAGTTATGGCCTGGCATTTGGAAGACGTTTTTTTTGGAGTCTTGAGCAAATGAGCAGCACACAGGAGGGTAAGTCTGTCAATGAAGGAGAAGGAAATCGTCTATCAGAATCGGATGGCACATGGTTTTTGTGGCCCACGGGTTTGTAAGGCACGGAATGAGTGGGTGGTGAGAAGAAAGATCACGTGATGGGCTCGCTTATCCCTGTTTGCTTTCATTTGTGCCACTCGTGAGTCGTGCATTTAGTTACTATCGCAACACGACTCATGTTCATAATCAACAATAGTCAATAAGCGATTACTCACGCTTAGAGGTAGAGAAAGGGCCGAACGGCACGTGATACAATACGGACATGATATGTGTTCATACAATATGATACGATACGAATATATTTTGATGGGATATGATGTACGGTATGATAAGCACCGAATTTAGAATTTTAGGTACGTACACCTTAAAAGCACAGCATAATCAGAGATGAATTAAAGAATGATAAAAAAAAACATGTAATAAATACGTTTTACAAATAACTTAAAATTGAATATTTTAATATATTTTATTAGTGCAAAGTTTCTAAATTTATTTAATTTTTAGTTAAAAAATACTATAATTAATTTATGTTTATAATTTATTAAATAAAATATTTGATATTATAATTTTAATAAATAAAATTATAAATATCATGATTTAAAAATATGTATTAATATTATTATAAACTATAATCTATAACTCTATATAATTCTGAGTTAAAAATTAAATTAACCCTTAAGAAGAATTTATTCTTGTTGTTGGTATTAAGTATTAAAAAAAATTATAATACCGTATGGTCAAATTTAATAATTAATATTACATTCTCTTACTATTATTAGTTTATTATTATTGAATATGTACTTGAGTTTTGAATTTTTAATTTTATCAAATTTGAATAAAAACACATAAACCCAAAAAAGCGCTGCTATTTACTCCGGGTCAAATCCCGGGTCAAGTCCCGAAGATTGTGTAAAACAACATCGTTTTGAGAATTATTTTTTTTAATTTTAAAATGAAACAACAAATGTTTAATTTCTCTTTTCATTAAACAATTGTTGTTTCATTTCTCTTTTCATTTTCGTTCCTTTTTCTGCCCAAGTACAGAGCATTGTTATCTTTTTCACAGCCCCGTCTAATTCCTCCAAATCTACTTATGAAAACGATGCATCACAAAAACGTTGCTTCTGCAAATGACAAATCAAGTAAATGAATGCGCTTAAATCATGTAGCTTGGCTGGTTTTTCAAAATATGTTTTTGTCTTTACTTTTGCATCGTTTTCAGAAGTAAAGTTTAAGGTTGTGATGTGTTTTAATAATCTTATAAGTATCTTGCTGATGATTGCAACACAAAGAAGCAAATTAAAACAAAACACGAGAAGAGGAAGAAAAATAATTAATTAACCAACGCTTTAAATACTACAAAAATTGCAAAAAAAAAAAACTTCACTTTAACTAACAAGCATGGGAGTTTTAATCAAAGTTACAAACTCTATTTTTTTTTTATGGCAATAGTGGGCAATAAATTGATAAACAAACTAGAATAATTTGACCAATATACATAAAGATCTAAGCTCAAGAGGATGTAGAGTTGATGGAAGAGATAGATGGCAAAGTCAAGAACAAAAGCTAAGAACAACAACAACAAAGGCTCAGTGATGACATTATTGCTAGATCCAAGCTTTTGGAAGTTTGAGTGAAGCTTGATCGCCATGAATGACTTCTTCATAACCCACATTCAAAACCCAGTTGATGTTAATAGATTGATTCATTGGATGAGATAGTCGTGTATGTGAGGGTATGAGAGCAAAGAGACTTGTTGTTGTACTGTTGGGAATGAGGCAGCTGAGTGGAGATGGGAGAAAGCGGCTGCTGCGGTGGAGCTTGTGGCAACGACTGGCAGCTTGAAGACGAGAGAGAAAGAGTTGCGATGAGGGAGAAAGGAAAGCAGTGTACAAAGAAAGAAATGAAAGAGCCAGACGTGTGAACTTGGGACGCGTGAGGTACTCTTTGCACTCGTGCTCTTCTTTGTGTGAATATCGGCGTTGTTACAAGTAACCTTTTGTTTTTTTTGGCTAAAACGGTGCGTTTTTATGGTGTTGGGTTTGATTCGGGGGAAGTAGCATTTTCCAACTCAAAAAAGTACATAAACTTGAAAAAGTACGTCAACAACTTGGCATGCGCTCTTAAAAAAAAAAGCTAATCATGCTTTTTTTCTTAGGCATGGCACGACATGGCCCACGATATGACATGAGTGAGCATGACACGTGTGTTGGACCAGACCTAAGCAAAACAAATTAGGCAGGCCATGGTACGACACGAAACAAATAGTGGGCACAGAATGACACGATCATGAGTGCGCATGGGCCTTCCTTTGATGGGTAGAGCCGACATGTCACCACCATTGGCCATCTCTACTCACACCACTTTATTATATTATATTTTTTTTAATATTCTCATAGATTATTTTAAAATTCTTTTTGTAAGACATTCTTTTTTTCTTTTTCAAATGCAAAATTCCTTATAATGATGAGTTAACATGATCAAATACCTGGAGAGTAATTATATATTTTATATAAACCTTTCAATTTTTATTTTTATATGAAAATGACATCCAAATTCCAAACCTTTAAAAGTATCCAAGTGTATGAATACACAAACCTTCTTATAAATTAGGTTGCTATGATTAAGAGTGAAGCTTACTTTAAAATTGTAGGTAGGCCAAAATTTTATAAAACTAAATTTATGGAGTTAAATTTTAAAAATTATTGGGTTAAACTGTTAAAATATTAAACTTACAGAGTCAAATCTTATATTTTTTTAATTTTATTTTTAAGACCAACACCTGTCGTAGGACAATTCCTCTCCTAACTATGACTAACAAGTCCAACTAAGAGTAGTAAAATCCGGATCTAGATTCAAATGTAGGTACATCAACATTTGGATTCGCATTGATATTTTGTCATCTGCATTCATATCTAAATCCTTAAAGAAGTATACAGATCTGGATGTGGTAATATTGTGCGAACTGCGGGTAGATTTATTGGATATTTAGATCCGCATAATGCTAAATTTAAGTATAAAAAATTAAACGAGTTTACCGAATAAAATATAATCATAATTCAACAACCAACAATTTAGTATCTAGAATAACATATAACAATATCAAAAATCCACAAATAAAAATATCACAACATAAATCAAACATTTATAATAATATGAATCCAACTATCCAAGTCTAAAAACATCACAAATTCACAAATAAAAACACCACAAATTTACACAGATTCCAAGCTGCTATGTTTTACTTCTAGGGCTAGGTTTGTCAGATGTACTTAATGTTCATATATAATCTTAATGTCGAATATGAATTTAGTTCAATGTAAAGTTATAGATTTTAAAAATAAATGATCTATTTTGGAAAAGAAAGTTGAGGATATATACTTGGCTAATAGTGCAACCACACGCATTATTATTCAAGATAAAAATATTTCTTCGAAATAAAATCATCTAAAGAAAAAGCAAATACTATACCTAGTCTGACAGACCTAATAAAATGCTTTGGAAGAGCTATACTTTTGTTAGCAAGTGGAACGAAACTAATAATTCAAAATGCTTTATATTCAGCAAGATCTAAAAGAAAATCTACTGAGCTTTAAAGATGTCCATCGAAATGAATATCATATTAAGACTTTAAATAAAAATAATATGGAATATCCTGTATTATTAAAAATGTCTAAAAAAAGAAGTATATATTAGAAAAGTTCCCAACATTCTCACAAAGATTGTATTATACAATCATAAATGTGATTGAGAGTTATGTAATGATGAACTAAAAGTTTATAAATGCAAAAATATTTATGTTGTGGCATGATCGCCTTAGACATTCTAAATTTACTATGATGTGTAAAATTATTAAAAATCACATAGACATCCATTAAAGAACCAAAATGTTTTATTATTCAATGAGATTGTTTGTACAATTATTCATAAAAAAAATTGACGTTAGACATCCTCCTTTAAGATTGGTTATGAATCTCCATCGTTTGTTTAGATGTAAACTCACTAGTCTTATCTAAATATATAATTTTGATTAGAAAATATAGAAATTATGCCCTTAATAATACAATTTGAGCAAGCAATTTAGTTTGTATCAATGCTAATATTTGATTCCATATGTAAAAACACAAAATGTATTGGCAGAATCATTGCTTGGTTCTAGATCATTACAAGAACTTTACTTATGTGTACAAAATTACCAATATCTGCATATGGTCATAGTATTTTAAATGTTGCGACATTAATTTGTCTTAATCCCAATATTCTCGATCACAATTTATACTTGTTCAACAATCTGACATTTCCTATTACGCACTTTTGGTTGTGCTATGCACATTCTTATATAATCTCCTCAGTGCAAAAAGATGAGACCGCAACGTCATTAAGTGATTTATGTCGGTTTCAACTCACCTTCAATAATTTTTTTATCTTAAACCCTTAACTGGTGACCTTTTCACTGTAACTTTTATGAATTCTCACTTTGATGAGACAATGTTTTCATCATTGAGGGATAAAAAAACCTCTGAAAGTAAGACATGAACTTTCTTAAAAAGTTTTAACTCATTTAAATTCTTACTAGTCAATGCAAAGATGAAGTATAAAGGATAGTATATTTGCAACAAATTGCAAATCAATTACTAGGTGTATCTAGCGATATAACAAAAGTAACAAAGTCACACAATCATGTTCCTAATACACCAGCTCGGGTGATTATTCTTGTTGAACAATCAAGTTTAAAAGCAGCAACTGAATTATCTATTATATGTCAGAAACGTAATAGACCATTTGGTTTCAAAAATAGTGCTCGTTAAAAGAAGTGAATGAAAAATCAGGATCCTATTGAAAATGATAATTAACCTATAAATGTACCCACATCATCTCGATCACCAGTTCTAGATGAACTGATGATCCCTGAAGAGACATATGTCTCTGAAGTGATAGTAACTCCTGAATAAGTATGAAAGCACAAAAATGAGGAAAAAAAATCTAAGATTATACTTATACAAGGAAAATGTAGGATAATAATAACTAAGCTTTGACAATTTATTTTTATTCACAATAAAAACTGAAATTGAAAATGATTTTGAGACTCAAACTGTCGATGAATGTGGACAAAGGGATGACCATCCTCAATGGAAAAAATAATTCAAGCACAACTGACTTTTCTAGCTAAATGTAAAGTTTTTTGACCTGTAGTTCGAATATCTAAAGATATAATTCATTTGATTCAAATGGATATTTATGAGAAAACATAATGAACATAATAAAATCAGTAGATACAAAGCACAACTAGTTGCACAATGTTTCTCATCGAGACATGATATTAATTATGAGGGTATGTATTATTCAGTAATGGATCTTATTACATTTTAATTTTTAATCATTTTAGCAACTCAAACAGACTTGATATACGTCTCATGACCGTAGTGATTACATATTTGTATGGGTCAATTAGTGCTAATATTTTCATGAACATTCTTGAAGGATTCAAAATATCTGAAGCATATAAATTAACATATCGTAATCTGTGTTCAATCAAGCTACAACAGTTGTTATATAGATTGAAAAAAATTAATGCACGTGTACAACTGTTTAAGTGAATATTTGATTAAAGAAGGGTTTTATTCACATGTGTGTATTTATTAGAAAATCTGAAACTAAATTTATAATTGTAGCCGTTTATGTTGATGACATGGGCTTAGTTGGAACTCCCAAAGAGTTTCTTAGAGATGTTGAATATTTAAAGAGAGAATTTAAAATTAAACATTTGGGGAAAACAAGATATTGTCTCGGTCTGCTGATTGATTATAAAACAAATGAAGCACTTATCTATCAATTTATTTATGTTGAAAAAATCTTAAAGCATTTCAGTATGGATAATGCTCATATGCTAAGCACTCCTATAGTTGTTATGTCTCTTGATCCCAAAAAGAATCTTTCCCATCCTAAAAAGGATGATGGAGAGATACTTGGGTTTAGAAGTACCATATCTAAATGCAATTGATATTTTATTGTACCTAGCTCAATGCATTTAACCAAACATTGCATTCTTTGTAACTTGTTGGCAAGATTTAGCTCAGCGGCACTCAATTCCAATACGACGACATTGGAACGACATCAAACATATCTTTCGATATCTTTGCAAAATGATGAACTTGGGGCTAATTTATTCAAGTGGACCAATAGAGAATTTCGGTCTTATCGGTTATGCAAACTCAGGTTCGCTCTTTAATCCCAACAAAGCTCATCTACAAGCAAGATATATTTTCACTTAGAATAGCACGACAATTTTATGGTGATCGACTAAGTAGACTTTCGTTGCACCTCCTCTAATCACTTAGAGTTCCTTGTGTTATATAAATCAAGCACAAAGTGTGTTTGGTTACAGACTATTATTCATTATATTCAAAGCACTTATAATTTGACTTTCACAACAGATATTTCAACAATTATATATGAGGAAATGCTGCTCATATTGCTCAAATTGGGATATATCAAGGGAGATAGAACTAAGTATATCTCCCCCAAAGTTCTTTTACACTCATCAATTGCAACAAGATAAGAAAATTAAGGTTAAGCAAATATAGTTTATTGGTAATTTTGCTTATGTTTTTACTAAGTTTTGCCTGCATTAAATATTTGAGAAGTTAATCCACAATATTAGCACGTGTTAACTCAACAAATTAAATTAACATATGATATTTGAGGTAGCATTTTGCTAAGGGGAGCATATTTTGAAGAGAAGAATTTTGCAGTTATATTAGATAAATATGCATTATACTCTTTTTCTTTTGACCAAGTTTTGTCCTACTAGATTTGCTGATAAGGTTTTAATGAGGCCGTTTTAATTACATGCACTATCATTTGTCATCTTGAAAGTTATATATGTAATTAAAGTGATGAATTCAAGGGGGTGTTGTAAATCCCACATTCGAAAGTAGAACACCTCCTTCCCATTTGCATGTGCTTAAAATTTTATTTTATTATATTTGCATGTGCTTAGAACACCCACTCTTTAATTTATACTGTTTTAATATAAATTACGAAAAAAGGATAAATAATAGCCAATATAAAATTTTATTATTTATTTATTTTATAACGCCCCTAACTTTAAAATCATCTTTACCGCCTGAAGGGTTAAAAGGGAAACCAAAAAAGTCTGTCTCATGTCCAAGCCCTTCCCCGACATCATTTCCCGCCACCATAAACACAAAGTAGGGTTTCACTCAAATTTCACACAATTCGAAATCCTCACTCAAATCAAACCCATTCATTCTTCATCAATTCATTTCGATTTTTCTGAACTCTCTCGCAAATTTGAAAACCTCAGATCTAATTTTATTTACAAAAATGGCCGGCCAATCTGATCCTCACGTCTCTCTGTTTTCTCCACCAGAGGTTTCTATTGCTTCACTAATTTACATTTTTTTAAATAAAATTTTGGCCTTAGTTTAGAAGTTTTGATGTAATTGGTTTTGGATTTTGTTTTTCTAATCAGGTTGAGTTTATGGCGGAAGATGAATTGGTGGAGATTGTGCCGAATATGAGAATGGATCCTCTAAATTTTATCTGTGTATTTCCCGAATTTACCATCTTGTTGGAGTTGAGCTTAACACACTGTTCTTGTTAATATTGAAATGAATTGTTTGTTGAGTTTGCAGGGTGATTTTGGTCCCTTTTACCCCCAAATACCGGTCAAAGTGCCATTGTGGCTTGCGGCTGCGTTGAAGAAGAGAGGGAAATGCACAATTCGGCCACCTCTATGGATGTCAATTGGTGAGCATTTTTATTTGTGTTTATCCGATTTAATTTTTTTTATTTGGCATTTTCTGGTGTCATATAATCTGGGGCCAAAAGTAAGAAAATGAAATATTTTCAGCTTCAGATGTATTGTTTCTCATTTGTTGTCATATTTTTTTTTCTATGTGGTCTAGAAAGTTTAACAAAGGTTTTGGAAGGAGAAAGAGAAGATCGAGGGACATTTCAGGCTGTGCCTTTCCATTACATCGAGATCTCTAGACTTCTTTTTGACCAGTGAGCATTAGTTATTTTGTTTGTTTGTTTGTTTGATTGGTTGATTGGTTGAATGCTTTCAAATGTGACCATATTAATGACGACTGTAATTTTTGTGGGTGGTAGTGCACGTGATGACATTCCTGATATTTATATGGTGAGTTTGAAGGTCTTAAACCTTGTTTGATAAAGCATTTCAGTTTTTCCAAGGATGTTAACCTTAGTCTTTTTCCCCTAGGTGAGGTCCCTTATTGAGGACATCAGGGATGTACGACTGCATAAAATTGAGACGAACTTAGAGAAATTTAGTGCTACATCTGCAGTGAAGGTAGGTTTTTTATCTCTTGTCCTGAATCTGTTGATTGTGATCACTACAATTTGCCATTTTGCAGCCTTATAGAATTTATTTTGATCATCATTTAAGAGATATGACAAAAATGAATATATGTAAAAAAGAAGCAAACAATTTGAATTTTTTAATGCTGAAAAAAAAGGCTGAAGAGCATGAAGGGACAAGTTTTGTGTTTGAAACTTGGGGGAGAGCAAGAAGAAATCCTCTTTATGAAACTTGAAGAATCGCACTTCTCCCATTTCGCTTGTCAAAATAAAACTCAATGCACTTTTTCCCCCATGGAGAGGAATTATACAGCAGAGATGATGTGTAAATGATTAAAACTTCCCTTGTTATGTTTATGATATTGTGGAGCCAGCTTTACTCTGAAGATTAGCATCAAGCCAATTGATAGACTGGAGTAGACGTCAGGGTTGTTATGTTTAGCGCATCTTCAATAATTATTTTGATGATTATCAAGACATTGTCAGTGAGAGATTATCAAAATACTTGCATAAATTTCCCCTGGGTTGCAAATCATGAAACATTTATGTGAATCATGTGTCCATTATTTATAGCACGGACTGTTGAACTGCATTTACATTTGTTTTCTTTTTGGTTACCTTGCTTCTAAAATGTCTAATATGGTATTTCAGATTGCCCATCTGTCTGCAATGGAAGTGAATGTAGTTCGTCCATTTGTTGTGAGAGCCCTACAGGCTTTCTATAAGCATGATAATCCAGTACTGATGGTGGATTTAGATAGTGTATCTGATAGACAGTCACACGTAACTAGACAGCGACAATTGCCTAATAATGCACAAAAAGTATGGGCTCACACTTTCTTTTTTCTCCACTCTCAATCTCATTTTATTTCTCACAGATTTTATCAGTTGACAGTCTGCTGCTGATATAAGAATAATGAGATTTACCCATTGAAAAGGCATTTAGTTATTTGACCAATTCTTTTGTTCTACAGCAACCTCTGAAGCGACGGTAGTTGATCTCAATCCTCTAATCTCCTTCCATCTGAACTGGAAAATGATTGATTTCAGTCAACTGGCATAGAAGGTACAGCTTGAAATATTTTCCAATGGATCCTTTCTTTGATCAAGTGCGTTGCTCATTGTAATTGTCATAACACAGTGTTTCTTTAAGGGATATTATATACTTATATTTATTGATAGCTTTTTTTTTTAATATTACAAATAAACATTCATCTACGAAAAATGTTAAAGATTCCAATGGATAACATGGAGAATTGCCTTTTATTAAGTACAATCAACACGGTCCTGAATTTGTTAAGTTCTGAGTTTAGAGACGGTATTTGCCTCTTGCACATGTAAATAATTAAATATCAATAACCCATCTTAGCATTAGTCATTAAAGGTTGTATGTGAAAACCAAATTTTTGAGTTTAAATAAGCAAGAGGCTATCGTGGTGTAAAAAGAAAAGATTAAACAGACAAATGCTTTTCTGGAGGTTAGAGATGTGTTACAGAGCTCATACATATTGTGAATAGCCTAGATGCAGGGAAAGACAAGAATAAAATGTTGGTTGAGGCAGGAAGAAGACTTGATAGCAGAAAGATACAGCAAGGGTAGAGTTGAATTGTGGATGGTGAGCTGAAAATTAGTTATTTTCTTACCTACTTTCTGTTTATTTCATGGTTTTTTCTTTTTATTTTGAGTTCGTGTTAATTTCTTTCAAGGCAAACCTGAGTCGGTTTTGATAGAGACTATTATAAGTTTAGTTAATTATCATGGATTGTCGGTTTCTCTACCATTTCTGCACTAGAGTCCAGGTCCACTGTGTCTAGAGGCTGGATGTAATGAAAACATCTAGAGTTACATAATCTTAACCATTGGATCTCTCTGAAGACTGACAGAGGGTTCCATGAAATGACGTGGCAGTGGCACATGGGGAATGCCAATATGTCAAGGTCTGTTTGTAAATTCCCCCCCCCCCCCCCCCCATCTTGGTTCCTGAGCTACCGGTAGACGCAAATCAATAGCTTGAAGAAATTATTTTTTGAATTTTGGCAAGGAAAAGGAGTGCTGATTGAACTCTAATAATCCATCTTTGATGACTATGAAACTTTGATGATTAATGTGCTTTATGAGAAATATTTCTCAAGGCTAATGCAAGACAAAAATTCAAAGCTTCTTATATAGATTATAAAAGCCGTAATAAGTTGTTGAAATGTTGGGAAACATTGTCATTTCTTTTCCCCCTTGAACTAGATTTAGTGATCCTGAAATATGTATTTTATCAAATTAATGCAAATTGGACACATTTAATTTTCTTAGACATTAGATTTATGTTCAAAACATCTAGCAGGTATTTTTGATGTTTTTCAATGTTTTCTCGTAATACCTTTTGGCTGTTTCTCTCCTCAGCCTTCTAGTTGTTTTGTCAATTATCCATTTTACACGTCTTTTGAGCATAAAAGGGGTTCCCTAGTTCATATATTTCTTGTGGTTTATATACGCAGTATTTGCTTGGCTGTTGGCATCATGGTCTTGGTTTTGAATATTTGTGTTATAGAGGAATTGTAGCTTTCCTAAGCTACTTCTAGTCAGAAACCCTTCTAATAAATTAAATTTTGAAAAAAAAAAAGTCACTTGGGCAAGCGCGAGACAATTAGGACTTGGGAGGTTACCTTCATTTAATAAGATAAAATTAGTGTCAAATGTCCGTTTAATCACCAGAAATCATTGAAGAGAATCCATCTCGTCTTATGTTAAAATAGGAAGACGTCTGGATTTTTTGTCATTGTGCTAGGACATACCTCATGATCCTTTCTTTGCGCCCGGCCTTAGTTATGGAATTATAAAATTAGTGTTAATTTGCACATGCCGTGGGACCAGTAGGCTGCTTATGTTTGTCAATTCATTTCAAATTCACATACATCCCGTCCCATAAATTATTGAGACGGATTGACATTTTTGACAAGTTCCTAGAAAGAATATTCCTTCAGAAAATTCTGAAACATTACACGTGTCAACACCCTGTAAAGTGACCTGCAGGTTCATTTATGTAAAGGATTTGAACGGGCAACAACTAGCTTGTGGCCTTTAAGTAATTTTATGTTCCAACTCTTGTTTGTCTGCCTTCTCACTAACTTCCAAGCGTTTTAAGGAAGTGACTAGTAACATGGGTACTAAATTTAGATTGTTGTCGCCGAATATCAAACTATTTTTAGTTATGAAAAGTGGCATCGATCTAATAGCACAACCGACTCTCGAGTATTTTGCAGTTAAATAAGTTCAACGAAACCATACGTCATAGGACATTGTTGTTTTTGTTTTGTTTTCCTTTTTTTTTTCAACATTGATTTTTAAATTAATCATTATTAGATTACTCCTTTGATTCGTCTCTTATTAAAATTATTTGTTAATAAGTATAATGCTAGCTATAAACCTCTTTGTTCATGTATAATGCTAACGTTGGTTGGTGTGAGTGATTCGACACTCTAACTCTTAAGAGAGATTAAAGTCTCACTCTCGTATGGAGTCACCATTTTGACCAATACTTTATCCCTTACGGACCGATCCGGTGCGAGTAGAGATTAGTTTAGGTTGTAGTACATGCTTTAAGGTGTTTTCCACTGTTGGGACCTACTCAGGATCACCTCATGCTTCAGACAAAAAAAAAAAGAAGAGTATAATGCTAACGTTGCAGAAATCAATCACTGGATTTTCATCACTTCTGTTAATTTTTTGTGGCAATAGACTTGCTTGGAAAAATAAAGGTTGAAGGAGAGATCGGAAGCTGGGCTTATTGTGAATTGGATATGTTTGAAAAATGATGTTCTAGGTGTCAAACAGATCAAACTTGAATACAATTTTATTCTTTACTGGCCTGTTGCATTGTCGTTTATCAAGGGAATTGGTCCATTTTGAAGGCCACAGCCTGGCCAAGAGCCAGCAGATCAGGTTTTAATCTGTTTCCTAATTATTTTATGAAGATTAAACAACGGGCGTTTTGTATTGACTTAATCATTAATGTTGCCTAAGCCAAATTTCTAATACAATAACACAAGTTAAATATGAGAACAATAAACTATCTGGTGGAAGTCCCCAATTTTGTAAGGTAAAAATCAAATGAAGATCCCATTTTAGTTTCAGAATTAAACCTTTCCAGTGCTTTTTTAAATGAGGGAATCTAGAGAATTTGATCACCTTGGAAAAATTGAATTCACTTAGTTTAGACCTTTATCCTCTAATTCTGAAACTGCCAAGAACATTTCGCAACTTTTTGTTTTCTTTTTGGTGAAAAGTCATCTCATATTTAATCTATCCCTAAAAAAGAATTGACAATTTTTTTACATTCTATCTAACATGGGGCCGGGAACAGAAAAACTTGTCAATTATGATGACTGGCTCCTCAACTTCCTCATAATGTAGAGAGCATTATAAATTGAGTAATGATATAATAATAAATTCTTGTATAAATTAATGTGACGTTAATTCATTAGTTAAGTTAAATATTTTTTAGCCCACATAATTTATTTCATTATTTTATATTTTCATTTAACCAATGAATAAATACCACATCAATTTGTACAAAATAAATTTGTACAAGAGTTTGTGACTATATCATGACTCTTATAAATTTAGGATCCATTCGTGATTGTTTTTAAGATGTTCAAAAAGTAATTTTTAAAAGTTAAAAATAATTTGCGTGTTTGTTAAATTTCATAAAAATCATTTTTGCTAAAATCCTCCTATCTTATAGTAGATTTTGAAAAACATAAAAAGAGTAACTTTTTAAATTCTGATTATGAGAATTAGTTTTACACTTATTACAATCCTACATATATTCTCACATGTATTATAAAAATTTAAAATTATCCTTACTCAATTAAAAAAATAAAATCAAGAAATTTAAAGAGAATAATATTATTACCAATAACACTAAGATAATAAAATTTTAGTTGACAATTATTATTTATAGACGATACAAAATATTTTACACATATGTATAAATGTATAAATAAAATTTATTTAATATTATGTTTGTTTCAATTTTGTATTCTTACAATAGTATAATAATAAGATGTATTAAATACATACAACTACTTTTAAATGAAAATAAATTTTACTGAATATTTAATTTTTTACCATTAATTATTTTTACTGTATAATTAATAATAATTATTTTAAAAATTATTGATATTGTATCTTAATCTGTGCGTAAAAAAAAAAAATTGAAATAAAAGAAGTCATATAATCACATCAGATGGAGGGAAAGGTTGACCGCCCAAAGTGGATTCCTATTTTTGACCTTGAACATACATATCAACTGCAAAGTCACGAAATGCACCTTGTGTTGGCGCGTAGTGCCGCGGAATAGATCAAGAGAGCAGATAAGTAGAACGTACTAATTGGGATCCCTTTGGACCGGCCTTTGTAAAACACGGAGTTTGGTGGGTCAATCGTGAGGCCTCTTCATCATCATCATTGATTGCCGTGAGTCGTGGCGTCATCCCCATCAGTCATCATCTATTACGTTAAAAAATAAAGAAACATAGAGATTCTGCCAGAGGAGCGTGTGGGCCCAGGGCACCGTGTGTGGCGCGTTTGTGCATTTTTCCCTCAAAATATTATTCATGTCATTAATTGAGCATATTAATATATAAAATTGATTATTATTTAATAAGTTAATATATTATATAATTAATAATAAATACTTTACATTGTTTGATTAAGAGTAGCATGAATAATGATATAAAATATTATTACATATATTAAAGTTCATATTGCACCAAACATGATATTATATTATAGATTAATACACCTAAATATAATTTTTTAATACACTAACAGAAAAAAAAAGGTTTTTCATGAATTGGTATATGTTATTTTCTTTTGTATTTTAGTAACATTCTCACTTTATTAAAAAGTACAAAATAATATCATGTTATAATATATTCATAGTTTGTAATTTTTTTTCAAATATCATGATAATTGTTTTATTTTTCTTTAATATTTTAGATTCATTTCGCATTTTTTACTTGTTAATAGATTAGATAACTAGTAACAACGATTATATATATAACAAATTGAAATTACTAGATATCAAGTAACTAGATGAGGTAACTAGTAACAAGTTACTTTCAACACAATTGGAAAAAAAAAGGAAAATTACTAGATGTCCATCTTAAATTTACCCCCTTATAAAAAATACTACAAAGTGTTTGAATTTGTATGATTCTCAACTCGATGTTTACAATGTATATCAATTGTTTCCAAAAAAAAAAAAGATAGAATTATTCTTACAAAATAACTACTACTATAATTTGTGTTTGCTTTTGTTTTGTCGTTTTTAGTGAATAGTTGTTACAAATTGTATATATTTTGTGTAAAATTGAACAAATTCAAATATTTATAATATTTTTGATAATTGTATAAACTTATGATGTAAGGTTGATAATTAGTTATTTTCATCGAAAGTTTGCTATCTAATAGATAGGATTAGCCTGCCAAGTGCCAACTGAGGCTACCAAATGATAGCCATTGATTCTCAAAATGATTTCAAAGGTCCATACTAAAAGATTGGCTGATAATGAACGCATTGCCATTTACAACTATGGAGTTGCATCCAAATCACGAGTCAATTATGAGATTTTTATTATTAACTTATTTAAAAAATAAATTATTAGTACTACTGTTATCCGACGCAATATAAATAGTTCCGTGTAGCTCACGTCATCTTCCATTTATATTTTCTATCTATGACTGTACTCGTTCCGCCGTCCAAGTTGCTTGGTGACTTGGTCCCCAAGTAACTTGCCGAAATTCTGATTATGCCCTTATATTAAATTTGGTAAAACTTTTTCCATGTCATTAGTAAATAGCAATGAGATAGAAAATTCTTGAACTATCTAATAAAAATATATCTTTTCTATTTAATCTTTTATTCTTTTTAATTTTTTGGCTATCCAGCTATTTAAAAAAAAAAGGGAATATCCAGCAAGACTGGAAGTCACTTTCCAAATTAATGCAAAAAAAGAAAGAAAAAAGAAACGCATAATTCTAAAGATATTTCTGTTGTTTTTCCTAAAACAAGCGAATGAACAAACCATCACTTACCGTCCATGTACAATTCTCCTGCCTTATCCATTCCCTCGTAATTTTCGCCTTTATTGAAACAAAATCCAATTAAACGAAAAAAAAAAAAGCGAGGCCATTTCTGTAATTCGATCCCCAAAACTTTTATATGTCCTCGCCTTTCCCGTTGTCCTCGCCTTTCATCCTTTGGGTTTTGCAGCAATTGAAATAACAACCTTTTTTTCTTCCCATTGGATCACAACTGGAAAACACAAAAAAATTCAAAATTTCATAAGCAAAAGCAGAATCAAAACCGTATTTAACAAAAAACAATAATAAAAAGAAAATTCGAAAACATCAATTCAAATTCCTTTCTGTAGTTTTGAGTTGGCAAACTCATCAGCCCTTTTTTATTGGTGGAGAATCACAGGATATGATGCTGTCATGAAATCACGGTGTGGGGGAAAGAAAGTGAAAGCTGGGGAATTGGCGGGGTCGAAACGACAGCGGCGGATTGGCGATGGAGTTGTTGTGCACGACGACGACGGCGACTGCCGCGGGGGATTTGTGGGCCAGGGGCATAGGTGGAGGGTTCAGCCACGAGAGCGAGCACGATTTGGCACTCATGGTCAGCGATTTTTTGGAAAATGGCAGTGCTGGCACCGATTCTCTCTGTAGCAGCGACTCCGATTCGGGTTTCTCCGATCTGGCTCACCTCGCCGACAAAATTTCGGTAATTTCATTTTTAAATCGCAACGACTTAGCCATTTTTGGCAGTGGGCAATTTTAGTTATGAACAAGAAATAGATTTTTATTATAAAATTGAAAATTTTCTTCTGCTCTCACGGATTCATCAACAGCATACATGTCATTTTTTTATCTTATAGATTTAGTTGATTTTGAATTGTAATTGAGAGTTAAAAAAAAAAAATCGCTGGTGTTGCTTTATATATATATATATATAATCATTCTCCAGTAGCAAGTCACATTGTTTTTCTACAATTCAACACCAAATTGTTAACAACTATATAAAAGTCCAGATTTTATTGAATATGAATATCCACATGGAAGAAAAATTATGTATATATTATGATGATAGCAGCTGCTATGTCAATCTGATTGTGCCGGTGTACCATCTGTTTATGCTAAGAAATAGTGTGCAATCTAATAATGGTGGGCGTCATTGTTTTACATAATAGTGTGTAACTATTCGGATGATGTTGTGCATTTGATTTTTTGGGAAAACCACAATTTTAGTCTTTGATTTCTGCTTGGGAGAATTTTGTTGATGTTGAAGTAGTTTTTTCATGATATTACAGTTTTACAAGCGTTCTGTGCCTCAGTATGAGATGGACCTGACGTTGGTGGTTCATTCTTTAATTCTATCAATCAAAGAGACAGATCTTCATGCTGTGAAGTCAGACCAGTGTAATGCCAGTTGCATCAGGTTTGTTCTGGTCAAACTCTTGAGACTTTCGGGCTATGATGCTGCGGTGTGTTCCACGAGGTGGCAGGGTAGTGGCAAGGTCCCCGGAGGTATGCTATAAAATGTCCAAGTTGCAAATGTCTTATATTTATCATTTTACAACAATGCTATGTGTTTCTAGATATATAGATTGTCAAGAAATGAATTTGGATATGCGAGTTGTACTTTTTGGAAAGTTTTGGGAACTATATACCAAATCAACCCTACATGGTTAAAGATAGAGTGAATTTACTGATCCATGTCAGTAGTTCAAATATATCATATTTTCCTTTGAATAAGTCTAAATCTGCTTGTTTGGGATTTCATTGTATTTTCATGTCAAGGAATGAAACTTTTCCTTTCTTGCATTACAAATGATATTAAATGTTTTTAGCTGAACCATATCCGATGGTAAACTTGTGGTTATGTTATGCAGGCGATCATGAATACATTGATGTGGTCAACTGCAATACTGCTGGGAGCTCTGAGCGTTTGATAATTGACATTGACTTCCGAAGCTACTTTGAAATTGCTCGGGCTGTTGATTCTTACGATAGAATATTAAAATCACTTCCAGTTGTTTATGTGGGCTCTTTGATAAGGTTGAAACAGTTTCTCCAAGTTATGGTTGATGCTGCTAGATCTTCTCTAAGTCAAAACTCAATGCCTCTTCCTCCATGGAGATCTCTTGCTTATTTGCAAGCCAAGTGGCAATCACCGCACCAAAGAGATTTTAATCCAGATGAACAGAATATCACCACCACTTATTCTCTTGACCATAAACAGTGCAGAGGACATTTAAAGAGGCTGCAGTCCTCGCTTCATTCTGAAGTGGAAGCAGAGCGGTTTTTGAACCCCATAAACAGTGATAATACCCGTTGGTTGAAGCTTGAGAGGCGTCGGCATTTCTCGTTGAGAGCTCTTTGATAGGTAGAAATTTTGGCCCAGGAGATGAGAGTTCCTTCTTTTTGAGTGTAATTTATTTGCGGCTTTCTGTTCAGAGATTCTTTTTCCCTAATATTTAATAAGAGTGGACCAGAATGAAGGGCAGGTGCTTATAGCAGACATCATAACAATAAAGAAGCAACCATATGGTGGAAACTTCTTCGCACTTTATGCATCTTACATTTTGGTTTACTGGCGGCAAGCGGGTCGGTATCAAGTTTTTGGAGCTGTTTATGGGTTTTCTTTATGCCTAACAGTGCCAACAAACCAGTTGTTACCACTGTGCTGCTGCAACATTCATTAGATTGTTTTCGGCTTTTAGTACCACCTTGAATGTATTCCTTGCCCCTTATTATATGGGTTTAGGAAATTTTGCTGTTATATATATTCTTTTCTCTTTGCTCGCCAGCCCCCACCCCCTCGTTTCTTCGTACCTCTTAAAATGTTGAGCATATCTTTTTCGCGTTGAGGAAGTGCATGGATTTAAAATTGAATTCTTATGTTTGTTACATTACTGCTGGAATAGAACATGATCAAATGGTACCTGAATTCTTAATACAATTGTGTTGGGCCGTCTGTAAGTTTATTTTTTAACAATATTTGCTGATTGGACTTTTGCAATTGGGGAAGGGGGATTTAGGATAAGGTATTCACACATGATCATTGGACAATTGGACTCTTAGTCTCTTATCAACTGCTTTTAGATAGATGCTCAGCTCTTTCTTATCTGTCATGACATGAATAAGCTTTTGGTTCATCAAGCATGCCTTTGGTGGTTTTATTTATTTATTTTTTAATTTTTTGTTTTGAGAATTGGTGGTTCTTTGTTAAAACGTGATGGTATTGCCAAGTTCGTCCGCTTCTTTTCTACCATGTGATCATAATGTCGTAGGCTTCTTTCAATTTTTTTTTTTTAGTTGAACTTTTGGCGTAATAGGGTAGAGATGACTTCAGTTTCCAAGTCTTTGGATGCTCAAGTGTTGAAGGCTAGATACTTCAGACGATCAAATTTTTGGCTACCCAACTAATTACACTAGTTTGTACGAACTAAAAAGTAATCTATCAAAGCAACAAGTAGCCTTTACGTGTCGGATCAAATTATGGATCACCCAACCAATAAAGTGTTGGCTCCATTGGCAATAGAGTCCCCTTAAGTGGTTTGACTGGATTTGTTCCCCAGTTCGAGTCACAGGGAAGTCGCCTTTGTTGGGAGAACATGTGCCTCTCGATTCGAGCGGGAACTTATAATCTGGGTTGTGGTACGGGCTTAAAAGTGCCTCCCACAGTTGGGGCTCTCCCTAAGATACCTCGTGGTAAAAAAAAAAAAAAATTGTGGATGACCCAAAATCTATAAAAAAATATAGGTTCAATAAAAACTTTATGTATAGAATAATTTAGAATTCTTAATGAGAATTGCCTAAGTGCTTAAAGTTTTTAGTGAAGTGTCTAATTGTAAGATATAACAAAGTGTCATAGGCACGATTTTAAAAAGAAAAATTTAGGTCCATTCTTTATAAAGAATAACTAAAGTTCATTCTTCACAAAGAACCACTTGAGTCAATTTTTTTTATATAAAATAACGTAAATCCATTTTTTTTTTTACAAATAATGATTTAGGCACTTGGAAAATATTTCTAAGTAGAATGACCAAAAAGCAAGTCTTCAACAAAGCGCTAAAGGTATGATTAAACAAAGAAAAACCTAAGTCTATTTTTTATAAAGAACGACTTAGGTGATCTCTTTAAAAAGAACAATATAAGTCTATTAGTTGCAAAAAATGACCTAAACACTTAGAGAATATTTATAAGTAAAATGCCCAAATAGCGAGTTTTTGACAAAATGTTAAAGGCATGATTCCTTCAAGAATGAACCTAGATCATTTTTTTACAAAAATGATTTAGGTCTATTACTTATAAATAATGACCTAAACTTAGAGAATATTTATAAGTAAAATGCCCAAAGAGTGAGTCTTCACAAAGCAATGAAAGCATGATTATTCAAAGAATGGTCTAGGTCTATTTTTTACAAATAATGAATTAGACACTTAGAAAATATTTTTAAGTAAGAACCTTCGTGCCAACAAGTATTCTATAGAATATGCGTATAGACAAACATGCATTTTATGGAATAAGCTTATTGACAAATAAACATTTTATGGAATGTGCCTTTGGACGAATCATTAACTTTAAAGATATTATTATCATTACCAATTATATTAAGATGACAAAATAAAATTAATAATAGAACATATTTATTTTAATTATCAATTATTATATATACACTATAAAAATATTTTATATACATGTTTATTGTGCAAATAAGTTTTGTTTAGCATTATGTTCAATCCAGTCATTTATATTCTTACAGTAGTTTAATAATTAGATTTACCAAATACATATAATTGCTTTTAAAACTTATAGTACTTTTAAAAATAAATTTATCAAACGTTTAACTGATTTTCTTCATAGTTGGTTATTTATGTAGCATGCTAACAATAATTATAACAATAATTATTTTAAAAGTTACAACATTACCAAGTTAGCCCTTAAAAGTACATAAGTATGGAGAAAAAAAATATTCTAGTTAAATTATGTTGATAGAAAATTAAGTTAAGAAAATAAACCTATTGCTAGCTACATTATAAAATGCATATACCAGTCAGTTTTTACAAGTGCAAAGATGCTTGTGAAATGTGGACTTGCAAGGACCAATAGTCCAATATATAGTGGTGCAAAACACAATATTGTATGTCTGTAGGCCCATTTTAAATACACACACCTTTTTTTGAGGATGGATGTCTGTTGTAGAGAAAATACTCTTATGTAGTTACCTTATGATTACTTATTGATAACAACTTTGTCGGACTGCTCCCATGCATGTAGAACCTCATATTGGCTGAGGTACAAACAACCTTCCATAATAATATTGTAAGATAGAGTTGATCCATAATTTATTAATTAAGTATCGGTTTTCTTCAGATTATTAATAAGCCTAGGAAAATAGTGACAACTATGCACTGAATGTAATATATAAAGAGTAATGATACAGCCACAAACTCTTGTACAAACTTATTTTGTACAAACTGACGTGGCATGATATCATTGGTTGAATCAAAATATAAATTAATAAAAACAAATCATGTGGGCCAAGTGATATTTAATTCAACCAATCTTATCATGCCACATCAGTTTGTACAAAATAAGTTTGTACAAGAGTTTGTGGCTGTATCATTATTCATATATAAATAAAGATGAAATCATACATACGTACATGAGAATATTCTCAATAAGCATGCACAGAGTACCTAACAGGAAAGGTATATGGTGATTGTCAATCATCTCTCGTGACTCAATCAACCATATACTGTGCACACATATAATTATAACATGATGATAAATCATATTATCAAATGTAAATGCTTCACATAATACATAATAGTAATAACTAAAATCTAATTACAAATTCTAACTCAATTAATTTTTTGTTGGGGCTATTGTTGATTCCTAAGATTATGAATTTCTCTTAAACACAGTGTTCAATTAACTATTAGAACTAATATAAAAAAGTTATATGTATAACATAAAATAAATCAAAATTGCTCAAATTTTCATAAATTTATTACACGCTGATTCACCGGATATGAATATGACTCTCTAATTTCATTTCCTGTAATTTTTCCACTTTGGCTTCTCATTTTTCTATTTTTTTTAATTTTTTCTCTCGGCTCACTCTTTTTACTTTTCTATTTCTCTTACCTTTTCTTCTTTCTTTCTCTTTTATTTCTTTTTCTCTTTTCTTTCCTCTGTCTCTTTTCCTAAAATGATGCAAATTAATGATAGCTGCTTTCAATTTTTCATTTTAAATGCTCATCGAATTAGGCAAGCTGATGGCTAAAATAATGAAGCAGGCATGTGAAATAGATGAAGCAAGTAGGACTATAGTTTCGGTGAAGTAAGCAGTTGATATTGATGAAGCACGCAGCTGATATTGATGAAGCATGTAGCTTGGTGGCTTAAAATTAATAAACCATTTGTGGCTGCCTAGCATATGTCTTATAATTCCTTCCAACCAATAAAAATTTCATCCTCAAAATTCATATATCTGGCAAAAAAAATACTTAACTTAAAGATGATTATCCAATACATAATAGATCAATAGTCTAATACAAAAAATACTAGCTTATAAATTATAAATTATGCAAATTGTAAATTAATTTTTAATTTATAAATGATAAAGCTTGGGCCAAGTCTGGACTTCTTCCATAAGCCATTTTCTAGGCCCGTTCATAGTGAGTTTTAGAATTTTGGACTCTTGTCCATGTTCCTGTGATGCAGGCCGGGTCGGCCTGGGCTTTTTCCCCACTCTACTTGGAAGTGATAATGGAGCATATTAAACGCACATGGTGCAATGAGAAGGAGTGATCTCTCTATTCTTACATGTTTTTTTTTTTTAATTGTTCATCTTAATAATTTTTACTATAAGTCAAAAATAGTTATATGGATTTATTTATGCCTATTTAGTAATAATTGAAACATATTTGAAACTTTGCATCAACCATTATATGCAGTGGCAGACCCAAACAATTCAAATAGGGGGTTTTAGTTTATAAAATATTAATTTTATTTAGGGTGCTTAATTTTTTTATTGTTCACTTGAGCACATTTTAAGTCTTAAAAGCTTAAATTCTATTATTTTCTTTTAAATTTTAAAAAATAATAATAATAAATTATTTATCTTTCTTGTAATGATAGACTTATAAATAATTAATAATAATTTATTTATTTATTATTAATTTTATCCTAAATAATATATCATTCATTAACTAGTTGATAATTCTTTACAATATCTAAGTAAATTAATTATATAATCTTATATAAATGCCACATTATTTGGGATAATGTTTTAGGGTCCGCATTTGTGAAAGTATTATTTTTCTAAGTAATTTCTATAAAATATCTAAAAAAATAAAATTATGTGATTATTAGAATTTGAACCAAGTCTCCAAAACTACTAAACAAAAACAGCACTCTTATCACTAAATTACAAATATTTTGTTATATAAAAAGTGTGCCAAAATCTTTTTATTAACCTCTTTTAGAAGAGACCTACGGTACATTTAAAAGAAAAAAAATTACCTAGAAAGGGGCCATGATCATTTGTAATTCTTTCCAATGAAGCCTCAAATATATTTGGCAGTTTTTGAAAACAATAATTTTTTAAAAAATGTCAAATATTCCATCATTTGTTGTAGTGTCACCATTTTTCGTAGCAAATCTATCTTAATATAACTCTGGATTACTAATTTTTTTTGTTTCTCATTTCTTTGAATGAAACCTCATTTTTTCTAAGCCTAAACTTGGCCAAATGACCCTCTAAGTCTCCGTACCAGGAAAAAAGTGTAGGATTACCTACTACTATTTTTTTAAACAAAATAAACGCTCTTATATTACACCCTAACTAATGTACCACTCTCTATTAAACCATCATCCACGTGGTGGATATTACAAAAACCATTAGACAGTTGTTATATATATCATTATATGGTAGTTGTCCATATTATTCACATATATAAATTTCACGAGCACTTAAACTTTTGGATACTTAAAGTGAAGGATGACAAAATCTAGATTTAAATGTAAGTGCATCCGCATTCGAATTTGCAAGTAAAAAATATACATATTCAAATGTAGTTTATATCCATGAGGATTATGAGTGGATGCTCTAGATATCTAGATTTGCATATTGTTAGATAAAATTAAAAAAATTAAAAAATTAATAATCTAAAAAAATTATTTATTTTTTGATTAATCATTTTCCATTTTAATTTACATTATGATGATCTTTATCTTCTTCTATGAACAACAACAGCAACAGTTCAATTACTACTACTACTCTGATTCTTTTAAACCTAATTTCATTTCACCATCGTCATGCATCTTCAAGAGAAAATTATCCTTCCTGTTTCCTCCATTTCTTCCCAAACCCAATGTAAAACCATAAATAACACACCCTTTAAATATTTTACTTCATTTTACTATATAACCAAATTGATCAAACTTTTGAAGCTAAACGGCTGAGAAATTGGCCCATGATTAGCAAGAAATGGGGTAACATGACTCAGGAGCAGCAACGGCGCGGGGAATGAGATGGGCGAGAAACAACAACAAAAGGAAGAAGAAGAAGATGGACGGCAGGTTGCTACCGAGCAATAGCACCAAAAGGAGGCTAGTGGTGGAGGAGACGCGGTTTTAGGGATTAGGGCATTGGATTTGGAGCGGCGGGATTTATTCTCAACACTTAGAATAATGAAATTGACCCTCTTCTTCACTTATTTTGTCTCCTCTTTATTTCTTTCCATTCATTTCCTCTTCTACCATTTCTTCCAACCAAACATGAGCTATGTATTGAGAAGTGAGCTTGATTAATTACTATTTAAAAATATAAATTTTTTTGGTACTTTGTTGTATGCAGTTTCAAAAAAAAAAAAAAAAAAAAGAAATGAAAAACATGTTTCGATCTAAATTAATTTTCTCCCCTTACTTCTTTCCTCTCTCCTCCTTTCTTCTTCTCATATTTCTTCAAACCGAACATGCCACTAGTCATGGCTGTAAAATACGTTTGATTTTAGAATGAAACATGATAACTATCCTTTAAAACAATGATATTATTATACCAACAACCAATAAATCATGCCATATAATTTAGCATAAAATTTTTAAATAGAAGTTTAAGATGTTTAGCATGACTGAGGTCCAAAACTCACTTTTAGAATAAAATAAGCTATTATTTTCATCATTGTTTTTTTAAAAATCCTAATTCAAATTCTAACATCGAAAAAATTATATTGGCATCCCTATTCTAAAATTTTAAAATTTTAAAATGATGCAGATTCGAATTTATGATGCGGATTCGGATTTTTTAAAATTATAATTTAAGGATAATGTTGTTTCTGAAAATCAAATTTTTAAAAGCATACCCTACTTATAAAAAATTATATTGAAGGACAAAACTAGTGAAAATTAATTATTTGTTTGACAACAAGATAAGTTTTGATATATTTTGAAACATAAGAAAATAGAAAAGATTCAGTATTGATAACTTTTGAGAAAGCACGATTGTTGGTTAATAGAAAGAAATATATAGGTAATTAAATTTCAATATGTTGCTACAAATTACAAGCATGGTAGAAAAATATTAAAATTAAGAAAATGCTATTTATACACAATAAAGCACAAACCTTTACACATGACACGCAAACGGTACCGTTCAAATAATTGAAAAAAGCATTTCAATTGCCAAATGAAAAAGTCACCACTTACGTTTTAAATAATGAAAAAATGCACTTCAATTGCCAAATGAGAAATCAACTTATCTAGATCATTGATTAGGTCCCGGCAACCAACGCCTCGGAGGAGACTCCCGTTACCTCACGGCCAATTTTGGGAGATGAATGTTATTTTTTGGAATTTAAAATTCTATAATTGGGAGCCGAAGAGATTTATTTGGAGTAGCTGACAAATAGTTGTATGTTTCCATATTTGCGTTTAGCATTAGGAATACTTTACTTTGAGTAATGTTAATAGTTGTATGATACTATAATTTAATAGGTGTCAGATTGATGAAATTATTAGCTTTTATTATAATTTTTATTCAAATACAGAAATGATGAATTTGGAGAACCGGTAATTTTTAAAAACCTCCCCTGAGGTTTGGGCTTGTTGCAAGTAGATGGCGAGAATCTGTTTATTTGTAAAAAATCCCCTACCGTTAGTTACTTTTAACATTAACCGTTAGTTGACTGTGTAAATACAATATTACTCTTAACAACAGTTTGTAAACGGAATTAACTAAAAAAAAACTAAAATTGTTGGCTATTTTACCCTTTTTATATTATTGATATTTTCTTAAAGTTTGTACAAGAAAGATAAAATTAAAAACTTGAAAAATCCTCTTTAAATTATTGATATTTCCTTAAAGTTCCTATAAGAAAGATAAAATTAAAAACTTGAAAATAAAATAGTCATAATCTTTACCTATGATATTATAAATCTTTGGAATTGAAAAGGATAAAATTGTCAAAAAATAAAGATTGTGCTTTTCGCGCCAACAATTTTAGTTTTTTTTAGTTATGTCAGTCTACAAACTGTTGTTAAGGGCAATATTGTTTTTACAGAGTTAACTAACGGTCAATGTTAAAATTAACTGACGGTAGGGGGTGTTTTACAAATAAACAGATTCTCGCCATCTACTTGCAATAAGCCCAAACCTCAGGGGAGGTTTTTAAAAATTACCCTTTGGAGAACGCATCGAAGTTGAAGAGCATAAGCAAGTTAAGCAGAACAGATTAGAGGGAAATATTGAAGAATTTGATAATATTTAGAATGTGGAACAAGAACTGGATGCGCCGTTTTAGAGTGCTGATGAAAAGATGGGATTTCAATATATGTTACATTTGTTTGTAGGCGAAGCGGCGAGTCAAGAAGCAAATCTAGTAATTTATTAAAGCCGCAACTGAGCAGAAACGTAGGTTGCAAGGCCAGATGGAAAATGGACAGTTTGAACTTTTGTGTTATTTGGCAATCGAAGGGTCTTTTTCCATTAAAGTAGACGGTGCCATTTGAGTGTTGTTGTGAAAATTTTAATATACTCGCAAGCGCACGAATCTAGAAATAGAATAGTGGTAACGAGGTCGATCCCACATGGATTATTATAAATTAAAAAATCTAATTTAAATATAAAATTAATATTAATTCTAACCTAATTGACCGAATTAAGTTTATAAGAAAATTAAACCAATTAAACTAAGGAAGCAATTAAAATAAAGAAGAATTCAATAAGATAAGAATTACTAAGGTTTCAGAATCCACCACTATTTAACTAGTAATTATCTAATTATTAATTAATCCCCAATTTTAGAGTGACAACTCGAAATCAATCTATGTCATCTCATAGATATAACAATTAAGCCCAAGTAATTAAATCTAATGTAGGTTATTTTTTCTGCTTAATAGTATGATATCTAAGAATCTCATGTAAACATATTGAATAATAAAGAGTCAAAGTTTTCCTAAGTACTCTGTGTAAACAATTTAATAAAAGATATAGAATCAAAGATAAACATGTATAAATTTTATAAATCCAAGCATAGATTTAATCGAATATTAATTCTAACAATCAATAATGCATGACAGAATTGATGAAAAGATTTTAATAACATCCAATTAATCATGTGAAATAAAAACCATAATCATTAAAGAATATATATAGAGAATTAAATAAATAAAAAGATAATTATTTCATTGAATATGATTTCATCCTTAGCCTTAGTAAAAGAAAATTAGTTAGACATACTTGAATTGGGAGCAACAAAATAAATAAAACCAGCCATGGAAAGCCGAAGTGCTGCTGCCGCTACCCTCTAGTCTCTCTGTCTCGTGTCCTCCCTTTTGTTTTCGTCCAGCCTTTTATTCAAAAGCAAAACTCCCTTTTATATTGCTAGGCCACCGAATCCTATTGTGATTCTAATAACCAAACCAACTCTTAGAGCATTTCCAAAAGTCTTTATAAATTTTACTCTTCAAATATCTATTTGCTTACCTATGTGGCAAATAGAAGGGTAAAAAAATATGATAATCTCCAAAAGACTCTTCAAATAAAAATAAATTAATATTATTTTAATTAAATAATTATTTTTTTAAAGGAAAAGTCAATGACAATTAAAACACTTCTCTCTCTTTCTTCAATGAAAAGTAATAAAATACAAATTGAAGAGAGAGAAATTAACTCTCCAAATTTGAAGAGAGAGAATCAATTCTTATTTGAAAAATTTTAATTGAAGTGTCTTTTAGAATTTTAAATATTAATGTGGCTATTCAAATAAGTAATAAAATCTTATTTGAAGAACCTTTTGGTGATGCTCTTAGAGCATCTCTAAAAGATTTTTCAAATAAAATTTTACTTCTTATTTGAAGAGTCGTATTAATATTAAACACTCCAAAAGACACGTTAATTTAAGTTCTTCAAATAAGATTTGTTTCTCACTCTTCAATATTGCCGAGTGAGTTTCTCCTTCTTCCATTAATATTTTATTATTATTTATTGAAAAGATAAGACTGAAATAATTATTATTTATGTTTCCTTTCAAAAACATAACAACAATTCAATTTAATAACGAAAAGATTTGATTAAAATAATATTAACTTATTCTTATTTGATGAGTATTTTGGAAGAGATTGTATTTTTCTATCCACTTATTTACCACATCAGTAAATAAATTGATATTTAAAAAATGAAATCTAAAAAATCTTTTTGAAATGCTCTTACAAGCTAAAGCCCTAAGCTTGCCACGTAATTGACTTTCCATTCAAAGGCTTAATTAAAAAAACAGCTAGTGATTTCCTTCCTTTATTCTATTTTGACTTTCCATTCAAAGGCTTAATTAAAAGCTTTGTTTTATGTGCTGCCCACTTTATCTTTAACCTTCTTCCTTGTTTGCACGAGCATGGAGAATTCAATTTATTGGCTTCAGCTTCTTCTCCAAATCAATAAATCTTTAATGCTCGCAAATTCAACTTTTTCATGTACTTTTTATCTATAATCTCCAATTAATTCCCTATTCAACAAATTAATTTAATTAATTAAAAATAACAACTACAAATAATTAATAACTATATAGTTAATGGTAAAATATATACGCAAATTATGCTCATCAAGTGTCATGTGCAAAGTTTGTGCGTTACTGTGTATAAAAAGCAGTAGCACTCTAAAATTAATCACAAAACATAGAAGCTCTTTATTCGCATTAATTTATATGTACATATCGACAAACAATGAGGGAATTTTGATCAATTTTCGCTTATTGTAAGTAAACCCTTTGAATGGATTGCCTTAAAAATGTAACATTTAAATCAATCCGTACTAATATCCAAATTTCTAAATCGATTTTGTTATAATGATATATGAGCATAAAAAAACATAAATAACTTTTTTATTTTTGTAAACATCAATCCGAAAAGTGAGAGTTTAATTTAGTAGGCGAGATTATAAATGAAGAAGTAAAAGAGTGAACATAAACATTTTCAATCCCACGGCCACACCAACATTTATCTTACATTTAATAATAATCAACAGGTACACTTTGTATTATTACAGAAGTGAGGAATGTATCAAGCCGTTTGTTCCATATGAAAGCTGATCACCTTAGGCGTAAACACAGCTGCCATAGCCTGAAAAAATTAAGAACATAAGCAAAGCAAATTAGGAAGAATTTAAGTAAATAATATAATAAATAATTATAGCAGTAACATTAATTATTTGATAATGAAAACGTATAATACATATAAATTAAGAATGATCATGTATGCGTTTGAGAATAAAAAAGAAGATAAATGATGATTTAGGCCGATTTTAGAAATTTAGTCAATTTTTTTTAGGGAAGTGGATTATTATTTTAATCAGTTGGTAAATTATTAAAATTTTTCCCAATGAGATATGGTGTTGGTAGATTGGATTAGAGCAACATCTAATATATATATATATATAACTTGATTACAATACATATATATCCTCATTCACCATATCAAGAACTGTTGGATTCCATTTCCCACGAGTTAACAACAAAATTTATATTTCCTTTCAGTATCCCCCGTCAAATGAAAAAATAATTAAAAATATTTTGAAGTTAACTTACTTGGATTGTTGGTAGTGAGCAAAGCAGTTTGCTTGAAATCGCAGTCGTTATCGTCACGGCGGCCCTTGAGCGCATAGTAAGCATTCATGGCGTACTGTGCATGAGACCAGAGAGTGTTGGGCTCAAAGCAAGAACCTCCAGGTTGAATAGGCGCACAGTCAATACCTTGGCTGCATACCCAGTCTAAATTTCCTTGCAGGGACTGAGGGTTTGTGTTGGGTCTTGGCACGCAGAATTTCTTGTCTGTTGGCTGTGGTTGTGGCTGCGTCTTGGCCCCGGCCCCATTGAGCATGACTCCAGCATCATAAACCGGGGTAAAGTCCGGTTTGAACAACCCAAAATTCCTCTCAGAGGTCGCCCCGGGTTTTTGATTCTCATTGAACAATGCGAAAATGTAAGTCTCAACTTGCTTGTTTGGCATCAAAGGTGTTCCTTTCCCAGAGTTAACCTTCTGAATTAAGTTCCAATTGAAGGAAGCGGCATTGTCCACAGTAGCAGAGGACTCCCGTGGGTCACCGGCAGAGGGCCAACCTGTCTCAGCCACCACAATGGGCACATCAGAGTAACCGAGAGCTCTCATGGCTGAATATACAGCGTCCATTTGAGCATCAAACATGTTGGAGTATGTAATCCTTGTGTTGGGATCATATACTCCTTTGTTGGGTTTGAAGAGAATGT
Source organism: Citrus trifoliata (assembly GCA_018350135.1). NCBI lineage: Eukaryota > Viridiplantae > Streptophyta > Magnoliopsida > Sapindales > Rutaceae > Citrus > Citrus trifoliata. The sequence continues at coordinate 22,103,796 of CM031387.1, forward strand.
AGTCTGAGATTGAATCGGCGTAGTTGAAGTAAGGGTATGGGTTGATCATGAATGCTGACTTGGTTTCACGTAAGAATTCAAGCATGGGTGCAATTATGTCTTTGTCGTACCCTTCCCTGAACTTGCCTGCACTTGGTGGCTCCGACACACCAAGGAACCCTAGAGTATTTGGGGTTGAGATCTGCATGCATTACGTACGCATATATAAAGTAGATGCAGGCATGTCAAATTTACAAATACTAGACTAATTAATAATTATTAGGTTACGTACCTTAATATCTTTAATACCAGCTTCTATCAAAGCCTTGTTGATTGACTTCATGGCAGGTACAAGATTATAAATCCAGTCCTTGTTAGCGCTTTGCATGATTTCATTACCAACAACAACACGAATAATCTTGGTACTTGGGTAAAATGGAACAATGTTAGCAGCTACCCAGTTTTTAGCGGCTGGGAGCTGAACAAGAGCAGGAATGTCACCATTGCCAACGCTAACAGTCACAGAAATGTTTGTGTTAGCAAAGGCACGAAGAATCTCAGGGTTGGCATCAAAGAGTTTAATTGCATCAATTGTTGTTTTTGTCTTCAGAAAGTTGGCCACTTCAGCTGGTTTCGGAAGATTATTAGCAATTGTGCCATAGTTAACGCCAATGGCAGCTGTTATGGCAGCGAACCGTAGGATGAAAAGGCTGGCTTGGAGGACCACGAGTCCGCTGCTTCGCGTGCTCCGCATTTTTCCCTAATTTCGACCTCCTTGATTAATATTTTTGGTTCTGATTTTTTTGCTATTAGAAACGTGGAGTATAAATAGAACAGGAACTTTAAATTTAGTAAATTAAATTAGTGGTTAGAATTTTTTACCTAATGAAGAAGCCATGTCTACCCGTGTTTTGTGGTTTTAATTGATTTCTCGGTCATCCGACAGTACGATACAAATGACTTTTGGAATTAGTCATATCCATGGAAATTTCATTCAACTTAGTGTTTTTTTGGTACTGGAACAATAGGTTTTTGGCTCCAATTTGCATTGGAACAATAATGTATTGAATATTGATAGGGAATGTTGTCAAAACACTATCGCGAGGGGTGAGCATAATGAGATGAAAAGTAAGGATCTCTTGTGGGTGGAAATAAGGATCACTGGATCGGCATTAAGGATCCTTCGTCAGAGCAAACAAGGAATCCTAAATTGAGGCTACGAATTACTCTTAAGAGCATGCTCCACTCTCTTCTTAAAAGTTATTCGCACTACAAGAAAATTGACAATAGATAATAACGACTTTATGATAAAAATCATTTTATCATGTAAGTATGATGGAGCCGTACCCCTACTTTCGTGCACTCGATTATTTTATAGTCAACTTCAACTATCTTGATCATTGTTAAATACCCATATGGGCATCGTACCATTATCTTCCACTAATTTCCTTGAGTTTTTGTTTTATTATAGGAATATGCCATGCTGATAAAGTTTATTTCAAAAATCACATCATGCCACGTTTTGAATTTTTTTAAAATAAAATATTACTTTTAAATTTAGTAAAAAAGGGTCAATATTAAATTTCTATCGTAATGTTTGTGACTGACTTAACAATGGTATATTTGCAAGCCCATTGGTTAAAAAACCATCTTCTAATTTGAAAACGAGAAAACAAGAAAAACTATCTCCTTTCAGCTAATTTTCAAGGAAAAAAAATTGTTTTGAGAGTATTTAACAAATCAATTCTGAATTTTAATGTAATATAGGAACTCGATTCTAAAAACCCATTTTTCATGGGGTATAATTATTTCATTCTTGTCCCGAATAAACCTACCTTCATATCTCGCTGTTAAAGGTGGTACTTATTGTTAGTTTAGAGGTACACATTCATAGAAGGGCTTCTTTTTTTTTTCAAATAAATTATAAATTTATTTTTTCAACTAAGGCTATAGCACACCTATCTTGGGGCCCCCAACTAAGGCTATAGCACACCTATCTCGGGGCCCGCGGGGCCTTTGACACCCTGACTTGCGGGCACTATTTGTTGGCGGCCCTCTGCACACACTTCCCCAGGGCGGCCTGAGGATCCTCGCAAATATTTGCCTCATTCTGAGTCCCACAGAGCCCACAGCCCCCGCGCCCCACAAAGGCTATAGCACACCCGTCTCGGCGCTCCCAGGGCCTTTGGTCCCCTAACCTGTGGGCACTATTTTTGGGTGGGACTCTGCACGCACCTCCCCCCGGGTGCCTCAAGGCCCTTAAAAAAGCCTTGACCCATTCCGAGTCCCGCAGAGACCACAACCCCACGCCCCCCACTAAGGCTATAGCACTCCCGTCTCGGCGCTTTCAGGGCCTTTGGTCCCCTGATCTGTGGGCACTGTTTTTGGGGGGCCTTAGCACGCACCTCCCCCTGGGTGCCCCGAGGGCCCTCGAAAAGCCTTGTCCCATTCCGAGTCCCGTGGTGGCCACACCCCCGCTCCACACCAAGGCTATAGAGCATCTGTCTCAAAGCACCTAGGGCCTTTGGCCCCTAGACATGCGGGCACTATTTTTGGAGGGGTCTCAGCACGCACCTCCCCCCGAGCGCCTGGAGGTCCCTCGCAAAGAGTTGTCCCATTCTGAATCCCGCGGAGGCCACAACCCCACTCCCCCCCACCAAGGATAAAGCACCCCTATCTCGACGCCCTCAGGGCCTTTGTCCCCTGACCTACGGGCACTATTTTTAGGGGGGCCTCAGCAGGCACCTCTCCCCAGGCGCCCCAAGACCCCTCGAAAAGCTTTGTCCCATTCCAAGTCTTGCGGAGGCCACACCCTCTCACCCCAACCAAGGATATAACACACCCGTCTCGGCGCCCTCGTGTCCTTTGACCCACTGACCTAGGGGCACTATTTTTGTACGGGCCTTTGCAAGAGCCACCCCCTGGGAGCCTCGAGGTCCCCTGCAAAGCCTTGCCCCATTCCATGTCTCGCGGAGGCCACACCCCCCGCCCCCCACCAAGGCTATAGCACACCAGTCTCGGCGCCCTTAGGTCCTATGGCCCCTTGACATGCGAGCAATAATTTTTGGGGGGCCTCAGCACTGATCTCCTGCTAGGCGCCCCGAGGCCCCCCTAAAAGCCTTGCCTCATTCCGAGTCCGGTGGAGGCCACACCCCCCGCCCCCCACAAAGCCTATAGCACACCTGTCTCGGAACCTCTGGGGCCTTTGACCCACTGACCTGCGGGCACTATGTTTGGGCGGGCCTCTATACGACCTTCCCCCCAAGCGCCTAGAGGCACATCGCAAAGACTTGCCCCATTTCGAGTCCCGCAGATGCCACATCCCCACGCCCCCACCAAGGCTATAGCACACCTGTCTCGGCGCCCGCAGGTCACAAAGCTTTCCCCCATTATGAGTTCCGAGGAGTCTACATCCCTTGCTCCCACCAACGCTATAGCACACCAATCTCGGCGCCCCTGGGGCCTTTGGCACCCTAACCTACGGGCACTATTTTTGGGCCGAGCTTTGTACGTTCCACCCCCTCGACGCCCTGAGGCCCCTCACAAAGCCTCGCCCCATTTCGAGTCCCGCGGATGCCACACTTCCACGCCCCAACCTAAGGCTATAGCATACCCGTCTCTACGCCACTAGGGCCCTTGGACCCCAGACCTGTGGTCACTGTTTTTGGGCGGGGCTCTGTACGCTTCCCCCCGGGAGCAACGAGGCCCCTCGCAAAGCCTTGCCTGAGTCCGAGTCTTGCGGACGCCACGCCCCCGTGCCCCCTACCAAGGCTATAGAACACCCGTCTCGAGGCCCCGGGGGCTTTGGTGCCTCGACCTACGAGCACTATCTTTGGCCGGGGATCTGTACATGCCTCCTCTCGGGTTCCACGAGGCCCCTCGTAAAGCCTCAGCCCATTCGGAGTCCAGCTGACGCCACGCCCCCGCACCCCCCACCAAGGTTATGGCACACCCGTCTCGATGCCACTGGGGACTGTGCCCCTTGACCTGTGGGCACTATTTTTGGGCGGGACTTTGCACGTGCCTGCCCCTAGGCTCCCTGAGGATCCTTGGAAACCTCGCCCCATTCTGAGTGCTGCGGATGCCACGCCCCCGTGCTCCCCAATAAGGCTATAGCACAATCGTCTTGGGGCCTTGGGTGCCTTTTGGCACCCTGACTTGAGGGCACTATTTTTGGGTGGGCTCTGAACGTTCCTCCCCCCCCCTGAGGCTCCTTGCAAAGCCACACCCCGTTCCCAGTCCCGCGGACGCCCCTCCCTCGTGCCCCCATCAAGGCTATAACATACTCGTCTCGGGGACCCGGGGGGCTTTTGGTGCCCTGATCTGCGGGCACTATTTTTGGCCGAGGATTTGCACGTGCCTCCCCTCGGGTGCCTTGAGGCCCCTCGCAAAGCCTCGCCCCATTCCGAGTCCCGCGGACGCCACGCCTCTGTGCCCTCCGCCAAGGCTATATCATACATGTCTCGGCGCCCTTGCCTTTGGCCCCCCTACCTGCGGGCACTATTTTTGGGCGGGGCTCTGCACGCGCCTCCCCCATGGCGCAACGAGGACCCTCGCAAAGCCTCGCCCCATTATGAGTCTTGTAGACACCACGCCCCCGCACCTCTCGCCAAGGCTATAGCCCACCTGTGTCGGCGCCCCTGGGGCATTTGGCCCCCCGACTTGTGGGCACAACTTTTAGGCAGGGCACTGCACGCGCCTCCCCCCAAGCGCAACGAGGCCCCTCACAAAGCCTTGCCCCATTCTGAGTCCCGCGGACGCCACGCCCCCCCCTCACTAAGGCTATAGCACACTCGTCTCGGTGCCCCGGGGGCCATTTAGCGCCCCGACCTGCAGCCACTATTTCTGGGTGTGCTCCCGGGCGCTCTGAGGTCCCTCACAAAGCCTCGCCCCATTCCGAGTCCCGCAGATGCCACGCCCCCGCACACCCCACCAAGGCTATAGCACACCTGTCTCGGGGCCCCGAGGGCCTTTTGGCCCCCCGACCTGCGGGCACTATTTTTAGACGGGTGTTGAGAGTTAGAAATTGTATATTTATAAAGGAGAAAATTATTATTTTATATTTCAAGTCTTAGTAACACCCTTACTTCTATGTATTTAAGTCTTTTGTAATTTAATTATGTGTGTTTTATTTTAATTAAATATTTTATGTATTTTAGGGGCATCGTTGTCATTTCACAATGAACGAGAGATCAGACAGCAAAATGAACATCACTTTTGAACTCAGGACAGTCGAAAACCTTAGGAGGAACATAAAAGGAAAGAATGTCACTATTCACATATACGAAACAATGACTGGCATTGACAGATGAGGTGTCACGATCTTATTGAATTAAAATTCTTATGTATTGTTGATCGGTGACGTGGCAGCATGTTAGTGGTCAAAAAATCGTGTGTACGGTACATGCATATACACATGATTATTTTCAACCAAACCGCGTCACTATTCAAGCCGCATGACTGTTCAAACCGCGTGGTCAAACTGTGTTACTATTCAAACAACGTGGTCAAACCGCGTACTGTTGACTAATGACGTGACGCAATCTTGAGCGTCCAAAATATTTTTAATTTGATGGTCATGATTTACTCAATGTATCCATAAAAAGGGGGGCTTCCCCCCTAATTTGGCAACCCTGAATTCATTTTTGAGTTCAATTTTCGGTAATTCCTTCTCCATGTTGTATTTTCTATGTATTTTAATAAATTTCCATTGAACCCCTAGTTCAATTATGAGTAGTTAATTTTCTTTCAACTTTGTGTTGAAGGTGAAGTCTCAACATGTGCATGGGCTTTATTTGGTAAATTTATTTTCTCTTCCCCTCTAATTATTGTGGATATTTTGACATTTCGTCGACAAATAGTAATAATCTTGTCTAGATACCGTCTTGGTTTAACCGGCTCCCTAGTACAAGATTATTATTATTTCGCAAGATAAGCCCTTAGCACCATATTGATTAGAGTGTGGTTCATGAGGAGTGGAAACCCCCTTCATGATTTAATTGGCAATAATAAGGAATATTTAGCCAATGGTGCATGTGTGCAGATCCAGATACCCAAGTACATCATTTCAACAGATTTCGCTTCAATTTATTCCAGTTATTCTAATTTAAATTTTAGAATATTCAAAATCATTTTCATCACAAATCCAACCACCGTCATAGAAAATTAATTCTACAAATAATTAAAATCCACCTCCTCGTGAGATCGACACTCATCACTATTGATCTATTTTATAATAGATTCGTACACTTGCAAGTTCAATAAAATTTGAACAATAAGTTTTTGGCGCCGTTAATTTTAATTCATAGAATTAATTTTTGTAAATAATTTCTTTTAATTATTTTCTTGTAATTTTTTTCTTATTAAAAAAAAGAGTAAAAAATGAATCTACATTTTGAGGTAAGAATTTCTTTTCTTTTTCTCTTCTTCAAAATTATGTAATTTAATTTTCTAGTTATATTTCTTTGTAATTTTTCATTTATCTCATTAGGTTTTTTAGTTAATTTGTTTCACGTATTTTTTTAGTGTATTTTCATAGTAAGGTTGTAACAACGTGATAAGATTATTATCGTAATTTATTCTTCTTCTTTATTTTTATTTGTTTTGTTCCCATTTATTTTTGTGTTCTTTGCATGCATGGTCGAAGGTCACTATTACCTAATCTTGAGCATATAGACCTTGAACTTGAAAAAACACTTCGCACACAGAAACACGTTGCAATTAAAAATAAAATTGAAATGGATTTGCAACAACAACAACAAGCACCACTAGAGAGGCCATTTAAGGACTACTTTAGTCCTTTAGCTAATTTGAGCACATCTTGCGTAAGATACCCAAATGTTGCTGTTAGGAGTTTTGAGTTAAAACCCAGTGTACTAAATTGTCTCCCTACATTCTATGGCCTAGAAAAATGAGGACCGGTATAATAATTTGAATGATTTTGATACTGTTTGTCAACTTTTTAAATATGAAATTTTTTCAGATGATGATGTTAAACTTAGATTATTCCCATTTTCTTTAAAGGATATAGCTCGTTCATGGCTCAATCCATTGCCTGCTAATAGCATTACATCATGTGAACAAATGGTAACAAAATTTTTGAATAAAAATTTCCCAGTGTATAAAACCAATGTTATTTGCAGGGAAATCTCAGAGTTTACTCAGAGAGAAGACGAGTAGTTTTTTGAAGCATGAGAGCGATTCAATGGGCTACTTTTGAAGTGTCCACATTATGGGTACGAGAAATGACACCAATGCCAATACTTCTTGGAGGGATTATTGCCACATGTGTTAGAATGGTTAATGACAACAAGTGGAGGAGAGCTAATGTCAAAAAGTGCATAAGAGATTTGAGAATTGTTCCAGCGACAAGCAGATAATTCCCAACAACGGAGTCGATCACTCAGGAATACTAAAAGAATTAAGGGAGTGAATGAGGTTAACGTTGGCGAGTTAAGTTCGGGAATTAAAGAAGTCAAAGAAATGGTTGAAGGTCTTTCCTGACAAATAGCATCGTTAAAGACTGCTAAATCATCAGAACCACATGACCATGACTCATACTCAGACCAAACCAATACCATAGGTGTAATGAGAAAACCATCAAATTACAACCCATACTCCAACATATATAATCATAGATGGAGAGACCACCACACCATTGATGAACTACGAAATGAGATGAGAGCAGACTTCAACTCACAAGCCCAATCAGTTTCAAACTTTGAGAAGATGGTGGGACAACTTGCTTATTCAGTTTAAACCTTGGCAATGACTGTTGAAAAAGACAAATTTCCAAGTCAACCAATACCTAATCCTAAAGGAGTGCATGAAGTAAGTATCAGTTCACCACAATAATATGGAGAGGTCAAAGCCGTCATGATCTTGCGAAAAGGGAAAGAAGTCGACAATAAGGTGGAGATGCCAGTGATAAAAACAAATCAAATTGTACTTGTAAATACTGAGGAATCATCATCGGAGGATAAAGAAGAAACCAACTCACGAGAATATGTTCCTAAAGCTCTATTTCCTCAGAGGTCAACTAAAGGAAATAAGGGAAAATTCACTGGTGAGATTTTTGAAATCTTCAAATAGATAAGTGTTAACATCCCTTTACTTGATGCTATAAAACAAGTACCATCTTATGCTAGTTTCGTATTGACCTTTGTACTAAAAAGAGAAACATTCACGTTCAAAAGAAGACATTTTTAACAGAAAGCGTTAGTTCTATACTCTAATACAAAATTTCTCTAAAATGCAAAGACCCAGGCTCCCCCACTATCTCATGTAGTATAGGGAACCACACAATTGAGAATGCTTTGTTGGACTTAGGAGATAGTATAATTCTATTGCCTTATTCAGTATTTGTGAAACTTGGACTAAGAGAATTACACCCAACTTCAGTGGTGTTATAGCTTGCAGATCAATCCACGAAAATACCTCGTGGTATTGTGGAGGACGTGCTTATCCATGTAGACAAGTTTTATTTTCCTATTGATTTCATTGTAATTGACACTCAACCAATTCAGGATTTAAGAAAGCACATCCCCATTATCTTAGGCCGACCTTTCTTGGTAACTGCCGATGCTCACATTCAATGCAGGACTGAAAATATGCAATTGTCCTTTGACAACATGACTATGGAGCTAAACATCTTCAATATTGCCAAATAACCTCACAATGCAAATGATGGAATTATTGATGTGGATTTAATAGAAGAAATAGTTGATAATACTTTTCTTTCAAACCTTAGTGATGATCCTTTACAAACATGTTTAACTCACTTTGGTTTTGATTTTGATATTGACAGATCAATAGATGAGGTCAACGCCCTACTTAACGCAGCATCATATATGGACACTAATAAATAGAAGTCAAGAGTTGAACAACTAACACCATCAGAGAAGAAACTCATCCCATCATCAGAATCACCACCAAAACTTGAGCTCAAACCATTACCTAACACTTTAGAATATGCATTTTTCAGAGAAGAAAGTACTTTGCCGGTAATCATCTCATTATATCTAAATGACGAACAAAGGTAAGTTTTTAGATGTTTTAAAAGAGCACAAAGGAGCATTAGGATGGACCATAGCTGATATAAAAGGTATAAACCCAGTAGACTGCATGCATTACATTCACCTTAATGAAAATGCTAAACCTACTAGGGAAATGCAACGTCGGTTAAATCCTAACATAAAAGAAGTTGTTAGAACTGAAGTCCTTAAATTATTAGACACATGTATCATTTACCCAATTTCTGATAGTTCATGGGTCAGTCCTGTACAAGTTGTCCCCAAAACGTCAGGAGTCATAGTAGTTACGAATGCTGATAATGAATTGATACCCACTAGAGTGACTACAGAATGACGTGTATGCATTGATTATAGAAAGTTAAATTATGTCACACGTAAAGATCATTTTCCTTTACCGTGAATCGATCAAATGCTTGATAGATTAGCAGGCCATAAATTTTATTGCTTGATAGATTAGCAGGCCATGAATTTTATTGCTTTCTAGATGGCTACTCAGGATATAATCAGATTCTTATAGCACCTAAAGATCAAGAGAAGATCACTTTCACTTGCCCTTTTGGCACTTTGCATATAGGAGGATGCCATTTGGATTATGTAATGCATCTGCTACATTTCAACGATGCATGTTAAACATTTTTTCTGATATGGTTGAACGGTTCCTTGAAGTCTTTATGGATGACTTTTCAATTTTTAGTGACTCATCTAATCAATGTTTATATCATCTAACAGTAGTTTTGCAGAGATGTATAGAGAAAAACCTGGACTTAAATTAGGAGAAGTGCAATTTTATGGTAAAATAAAGTATTGGTCTGGGTCACATCATTTCGAGCAAAGGTATTGGAGGTTGACAAAGAGAAGGTGGATCTAATTTCCAACATTCCTCCACCTAAAACAGTAAGAGAAGTAAGATCTTTCCTTGGGCATGCTAGTTTTTATAGACGTTTCATTAAAGATTTTAGCAAAGTTTCTAAACTCTTATGCAATCTATTTGCTAAGAATGTACCTTTTTTCTTTGATGATTAATGTCTTGTGGCATTTGAAAAACTAAAACAATTGTTGACATCATCACCCATCATTCAGCCCCCAAATTGGAGTTTACCATTTGAGCTCATGTGTGATGCATCTGATTATGCAGTAGGAGCAGTATTAGGACAAAGAGTTGATCAAATTTCTCATGTTATTTATTATGCTAGTATGACATTGAATGATGCACAATTGAACTATTCAAATACTAAAAAAGAAATGCTAGCAGTAGTATTTGCATTAGAGAAATTTCGATCTTATCCTATTGGTTGTAAAATAATTGTATTCACATATCATACTGCTCTTAAATATCTTCTCACAAAGAAAGATGCAAAAGTTAGACTAATTCGTTGGGTGTTACTTTTGCAAGAATAAAACTTAGAATTTAAAGATAAGAAATACACATAAAATGTTGTGGCTGACCATCTCTCTCGTCTCCATTTTGACACAATTACAGAACCATTAACATTGAATGAGTCATTTCCAGATGAATAATTAATGAGTGTGGAAGTTTTACCGTGGTATGCTGATATCGTTAATTACCTTGTTACAGGTCAACTTCTAGAGCATTGGACCAAGCAAGACAAAGCCAAGTTTTTTGCAGAAATAAAGAATTTCTTTTGGGATGACCCTTATCTGTTCAAGTATTGTGCATATCAAATTGTTAGACGATGTGTCCTAGAAAATGAATTTCAAAATATCATTTCATTCTGCCATGAACAAGCTTGTGGAGGCCATTTCAGCGCTAAGAAAACAACGACTAAAGTTTTACAATGTGGTTTCTATTGGCCAACTATATTTCGAGATGCTTACACCTTTTGCTCTTCATGTGAAAGGTGTCAACGAATGTGGAACATTACATGAATGAACATGATGCCATTAAATCCAATTTTAGTGGTTGAGATTTTTGATGTGTGGGGTATCGACTTCATGGGTCTCTTTCTCCCTTCTTTTGGCCATCAATACATATTGGTTGTTGTTGACTGCGTATCGAAATTGGTAGAAGTAATTCCATGTAGAACCAATGATCACAAGGTGATGATAGGATTTTTGAAAAGCAACATTGTTTCACGCTTTGGATTCCCTCGAGCAATAATCAGTGATGGTGGTACCTCTTTTGCAACAAATCATTCAAAGCACTTTTGACAAAGTACTCCATCACTTATAAAGTGGCGACCCCATATCATCCGCAAACCAGTGGCCAAGTTGAGATTTCCAATTGAGAAATAAAGCACATATTAGAAAAGACGGTGAGGTCAGACATAAAAGATTGGTCATTAAGACTTGATGATGCATTATGGACATATAGAACGACTTTCAAGACCCCGATTGTGATGTCACCCTATAGGCTTGTGTATGGAAAAGCTTGCCACCTACTTGTGGAATTCGAGCATCGTGCATACTGGGCCATCAAGAAATTCAACTTTGACATGCAGCAAGCTAGCTCAGAAAGAAGATTACAGCTGGCCGAACTTGAAGGAATTTACAAGCAGCGAATGAAAGTATTTCATGACAAGCACATTATGAGAAAATCTTTCACTCCGGGTCAGAAAGTTCTTTTATTCAATTCTCGCTTGAACTTATTCCTAGGTAAGTTACACTCTCCATGGTCTGGCCCCTTTATTGTTCACACTGTTTTTCCACATGGGGCAATTAAAATTAAAGACCCAAAGAACGGTGTCACTTTTAAAGTTAATGGTAAAAGATTAAATCCATATCTAGAGTACCAACCACATGGAGAGGATACCGAAATAAATTTGAGTGACCTACTAGATTTGAATTGAGATTTTTCTTTCTTTTCGGTAATTTGATTTTTTCTTTCTTTTTACTATTCTTTTGCTAATTGAAATTAGTTTTTGCATAAGTGTGTTTGTTTAACCATTAAGTTTTCTCTTATCATTGTTAATCATGAGTGCCTCATCTAAACATCTCCTCCTGGACATTCTTAGATGACTGCAACGTGTAAAATCTCATCTCAAAAGGTAGATTCGATTTTGTAAAACACATCATATTTGGGCTCTACAACCACCAGAGTTAGTATCCCATGTTGAGAATTTAGAAAGCCAACTCAGAGACTTTGAGGGAGGTATCTTCGACATTCAATTGGAGCTTGAGGTAAATTCAATAAAAGGACGATTGTAATTTTCTTTGTGCGTTTTAGTTTGTTACTTTGTTTGTGTGCTTTAGTTTATTACCCCAGTGAAGTGGCGGATAACAGTATTTTGTGACAATCAAGTCGGTTACCTTAATTTCCCATAATAACTTATATTCTGAAGCGAAAGTATGGATAGAAACGAGATTTTAGTAAAGCTTCGCAATCGATTCCCTTCACTTCCTCAGAACGCCATCCTTACAATCTATAAAGCTCGGTCTGAGCGCATATGATTGCTTATGAAGAATAACATACATGCTGACATCCGCTGGTTTATCGAGGCCAAAGTACGATTGGCAGGTGAGTTGTCTCCAAAATTTATTGCATACATGCCTGGTTGTGGTAAAGAAAATTATGCAAGAAAACGAAGAGCTCGAAGAATTTCTGTTGCTTGTCATAAGTGTACTAGAATGAGATGCGATAGAAAACCATGTTATTTAGAAATGGTGTCTGATGATAAGGAAGATAATATTCAATTCATTAGGGATGACTTGAATAAGGAGTCATTGGATGATATCCTTTTGTCTCTTAAAACGTATCCCAATGGATATGACAAGGAGCGATTCTCCATTTATGGCCATTATTCCAGAAAGAGTATGCATGATACAGTCTCGAAAATTTAACTATAAACTACCCTATTTGTCAGTTTATAAGAAAATTAGATGGGAAGCCTAACATCGACCTATAGAGAGCGTTCAAGCCGTTTTTGGACGTAAAACCATAGGAAGATGTGAGCCACAGTCGCAACTACTTGTAAATATCCTTTTACTTCACTATTGTTTTATTTCACTATTATTTTATCATTTGCATTATTATCTTTAATAATTTTATTTTATTATTTTTTCTTTTTACTGTTTGCTTTTTTACTCTCGAGCCATGTGCTTTACATGTTAATTGACATAAACATGTTACCTCATACACAGCTGTGACCCACTGTCACCAAGATTTTTAAATATGATTTATTTTGTTTAGCACTCACAAATTATTTTTGAGAAGTATCCCAATGGCAGCTACTCCCAATAAACAATTCAAGAACATTTGTGTGCTTTCTAGATTTAACTATGACAAACATAAAGAGTTCGTTGAGGTAGCTATAGATTTTGGTCGAAGTATAGTAGAGAAAAAATTACACTTGGTGTATGGAGGACGTAACTGAGAGTTATCAAAATTGATCTCAGAAGCTGCTTTTGTCAGAGGAAGCCAAGTGTCAGGCATCATTCCAAGAGCCTTAAATCCTTTGGGCAGTTTGTCTGACTCACCAACTGGAGAAGAGTTAGTCGTCTCAGGTACGTAAGAAAGAATAACTGAAATGCTTAAACATGCTGATGCTTTTATTTTCTTACCAGGAGATCTTGCAACTCTAGAGGCACTTATCACATTAGCATCTTGGGCCCATCTGAGCGTTCACAAGAAACCCATCAGTTTGTTTAATGTCAATAACTTTTATGATGGCTTCATCGTATTTCTTAACTATGCAATAAAAAACTATTTCATTCATTCCACAACGAAAAAGCTTTTTATTTGTGCTCATACTGCTAATGAGCTACTTGATCTGTTACAAGCTTATCGACCCGAGCCAGATCCCAGGACCTTGGTGTTGGAGTACCCAAATAATGATGGTAACAGTAGTCGCAGTAAGATGTACAAATTAGATTTAACTCTCTGCTTGTAAATATTTGCTTTTGTGTTGCACTACCCATGTAATGTCCTCTAAACTCTACTTCTTTCCTTTAAAATATTGAGGACAATGTTTCGTTCTGGTTGGGGGGAGGGAATAGTTGACAATTGTGGAATCTTGCTTAAGTTTTTACTGATTTTTTGTTGTAGAGACTAACCGTGGCTAACATTTTGTGTTGAAGATGGCTGAATATGGAGTGTAGTGACTCTAGAAACGCATCTTCTTCGTTTGAAAAAAAACAAAATAAAAAAATTTCTAGAAATTTTCTTTTTCTTTATTAAGTTTTGACAATTATTTTTCTTTTTCTTTTTAATTTCTCCTTTATAAATATACACTTTCAAATTTTTGAGTCGAAGATGACTGTGTAGTAACTCTAGAAACACATCTTCTTAGTTAAAAAAAATACATTTTCTTTTTTCTATCATTTTAAGTGTAACTATTCTAATTAGTTTTTCTGCATCATTTTCACATTTCTGCATGCATATTTTCTTTTCATATTTAGAATAGATTGGGGGGTAGAATGTCGTTTGAACAAAAAAAAAATTGTGTGATTTTTTTAACATTGGATGACATGATGACTTTTAAATTTTAGTATTTGTATTATCTTTGGTTTTAAGTGATGTTACACCATATTTGCTACTCTACATGTTGATGTCGGAGACAAATATGAGTTGCTTGAAGGAATACACATGTCATAATGAATACCAAGTGAGTTTTTGAGCCTATCATTTTTCTTGGAGAATGACCCTTTTTGCCCATCCTTCATACAACTTAGCAGTTTATTATTTTATACACGATCTCTACATTTCTTTTGAGTTAACCCTTAAAAAAATTGTAAAATAAAATAATAATAAAAAATGTGTGTTGTTACATCTAAAAGTCCATCTAACTTGTAGATATGGAAGATTATTTAGAGCCCTAAAAGACGATGGAAAGGCCATCTTTGATCCATTTGAGCATTTTTAACCAACCCTATTATAAAGTATCCATAGTTAATCCATTTGAGCCTATATATTAAAAAAAAAAATCACCTTGTAATCTCCAAAAGTCTGCTATTTTTCAAACATATATTTTTGTTTTCCTATTACCCTTTTTTTTGTTAGCCATGACCTTAACCTACGTTACTTCATAATAAAAGTCTTTCTTGATTTTAAAGATCTATAGTATGAAGTAGAAGTTAGTTTTATGGGTTAAAAAGATGTAGTGATGCATAAAGAAAAAATTAAATTGGGTTGGCTAGCATTTTGTTTGACTTAAGATTGCATTATTTCTAAACTGTGGGCATATTTCTTTCATCTTGATGAGAGCGTGTCATATTACTTCTGCATTATTTTCTCTCAAATTTAGCATTCATTGGAGTGACAATTTTTATTGGGTTTAATTTTCTTGTGAGAGTATCACTACTTCCAGTGAGATTTTGGGGTTTGACATATCATTCTTGGAAGTAACTGTGACAAAGTTTACTAGGCTGATTCATGTGGATGATTGATGTGGGTGTGATATTTCTTTAGACTAGAGATAATGCTTATACTTTTATTTGATTGCTATCATTAGTCTGATTGAATAAACATGAGTGTTTTTTTTAAATTTGGATTTAAATTTTGTTTTCGTTTTATTTGTTAGGGACTAGTAATAAGCTGGTTGGGGAGTGTGTTAAGTATTAGAAAGTGTATATTTATAAAGGATAAAATCGTCATTTTACATTTCAAGTCTTACTAACACCCTTACTTTTATGTATTTAAGTCTCTTGTAATTTAATTATGTGTGTTTTATTTTAATTAAGTATTTTATGTAATTTAGGAGCATCATGGTCATTTTACAATGAACGAGAGATCAGACAGCAAAACATACATCACTTTTGAACTCAGGACAGTCGAAAACCTTAGAAGGAACATAAAAGGGAAAATGGCACTGTTCACAGATACAGAACAATGATGTGGCATTAACCGATGATGTGGCATTGACAGATGTGTCACGATCTTATTGGACTAAAATTCTTATGTACTGTTGATCGGTGACGTGGCATCATGTCAGTGAACCAAAAAACATGTGTACGGTACAAGCATATAAACAAGATTATTTACAACCAAACCGCGTTACTATTCAAGCCGCCTGACTGTTCAAACCGCATGGTCAAATTGTGTTACTATTCAAACCGAGTGGTCAAACCACATATTGTTCACTGATGACGTGGTGCAATCCTGAGCATCCAAAATATTTTTAATTTGATGGTCATGATTGACTCAGTGTATCTATCAAAAGGGGGGCTTCCCCATAATTTGGCATCCCTGAATTAATTTTTGAGTTTAATTTTTTGTAATTAATTCTTCATCTTGTATTTTCTAGGTATTTTAATTTTCTGTAATTCCTTCCGGGCGCCTCGAGGACTCTCGATAACTTTTGCCTCATTACGAGTCCCGCGGACGCCACGCCCCCGCTCCCCCCACCAAGGCTATAGCACACCCGTCACGGGGCCCCGGGTGCCTTTTCGCGCCCCGACCTGCGGGCACTATTTTAGGGCAGGGCTCTGTACGTGCCTTCCCATTGGCGTTGTAAGGCCCCACGCAAAGCCTTGCCCCATTCTAAGTACCGCGGAGGCCACCCCGCAAGGCTATATCACACCCGTCTAAGGACCCCGGGCGCCTTTTGGCGCTTCAACCTGCGGACACTATTTTTCGGCGGGGCTATGCACGTGCCTTCCCCCGGCCGCATTGAGGAACCTCACAAAGCCTTCCCCTATTCAGAGTCCCACGGAGGCCACCCCCCGCACCCGCCACCTGGGCTATAGCTCACCCGTCTCGGTGCCGTTGGGGCGTTCTGGCCTCCCTACCTGTGGGCATCATTTTTGGGCGGGCTTCTGCACGCGCCTTCTCCCAACCATGCCGAGGAACTTCGCAAAGCCGTCCCCCATTTCGAGTCCAGCGGTGGCCACCCCCCGCACCCGCCACCTAGGCTATAGCCCACACGTCTCGGGGCCGCTTGGGCGTTTTGGTCCCCCGACCTGCGGGCACTATTTTTAGGCGGGCTTCACGCGCCTCCTCCCGGCAACACCGAGGAACCTCGCAAAGTCTCCCCACATTCCAAGTCCTGCCGACGCCACACCCCCGGACCCCCCACCAAGGCTACAGAACACCCGTCTCGGGGCCCCGTGTGTCTTTTGACGCCCCGACCTGCGGACACTATTTTTGGGCGGGGCTCTGTACGCGCCTTCCCACGGGCGCCCCAAGGCCCCTTGCAAAGCCTTTCCCAATTCCAAGTCCTGCGGAGGCCACCCTTGGCCGCCCCCCGCCGCCCCCGACCAAGGGTATAGCCCACCCGTCTCTGGGCCCCTCGGGCGTTTTGGACCCCCAACCTGTGGGCCCAAATTTTTGTCGGGCCTCTGCATGCACCTCTCCCCGGGCACCGCGAGACGCCTTACAAAGCATTGGCCAATTTCGAGTCCTGCGGAGGCCCCACCCCGCCGTCTCCCACCAAGGCTATGGCCCACTCGTCTTTGGGCCCCTGGAGCGTTTAGGCCCTTGACCTGAGGGACGGCGCCTACCCCCGGCGCCGTGAGGCCCCTCACACAGCCACCCCTTGAGCCATCCGGACGCCACCCCTTGCCGCCCCCCACCAAGGCTGTAGCCCACCCGCCTCGGGGCCCCTCGGGCGTTTTGTACCCCTGACCTGAGGGCACTATTTTTGGGCGGGCTTCAGTATGCGCCTCCCTCCGGGCCTAGCGAGGACCTTCATAAAGTTGCATCCCACTCCGAGTCCCGTGGACGCCACAGCCCCATGCGCCCCACCAAGGCTGTAGTTCACCCGTATCAGCGCCCTTGGGCCTTTGGCCCCATGACCTGCGGGCACTATTTTTGGGCGGGGCTCTGCACGCGCCTCCCCCATGGCGCCCCAAGGACCCTAGCAAAGTCTCGCCCCATTCCAAGTCCCGCAGACTCCACCCCTTGCCGCCCCCTGACCAGGACTATAGCCGACCGTATCGACTCCCCTGGTGACTTTGGCCCCCCGACCTGCGGGCACTATTTTTGGCTGGACCTCTGTACGCGTTTCCCCCTGGGTGCTACGAGGCCCCTCGCAAAGTCTTGCCCCATTACGAGTCCCACGGAGGCCACCCCTCGTCGCCCCCACCAAGGCTATAGCTCGACCGTTTCGGCGCCCCTGGGGCCTTTGGCCCCTTGACCTGCAGGTACTATTTTTGGGTGGGCTTTGTACGCGCCTCCCTCCAGGCGCCCCAATGACCCTCACAAAGTCTCCCCCCATTATGAGTACCGCGAACGCCACGCCCCCGCGCCCGTGCGCCACTTTCCAAAAATATATCACACCACTCCCGGGGCCCCGGGTGCCTTTTCGTGCCCAACCTGCGGGTACTATTTTTTGGCGGGGCTCTGCATGCACCTCCCCCCGGGTGCCCTGAGGACCCTCGCAAAGTCTTCCCCATTTCGAGTCCCGCGGACACCACGCCCCTGCGCCGCTCACAAAGGCTATAGCACACACGTCTCGGGGCCCTGGGTGCATTTTGGCGCCCCAGCCTGCGATAACTATTTTTGGTCGGGGCTCTGTATGCGTCTCTTGCCAGGCACCCCGAGGACCCTCGCAAAGTCACGTCCCATTCTGAGCCCCGCAGACGCCACGCCCCCGCGCCCCCCACCAAGGCTATAGCACACCCGTCTCGGGGCCCCGGGGAAGCTTCGGCGCCCCGACCTGCGGGCACTATTTTTGGGCGGGGCTCTACACGCGCCTCCCCACGGGTTTTTTGATGCCCCTCGCAAAGACTTGCCCCATTCCGTGTCTCGTGGAGGCCACCCCCCGCCGCCCCCCACCAAGGCTATAGGCCACCCGTCTCGGGGCCTCTGAGGCATTTAGGGCCCCCGACCTGTGGGCGCTATTTTTGGACGTGCCTATGCATGCGGTTCCCCCCGGGGGCCACGATGCCCCTAAAAAAATCTTTCCCCATTTCGAGTACTGCGGATGCCGCGCCCCGATGCCCTCTACCAAGGCTATAGAACACTCGTATTGGGGCTTGTGGGGCCTTAGGCCCCCCAACCTGCGGGCACTATTTTTGGGCGGGGCTTTGTAAGCGCCTCCCAACGGGAGCCGTAAGGCCCCTCGCAAAGCCTTAGCCCATTCTGAGTCCCGCGGTGGCCACCCCCCACCGCCCCCCACCAAGGCTATAGCCAACCCGTCTCGGGGCCCTTGGGGCGTTTTGGCCCCCTAACCTGCAGGCACTATTTTTTTGCAGGGCTCTCTACGCGCCTCCGCCTGGGCACCTCAAGGACCCGTACAAATTCTCACAACATTCCGAGTCCTGCTGATGCCACACCTCCGCGCCCCCCACTAAGGCTGTAGCACACCCGTCTCAGGGCTCCGGGTGACTTTTGACGCCCCGATCTACGGGCACTATTTTTGGGTGGGGCTCTGCACGCACCTACCCACGGCCACTGCGAGGACCCTCACAAAGCCTTGCCCCATTCTAGGTCCCACGGTGGAAAACCCCCGCCACCCCCACCAAGGCTATAGCCCACCCGTATCAGGGACCCTGGGGCGTTTCGGCCCCCCAGACTTGCAGGCACTAATTTTGGGTAGGCCTCTGCACGTGCCTCCACACGTGGGCCATCAGGCCCCTTGCAAAGCCTTGCCCCATTCCGAGTCTTGTGGAGGAAAACCCCCGTCGCCCCCCACCAAGATTATAGCCCACCCGTGTCGGGGCCCCTCGGGTGCTTCGGCCCCCCCGACTTGCGGACCTTATTTTTGGGCAAGCCACTGCACGCACGTCCCCAATGGGACCGCAAGGCCCCTGCAAAGCCTTGCCCTATTTCGAGTCTAGAGGTGGCCACCCCATGCTGCCCCCAACGAAGGCTATAGCCAAACCGTCTCGAGGCCCATGGGGTGTTTTGGCCCCCAAACTTGTAGGCTCTATTTTTGGGCAGGGCTCTGTACGCACCTCCCCCTGAGCGTCCTGAGGACCCTCGCAAAAGTCTCGTCCCATTCCGAGTCCTACCGACGCCACGCCTCCGCGCCCGCCCCCAAGGCTATAAACACCCGTCTCGGGGCCCCTGGGGCGTTTCGGCTCCCTGAATTGCGGGCACTATTTTTGGGCAGGCCTTTGCACTCGCCTCCCGACAAGCGCTGCCAGGCCCCTGGCAAAGCCTTGTCCCATTCCGAGTCCGGCAAAGCCACAGCCCGCCATACCCCACCAAGGCTATAGGCCACCCGCCTCGGGGCCTCTGGGGCATTTTAGCCCCCGACCTGCGGGCACTATTTTTGGGCGGGCCTCCAGACCCGACTCCCCTTTGAAAGCCTTGCCCCATTCTGACTCCCGTGGATGCCACGCCCCTGCCGATCCCCACCAAGGCTATAGCCCACCCTACTCGGGGCCCCGGGTGACCATTGGTGCCCCGACTTGCGTGCACTATTTTTGTCCGGATCTCTGTATGCGCCTCCCTCTGGGCGCCCCAAGGACCCTTGCAAGGTCTTGCCCCATTCCGAGTTGTGCAGACGCCACACCCCCCACCAAGGCTATAGCACACCCGTCTCGGGGCCCAGGTTGACTTTTGGCGCCCCGACTTGTGGGCACTATTTTTGGGTGGAGCTCTTAACGGGACTCCCCACAGGCACCCCAAGTCCCCTTGCAAAGCATCGCCCCATTTTGAGTCCAGTGGACGAACTTCGCCCGTGACCCCCCACCAAGGCTATAGCCCACCCGTCTCCGGGCCCTTTGGTCTTTCGGCACCCCAACCTTCGGGCGTTAGTTTTGGGCGCGGCTCAGCACAGGACTCCTCACGGGTAGTCTGAGGCCCCTCACAAAGCCTCCCCCCATTCCGAGTCTGGCGGACGTACTTCGCTCAAAAATAGAGTCCCCCACCAAGGCTATGGCCCACCCGTATCGGGGCCCCCGGGGCCTTTCGGCACACCGACCTTTAGGCAGTATTTTGGATGGAGCTATGAACGTGAATCCCCGCGGGCACCCCAGAGGCCCCTTGTAAAGCCTCGCCCCATTCCAATTCCGGCGGACGAACTTCATAAAAAAATAGCCCCCCCCACCAAGGCTATAACCCACCTGTCTCTGGGCCCCTGCGGCCTTTTGGCAACCCAGTGTGGGCAATATTTTAGGAGGGGCTCTGTCGGTGACTCCCCGCCGGAACCCCGAGGACCCTCTTAAGGTATCGCCCCATTCCTAGTCTCGCAGACGAACTTCGCCCGCTCCCGCCCACCAAGGCTGTAGCCCACCCGTCTCGTGGGGCCATTCGGCAACCCGACCTGCTGGCGCTATTTTTTGGAGGGGCTCTACAAACGACTCCCCATGGGCACCCAGGGTCGCTCGTAAAGCATCGTCCCATTCCGAGTCCGGTGGACGAACTTCGCCCGCGGCCCCCACCAAGGCTATAGCGTACCCGTCTCGGGAACCCTGGAGCCTTTTAGCACCCCGACCTTCGGGCGTAATTTTTGGGCGTGGCTATGTACGCGACTCCCCACGGGCACCCCGAGACCCCTTGCAAAACCTTGCACCATTCAGAGTCTGGCGGAATACTTGGCCAAAAAATAGCGCCCCCACCAAGGCTATAGGCCACCCGCCTCGGGGCCTCTGGGGCATTTTGGCCCCCGACCTGCGGGGACTATTTTTGGGCGGGCCTCCATACCCGACTCCCCTTGGAAAGCCTTGCCCCATTCTAAGTCCCGTGGATGCCATGCCCCGGTTGACCTTTGGTGCCCCGACCTGCGTGCACTATTTTTGTCTGGAACTCTGTATGCGCCTCCCTCTGGGCGCCCCAAGGACCCTCGCAAGGTCTCACCCCATTCCGAGTCGTGCAGACGCCACACCCCCCACCAAGGCTATAGCACACCCGTCTTGGGGCCCAGGTTGACTTTTGGCGCCCCGACCTGCGGGCACTAATTTTGGGCGGAGCTCTGAACGGGACTACCCGCAGGCACCCCAAGTCCCCCGACAAAGCATCGCCCCATTCCAAGTCCAGCGGACGAACTTCGCCCGTGACCCCCCACCAAGGCTATAGCCTACCCGTCTTCGGGCCCTTTGGCCTTTTGGCACCCCAACCTTCGGGCGTTAGTTTTGGGCCTGGCTCAGCACAGGACACCCCGCGGGCAGCCTGAGGCCCCTCGCAAAGCCTTGCCCCATTCTGAGTCTGGCGGACGTACTTCGCCCAAAAGTAGCGCCCTCCACCAAGGCTATAGCCCACCCGTCTCGGGGCCCCAGGGCCTTTCGGCACACCGACCTTCAGGCAGTATTTTGGGTGGAGCTATGAATGTGACTCCCCGCGGGCACCCCAGAGGCCCCTCAATAAGCCTCGCCCCATTCCAAGTCTGGCGCATGAACTTCGCCGAAAAACAGCCCCCCCCCACCAAGGCTATAACCCACCCGTCTGTAGGCCCCTGCATCCTTTTGGCAACCCAACCTACGGGCAATATTTTAGGAGGGTCTCTGTCGGTGACTCCCTGTGGGCACCCCGAGGCCCCTCGCAAAGCCTTGCTCCATTCAGAGTCCGGTGGAGGAAATTCGCCCACGGCCCCCACCAAGGCTATAGCGCACCCGTCTCGGGAACCCAGGAGCCTTTTAGCACCCCGACCTTCGGGCGTAATTTTTGGGCATGGCTATGTACGCGACTCCCCACGGGCACCCCGTGACCCCTTGCAAAACCTCGCACCATTCAGAGTCTGGCGGAATACTTGGCCCAAAAATAGCGCCCCCCACCAAGGCTATAGGCCACCCGCCTCGGGGCCTCTGGGGCATTTTGGCCCCTGACCTGCGGGCACTAATTTTGGGTGGGCCTCCATACCCGACTCCCCTTGGAAAGCCTTGCCCCATTCTGAGTCCCGTGGATGCCATGCCCCTGCCGACCCCAACCAAGGCTATAACCCACCCGTCTCGGGGCCCCGGGTGACCTTTGGTGCCCCGACCTACGTGCACTATTTTTTTCCAAACCTCTGTATGCGCGTACCTCTGGGCGCCCCAAGGACCCTCGCAAGGTCTCTCCCCATTCCGAGTCGTGCAGACGCCACACCCCCCCACCAAGGCTATAACCCACCCGTCTCTGGGCCCCTGCAGCCTTTTGGCAACCCAACCTGCGGGCAATATTTTAGGAGGGTCTCTGTCGGTGACTACCCGTGGGCACCCCGAGGCCCCTCGCAAAGCCTCACTCCATTCAGAGTCCGGCGGACGTACTTCGCCGAAAAATAACGCCCCCCTCCAAGGCTATAGCCCACCGTCTCAGTGCCCCTGGGGCCTTTTGGCACACCGACCTTCGGGTGCTATTTTTGGGTAGAACTCTGAATTCGACTCCCCACGGGCACCCCGAGAGCCCTCACAAAACCTCGCACCATTCAGAGTACGGTGGACGCACTTAGTCCAAAAATAGCGCTCCCCACCCAGGCTATAGCTCCCCCGTCTCGGGGCACCTGGGGCCATTCGGCACCCAGACCTTCGGGCGCTATTTTTTGGAGGGCTCTACACATGACTCCTCGTGGGCACCCCGGGTCCCTCGTAAAGCATTGTCCCATTCCGAATCCAGCGGACGAACTTCACCCGCTTCGCCCCACCAAGGCTATAGCGCACCCGTCTCGAGGACCCTGGAGCCTTTCGACACTCCGACCTTCGGGCGTAACTTTTGGGCATGGCTCTGTACGCAACTCCCCACAGGCACCCCGAGATCCCTCGCAAAATCTCGTACCATTCAGAGTCCGGTGGATGTACTTGGCCCAAAAATAGTGCCCTTTACCCAGGCTATAGCTCCCCTGTCTTGGGTCCCATGGGGCCTTCGGAACCCCGAACTTCGCGCGTAATGTTTGGTCGTGGCTCTGAGAGGGACTCCCCACGGGAACCCCGAGGCCTCTCACAAAGTCTCACTCAATTCAGAGTTCGGCGGACGTACTTCGCCGAAAAATATCGCCCCCTCCAAGGCTATAGCCCACCTGTCTCGGGGCCCCTGGGGCCTTTTGGCACACCGACCTTCGGTGCTATTTTTGGGTAGAACTATGAATTTGACTCCCCGTGGGCACCCCAAGACCCCTCGTAAGGCCTCGTCCTATTCGGAGTCCGGCAGAAGAACATCGCCCAAAAATAGCGCTCCCACCCCGCCATCATGGCTATAACGCACCCGTCTCGGGGCCCCTGGGGCCTTTTGGGAACCCGACCTGCGGGCGATATTTTTGGAAGGGGCTCTATATGCGACTCCCCGTGGGTACCCTGGGTCCCTCGTAAAGCATCGTCCAATTCCGAGTCTGGCGGACGAACTTCGCCCGCGCCCCTCCACCAAGGCTATAGTGCACCCGTCTCGGGGCCCCTGAGGCCTTTCGGTACCCCGACCTTCGGGCATAATTTTTGGACATGGCTCTGCACGTGACTCCCCGTGGGCACCCTGAGGCGCCTCGCAAAACCTCACCCCATTCCGAGTCCGGTGGATGTACTTCGCCCAAAAATAATGCCCTGCAAAGGCGATTGCCCACCCGTCTCGGGGCCCCTGGGGCATTTTGACACACCGACCTCCGGGCGCTATATTTGGGCGGGGCTCTAAATGTGACTCCCCGTAGGCACCCTGAGGCCCCTCGCAAAGCGTCGCCCCCTTCCGAGTCCGACGGACGAACTTCGCCCACGCCCCCCCACTAAGGCTATAGCCCACCCGTCTCGGGGCCCCTGTGGCCATTTGGCACCCGGACCTGCAGGCGCTATTTTTGGGAGGGGCTCTGCACGCGACTCCCAGCGGGCACACCGAGGCCCCTCACAAAGCATCGCCCCATTCCGAGTGAGGTGGATGAACTTCGCCTGCGCTGCCAAACCAAGGCTATAGTGCACCCATCTCGGGGTCCCTGGGGCATTTTGTTGAGTGTTAGAAAATGTATATTTATAAAGGAGAAAATCGTCATTTTACACTTTAAGTTTTACTGACACCCTTACTTTTATGTATTTAAGTTTCTTGTGACTTAATTATGTGTGTTTTATTTTAATTAAGTATTTTATATATTTTAGGGGCATCATGGTCATTTCACAATGAATGAGAAATCAAATGGCAAAATGGACATTACTTTTGAACTCAGGACAATCGAAAACCTTAGGAGGAGCATAAAAGGAAAAATGTCACTGTTCACATGTACGGTATTGTCTATGTTACTATTCATGACACTGTTCACATAGACGGATCGATGACGTGGCATTGACCGATGATGTAGTATTGAATGATGAGGTGTCACGATTTTGTTGGAGAAAATTCTTATGCACTGTTGATTGGTGACGTGGTAGCATATCAGTGGACCAAAAATCGCGCGTATGGTGCATGCATATACACAAAATTATTTTCAACTAAACCGCGTCACTGTTCAGATCGGTTGACTGTTCAAAACGCGTGGTCAAACCACGTACTGTTGACTGATGACGTGGCGTAATCCTGAGCATCCAAACTGTTTTTAATCCGATAGCCATGATTTACTCAATGTATCTATAAAATGGGGGCCTCCCCCCTAATTTGGCATCTCTGAATCCATTTTTGGACTCCATTTTCTGTAATTCCTTCTATATCTTGTATTTTCTAAGTATTTTAATAAATTTCCATTTTGCCCCTAGTTCAATTATGAGTAGCTAATTTTCTTTCAAGCTTGGGTTGAAGGTGAAGTCTCAACATGTGTCATGGGCTTTATTTGGTAAATTTATTTATCTTCCCTTCTAGTTTTTGTGGATGTTTTGACTTCTCGTCGACAAACAATAATAATCTTGTCTAGATACCGCCTTGGTTTCACCGGCTCCCTACTACAAGATTATTATTATTTGGCACGATAAGCCCTTAGCACCATATTGACTAGAGTGTGGTTCATGAGGTGTGGATTCTCCCCTCATGATTTAATTGGCATTAATAAGGAATATTTAGCCCATTGTGCATGTTAATATGGATCCAGAAACCCAAGTACGTCATTTCAATAGATTTCTCTTCAATTTATTCTCGCCATTTCAATACTAATTTTAGGATAATATAAGTCACTTTCACCACAATTAAAATCCACCTCCTCATGGGATCGACACTCGTCACCATTGATCTATTCTACAATAGATTCGTGCACTTACGAGTTCAATAAAATTTGCACAACACCTTTCGGCACCCCGACATTTGGGCGCTATTTTTGGACACGGCTCTGCAGGCTACTCCCCGCGGGCACCCCGAGGCCCCTCGCAAAGTCTCGCCCCATTCCGAGTCCGGCGGACGAACTTCGCCTAAAAATAGCGCCCCCACCAAGACTATAGCCCACCCGTCTCGGGGCCCTTGGGGCCTTTTGGCACCCTGGCCTGTGGGTGCTATTTTTGGAAGGGACTCTGCACGCGCCTTCATCCCCCGCCGCCCCCACCAAAGCTATAGCCCACCCGTCTCGAGGCCTCTGAGGCGATTTGGCCCGCCCGACCTGTGTGCATTATTTTTTGGCTGGCCTTTGTAAGCGACTCCCCCCGGGAGCCGTGAGGCTCCTAGTAAAGCCTTGCCCCATTCCTAGTCCTACGGAGGCCACACCCCGCTGCCCCCCTCCAAGGCTATAGGCCACCTGTCTCGGAACCATTGGGGCGTTTTGGCGCCCCGACCTGAGGGCACTATTTTTGGGCGTGCCTCTGAATGTGTTTCCCCCCGGGATCCCTGAGGACCCTCGTAAAGTCACGCCACATTCCGAGTCCCGCGGAGGCAACACCCCGATGCCCCCCACCAAAACTATATCCCACCCGTCTCTAGGCTCCTGGGGCATTTTGGCCGCCTGACTTGTGGGCACTATTTTGCGGTTGGGCTTTGTACGCGCCTCCCCATGGGCGCCGTGACGCCCCTCATAAAGCCTTGTCCCATTCTGAGTCCTGCGGATGCCACCCCTCGCCGACCCCCACCAAGGCTATAGCCGTCTAGTCTCATGGCACCTGGGGCGATTTGGCCCCCGACCTGTGGGTACAATTTTTGGGCTGGTCTCTGCACGCACCTCCCTCCGGGTGCCACAAGGCTCCTCGCAAAGCCTTACTCCATTCTTAGTCCCGTGGAGGCCACATCCCGCCGTCCCCCACCAAGGCTATGGCCCATCTGTCTCAGGACCACTGGAGTGTTTTGGCCCCCCGACCTGCATGCACAATTTTTGGGCATGGCTCAGCACGCGCTTCACCCTTTGCACCTCGAGGACCTTTGAAAAGTCTAGCCCAATTCTGTGTACTGCCGATGCCACACCCCCGCGCCCCCCACTAAGTCAATAGCACATCCGTCTCGGGGCCCCTGATGACTTTTGGCACCCCGACCTGCGGGCACTATTTTTGAGAGGGGCTTTGCATGCGCCTCCGCCCAGGCACCGCGAAGCCCCTCGAAAAGCCTTGCCCCATTCCGAGTATCGCGGAGGCCACCCCTGCCGCCCCCCACCAAGGCTATAGCACACCCGTCTCGGGGCCCTTGGGGCGTTTTGGCCTCCCAACCTGCAGTCACTTTTTTTGGCCAGGCCTCCGCACGCGTCTCTGCCCAGGATCTATGAGGCCCCTTGCAAAGCTTTACCCTATTTTGAGTCCTGCGGAGGCCACACCCCGCCGCCCCCCACAAAGGCTATAGCCAACCCGTCCCTTGGCCCATGGGTCATTTTGTCCCCCTGACCTACGGGCACTATTTTTGAGTGGAGCTCTGCACGTGCCTCCCCACTGGCGTCGCGAGGCCCTTTGCAAAGACTTGCCCCATTCCGAGTCCCGCGGAGGCCACCTCGTGCCGCCCCCACCAGGGCTATAGTCCACCGGTCTCGAGGCCACTGGGGCGTTTTGGGTCCCCGACCTGCGGGCACTATGTTTGGGCGTGGCTGTGCATGTGCCTCCCCTTGGGTGCCCTGAGGACCCTCATAAAGTCTCGCCCCATTCCGAGTCTTGCCGACTCCACGCCCTTGTCCCCCCCACCAAGGCAATACAGCACATCCGTCTCGGGGCCACATGTGACTTTTAACGCCCCAACCTGCGGGCACTATTTTTTGGAGAGGCACTGTACGCGCCTCCCCCTGGGCGGCATGAGGCCCCTCATAAAGCCTTGTCCCAATCCGAGTCCTGTGGATGCCACCCCTTGCCGCCCCCACCAATGCTATAGCCCACCCGTCTCGGGACCACTGGGGCGTTTGGCCCCCGACCTACGGGCAATATTTTTGGGTTGACCTCTAAAAGCGCCTTCCCCCCGGGTGCCGCGAGGCTCCTAGCAAAGCCTTGCCCCATTCCTCGTCCCGCGGAGGCCACACCCTGCCGCCTCCCACCAAGGCTATAGCCCACCCGTCTCGAGGCCCTTGGGGCATTTTGGCCCCTCGACCTGCAAGTACTATTTTTGGGTGGGCCTCTGAACGTAACTCCCCATGGGCGCTGCGAGAGCCCTCAGAAAGCCTTACCACATTCCGAGTCCCGCGGAGGCTACCCCTCGCCGCCCCACACCAAGTCTATAGCCCACCCGTCTCAGGGCCCCTGGGGTGTTTTGGCCCCCTGACCCTCGGGCACTATTTTTATGTAGGTTTCTGCACACCTCCCCTCGGGGGCTGCATGGCCCCACGCAAATTCTTTTCCCATTCCGAGTGCCGCTGGTGCCACCCCCGCACACCTATGGGCCACCCCTGGGGTGTTTTGGCCCCCTGACCTGCGGGCACTGTTTTTGGGTAGGACAATGCACACCTCCCCCTGGGGGCTGCATGGCCCCTCGCAAATTCTTTTCCCATTCTGAGTGCCGCTGATGCCACCCCCGCACCCCCCACCAAGGCTATAACACACCCGTATCGGCACCAGCCCTCCTACTAGCGGACACTATTTTTGGGCGGGCCCTTGTACGTGCCCTGAGGTACAGGCCCAAAGGTCGGGGTGCCGAAACCCCCCAGCGGAAAAAGGACCCAAAACGGGTGGCCTTTGGCCTTGGTGGGGGGCGAGGGTGAAGTTCGTCCGCCGGACTCGGAATGGGGAGAGGCTTTGCGAGGGGTCTCGGTGTGCCCGTGGGAGGTCGCAGGCACAACCGCACCCAAAAATAAAGCCCCAAGGTCGGGGTGCCAAAAAGGCCCCAGGGCCCCCGAGACGGGTGGGCTATAGCTTTGGTGGGGGGCGCGGGCGAACTTCGTCCGCCGGACTCGGAATGGGGTGAGGCTTTGCGAGGGACCTCGGGGCACATTTCTAAGAGTGGCGGGAGCATCCCTGCCCAAAAATAATAGGCCGAAGGTCGGGGTGCCGAAACCCCCCAGCGGAAAAAGGCCCAAAAACGGGTGGCCATTGACCTTGGTGGGGGGTGCGGGCGAAGTTCGTCCGCCGGACTCGGAATGGGGCGAGACTTTGCGAGGGACCTTGGGGCACATTTCTAAGAGTGGCATGAGCATCCCCAACCAAAAATAATGGCCCGAAGGTCGGGGTACCGAAAACCCCCAGTGGAAAATGGCCCCGAAACAGGTGGCATTTGGCCTTGGTGTGGGGCGCGGGCGAAGTTCAGCCGCCGGACTCAGAATGGGGCATGGCTTTGCGAGGGGCCTGTGTGTGCCCGTGGGAGGTCGCGAACACAGCTGCACCCAAAAATAATGCCCCTAGGTTGGGGTGCCAAAAAGACCCCAGGGGCCCCGAGACGGGTGGGCTATAGCCTTGGTTGGGGGCGCGGGTGAAGTTCGTCCGCCGGACTTGGAATGGGGCGAGGTTTTGTGAGGGGCCTCAGAGTGCCCGCGGGAGGTCGCGAGCACAGCCGTGCCCAAAAATAATGGCCCTAGGTCGGGGTGCCAAAAAGGCCCCAGGGGCCCCGAGACGGGTGGGCTATAGCCTTGGTGGGGGGCGCGGGCGAAGTTCGTCACCCAGACATGGAATGGGGCGAGGCTTTGCGAGGGGCCTCAGAGTGCCCGCGGGAGGTCGCAGGCACAGCCGTGTCCAAAAATAATGCCCCTTGGTCGGGGTGTCAAAAAGGCCCCAGGGGCCCCGAGACGGGTGGGCTATAGCCTTTGTGGGGGGCGTGGGCGAACTTCGTCCGCCGGACTCGGAATGGGGCGAGGCTTTGCGAGGGACCTCGGGGCCCATTTCTAAGAGTGATGGGAGCATCCACACCCGAAAATAATGGTCCGAAGGTCGGGGTGCCGAAAGCACCCAACGGAAAAAGGCCCCGAAATGGATGGCCATTGGCCTTTGTGGGGGGCGCGGGCGAAGTTCGTCCGCTAGACTCAGAATAGGGCGAGCCTTTTCGAGGGACCTCGGGGTGCATTTCTAAGAGTGGCGGGAGCAAGCTGCGCCCAAGAATAACGGCCCGAAGGTTGGGTTCCCGAAAACCACCAGCGGAAATAGGCCCCGAAACAGGTGGCCTTTGGCCTTGGTGGGGGGTGCGGGCGAAGTTCGACCGCCGGACTTGGAATGGGGTGAGACTTTGTGAGGGGTCTCGGTGTGCCTGCAGGAGGTCGCGGACACAGCCGCGCAAAAAAATAATGCCCCTAGGTCGGGGTGCCAAAAAGGCCCGAAGGCCCCCGAGACGGGTGGGCTATAGCCTTGGTGGGGGGCGCGGGCAAAGATTCGTCCGCCGGACTTGGAATGGGGCGAGGCTTTGCGAGTGGCCTCAGTGTGCCCGCGGGAGGTCGTGGGCACAGCCGCGTAAAAAAATAATGCCCCTAGGTCGGGGTGCCAAAAAGGCCCCAGGGGACCCGAGACGGGTGGGCTATAGGCATGGTGGGGGGCGCGGCCGAAATTCATCCGCCGGACTCGGAATAGGACGAGGCTTTGCGAGGGACCTCGGGGCCCATTTCTAAGAGTGGCGGGAGCATCCCCACCCAAAACTAATGGCCTGAAGGTTGGGGTGCCGAAACGCCACAGCGGAAAAAGGCCCCGAAACGGGTGGCCTTTGGCCTTGGTGGGGGGCGCGGGCGAATTTCGTCCGCCGGACTCGGGATGGGATGAGGCTTTACGAGGGGCCTCGGTGTGCCCGCGGGAGGTCGCGGGCACAGCCGCGCACAAAAATAATGCCCGTAGGTCGGGGTGCCGAAAAGGCCCCAGGGGCCCCGAGACGGGTGGGCTATAGCCTCGGTGGGGGGCGCGGGCTAAATTCATCCGCCGGACTCGGAATAGGTCGAGGCATTGAGAGGGACCTCGGGGCCCATTTCTAAGAGTGGCGGGAGCATCCCCGCCCAAAAGTAATGGCCCGAAGGTCGGGGTGCCGAAACCCCACAGTGGAAAAAGGCCCCGAAACAGGGGGCCTTTGGCCTTGGTGGGGGGCAAGGGCGAAATTCGTCCGCCGGACTCGGAATGGGGAGAGGCTTTGCGAGGGGCCTCGGTGTGCCGGTGGGAAGTCATGGGGTCAGCCACACCCCGAAATAATGACCCTAGGTCGGGGAGCCAAAATGGCCGCAGGGGGCCCAAGATGGGTGGGCATAGCCTTGGTGGGGGGCTCTGGCGAAGTTCGTCCGCCGGACTCGGAATGGGACGAGGCTTTGCGAGGGACCTCGAGGCCCATTTCTAAGAGTGGTGGGAGCATCCCCGCCCAAAAATAATGGCCCAAAGGTCGGGGTGCTGAAACCCCCCAGTAGAAAAAGGCCCATAAACGGGTGGCCATAGGCCTTGGTGGGGGGCACTGGCGAAGTTCGTCCGCCGGACTCGGAATGGGGTGAGGGTTTGTGAGGGTACGGGGAGCATTTCTAAGAGTGGCGGGAGCATCCCCGCCCAAAAATTATGGCCCGAAGATCGGGGTGCTGAAACCCCCCAGCGGAAAAAGGCCCCGAAAAGGGTAGCATTTTGCCTTGGTGGGGTGTGCAGGCGAAGTTCGTCTGCCGGACTCGGTATGGGGGATGGCTTTGCAAGGGGTGTCGGTGTACTCGCGGGAGGTTGCAAGCACAACCGCGCCCTAAAATAATGCCCCAAGGTCCGGGTGCCAAAATGGCGCCATGGGCCCCGAGACGGGTGGGCTATAGCCTTGGTGGGGGGCGCGGACGAAGTTCGTCCGCCAGACTGGGAATGGAGCGAGACTTTGCGAGGGACATCGGGGCCCATTTCTAAGAGTGGCGGGAGCATCCGCGCCAAAAAATAATGGCCCAAAGGTCGGGGTGCCGAAACCCCCCCAGTGGAAAAAGGCCTAGAAACGGGTAGCCATTAGCCTTGGTGGGGGCGCGGGCGAAGTTCTACTGCCGGACTCCGAATGGGGCGAGGCTTTGTGAGGGGCCTTGGTGTGCCCACGGGAAGTCGAGGGCACAGCCACGCCCAAAAAGAATTCCCCTAGGTCGGGGTGCCAAAAAGGCCCCAGTGGCCCCGAGACGGGTGGGCTATAGCCTTGCTGGGGGGCGCCGGCAAAGTTCATCCGCCGGACCCAAAATGGGACGAGGCTTTGCGAGGGATCTTGGGGCACATTTCTAAGAGTGGCAGGAGCATCCCCGCAAAAAAAAAAATGACCTGAAGGTCGGGGTGCCGAAACCCCCCAGCTGATAAAGGCCTTGAAACGGGTGGCCTTCGGCCTTGGTGGGGGGCGCGAGCGAAGTTCGTCCGCCGGGCTCGGAATGGGGCGAGGCTTTGCGAGGGGCCTCGGTGTGTCCATGGGAGGTCGCGGGCACAGCCGCGCACAAAAATAATGCCCCAAGGTCGGGGTGCCAAAAACGCCCCAGGGGCCCCGAGACGGATGGGCTATAGCCTTGGTGGGGGGCGCGGGCGAAGTTCGTCCACCGGACTCAGAATAGGGCGAGGCTTTGCGAGGAACCTCGGGGCCCATTTCTAAGAGTGGCGGGAGCATCCCTGTCCGAAATTAATTGCCCGAAGGTCGGGCTACCGTAACCCCCTGCGGAAAAAGGTCCCGAAACGGGTGGCCACTGGCCTTAGTTGGGGGTGCGGGCGAAGTTCGTCCGCCGGACTCGGAATGGGGCGAGGCTTTATGAGGGGCCTCTGTGTACCTATGGAAGGTCGCGGGCACAGCCGCGCACAAAAATAATGCCCCTAGGTCGGGGTGCCAAAAAGGCCCCGGGGGCCCCGAGACGGGTGGGCTATAGCCCTGGTGGGTGTTGCGGGTGAAGTTCTGCCGCCGGACTCGGTATAGGGCGAGGCTTTGCGAGGGGCCATGGTGTGCCCGTGGGATTTCGTGGGCACAGCCGCGCACAAAAATAATTCCCCTAGGTCGGGGTGCCAAAAAGACCCCAGGGGCCCCAAGACGGGTGGGCTATAGCCTTGGTGGGGGGCGCAGGCGAAGTTCGTCCGCCGGACTCGGAATGGGGCAAGGCTTTGCGAGGGACCTCGGGGAGCATTTCTAAGAGTGGCGGGAGCATTCCTGACCAAAAATAATGGCCCGAAGGTCGGGGTGCCGAAAACCCAGTGGAAAATGGCTCCGGAACAGGTGGCCTTTGGCTTTGGTGGGGGGCGCGGGCGAAATTTGACCGCCAGACTCGGAATGGGGGGAGGCTTTGCGAGGGGCCTCAGTATGCTCGCGGGAGGTCGCGGACACAGCCGCGCTAAAAAATAATGCCCTAGGCTGGGGTGCCAAAAAGGCCCCACGGGCCTCAAGATGGGTGGGCTATAGCCTTGGTGGGGGGCGCGGGCGAAGTTCCGCCGCCGGACACGAAATAGGGTGAGGCTTTGCGAGGGACCTTGGGGCCCATTTCTAAGATGGTGGGAGCATCCCCGTCCAAAAATAATAGCCTGATGGTCGGGGTGCCGTAACCCCCCAGCGGAAAAAGGCCCCGAAACGGGTGGCTAACTGGCCTTGGTTGGGGGCACTGGCGAAGTTTGTCCGCCGGACTCGGAATGGGGCGAGGCGTTGCGAGGGACCTCGGGGAGCATTTCTAAGAGTGGCGGGAGCATCCCCGGCAAGAAATAATGGCCCGAAGGACGGGGTGCCGAAACCCACAAGCGGAAAAAGGCCCCGAAACGGGTGGCCTTTGGTCTTGGTGGGGGGACGGGCCAAGTTCGTCCGCCGGACTCGGAATGGGGCGAGGCTTTGCGAGGGGTCTCGGTGGACCCACGGGAGGTCGTGGGCACAACCGCGTCCAAGACAAATGCCCCTAGGTCGGGGAGCCAAAAAGGCCCCAGGGGCCCCGAGACGGGTGGGCTATAGCCATGGTGGGGGGCGCAGGCGATGTTCATCCGCCGGACTCGGAATGGGGCGAGACTTTGTGAGGGACCTCATTACAGGAGCATCCCCACCCAAAAATAATGACCCGAAGGTCGGGGTGTCGAAACCGCCCTGCGGAAAAAAGGCCCCGAAACGGGTGGCCTTAGGCCTTGTTGGGGGGCGCGGGACAAGTTCGTTCGCCGTACTTAGAATGGGGCGAGGCTTTGCGATAGGCCTTGGTGTGCCCACGGGAGGTCGCGGGTACAGCCGCGCCCAAAAATGATTCACCTAGGTCGGGTTGCCAAAAAGACGCCTGGGGCCCCATGACGGGTGGGCTATAGCCTTGGTGGGGGGTGCGGGCAAAGTTAGTCCGCCAGACTCGGAATGGTACGAGGCTTTGCGAGGGACCTCGGGACACATTTCTAAGAGTGGCGGGAGCATCCCCGCCCAAAAATAAAGGCCCGAAGGTCGTGGTGCCGAAACCCGACAGCGGAAAAAGGCCCCGAAACGGGTGGCCTTTGGCCTTGATGGGGGGCGCGGGCGAAGTTCGTCCACCGGACTCGGAATGGGGTGAGGCTTTGCGAGGGGTCTCGGTGTACCCACGGAAGGTCACGGCCACAACCGCTCCCAAAAATAATGCCCCTAGGTCGGGGTGCCAAGAAGGCCCCAGGGGCCCCGAAACGGGTGGGCTGTAGCCTTGGTGGGGGAAGCGGACGAAGTTCGTCCGCCTGACTCAGAATGGGGCGAGGCTTTGTGAGGGACCTCGGGGCGCATCTCTAAGAGTGGTGTGAGCATCCCCGCCAATAAAAATGTGGCCCGAAGGTGGGGGTGCCGAAACCCCCGAGCGGAAAAAGGCCCCGAAACGGGTGGCCTTTGCCCTTGTTGGGGGGCACGGGAGAAGTTCGTCCGCCATATTTGGAATGGGGCAAGGCTTTACGAGGGGCCTCGGTGTGCCTGCGGGTGGTTGCGGGCACAGCCACGCCCAAAAATAATGCACCTAGGTCGGGTTGCCAAAAAGGCCCCAGGGGCCCCGAGACGGGTGGGCTATAGCCTTGGTGGGGGGCGCGGACGAAGTTCGTCCGCCGTACTCGGAATGGGGTGAGGTTTTGCGAGGGGCCTCGGTGAACCCGAGGGAGGTCGTGGACACAGCTGCGCCCAAAAATAATGGCCCTAGGTCGGGGTCCCAAAAACCCCCAGCGGAAAAATGCCCCGAAACAGGTGGACTTTGGCCTTAGTGGGGGGCGCGGGCGAAGTTCGTGCGCTGGACTCGGAATGGGGCAAGGCTTTGCGAGGGGCCTCAGTGTGCCCATGGGAGGTCGCGGGCACAACCGCGCCCAAAAATAATGCGCCTAGGTCAGGGTGCCAAAAAGGCCTTGGTGGGGGACGCGGACGAAGTTCGTCCGCCTGACTCGGAATGGGGTAAGGCGTTGCGAGGGACCTCGGGGCACATTTCTAAGATTAGCGAGAGCATCCCCGCCCTAAAATAATGGCTTGAAGGTCGGGGTGCCGAAACCCCCCAATGGAAATAGGCCCCGAAACGGGTGGCCTTTGGCCTTGGTGGGGGGCGCGGGCGAAGTTCGTCCGCCGGACTCGGAATGGGGCGAGGCTTAGAGAGGGACCTCAGTGTGCCCGTGGGAGGTCGCGGGCACAGCCGCCCCCACCAAGGCTATAGCCCACCCGTCTCGGGGCTCCTGGGGCCTTTTTGGCACCCCGACCTAGGGGCATTATTTTTGGGCACGGTTGTGCCTGCGACCTCCCATTCCGAGTCCGGCGGATGAACTTCGCCCGCGCCCCCCATCAAGGCCAAAGGCCACCCGTTTCGGGGCCTTTTTCTACTGGAGGGTTTCGGCACCCCGACCTTCGGGCCATTATTTTTGGGCAGGAATGCTCCCGGGGCGCCGAAACCCGAAGGTCCTCGGGGCGGGCCCTTGTACTTCTCCCCCGGGTGCCGCGAGCCCCTCGCAAATCCTTGCCCCATTCTAAATGCCCCGGAGGCCACCCCCCGCCGCCCACACCAAGGCTATAGCCCTCTTGTCCGGGGCCCCTGGCGAGTTTTGGCCCCCTGACCTGCTGGCACTATTTTTGGGTTGCCTCTGCACGTACCTCCCCTCGGATGCCGTGTGGCCCCTCGCAAAGCCTTGCCCCATTCCGAGTCCTGCGGAGGTCACCCCCCGGGCCCCTCCACCAAGGATATTTTCCTCCCGTCTTGGGGCCCCTAGGGCGTTTTGGCCCCCGGACCTGTGGGCACTATTTTTGGGCGGGCCTCAGTACGCGCCACCCCCGGGTGCCGCGAGGCCCCTCGCACATCCTTGCCCCATTCCGAGTCCCGCACAGAGGCCACCCCTTGTCGCCCCCACCAAGGCTATAGCCCTCCCGTCTTAGGGCCCCTGGGGCGTTTTTGTTACCCCGACCTTGGGGCACTATTTTTGGGTCGCGGCTATGCCAACGACTCCCCGTAGGCACACCAGGGCCCCTCGCAAAGCCTCGCCCCATTTCGAGTCTGGCAGAAGAACTTCGCCCGCGACCCCCACCAAGGCTATAGCCCACCCGTCTAGGGGCTTCTTCCGCTAGGGCCTTTTTGGTACCCTGACCTTGGGGAACTATTTTTGGGTGCAGCTGTACCCGCGACTCCCCGCGGGCACACAGAGGCCCCTTGCAAAGCCTCGCCCCATTCCGAATCCGGCGGACGAACTTCACTTGCGCCCCCCACCAAGGATATAGCCCACCCGTCTCGGGGCCCCTTGGGGCTTTTTGGCACAACGACCTTGGGCATTATTTTTGGGCGTAGCTGTGCGACCAACTCGCCATGGGTACACCGAGGCCCCTCGCAAAGCCTCGCCCTATTTCGAGTTTTGCAAAGGCCACCCCCCGTCGACCCCCACCAAGGATATTTTCCACCCGTCTTAGGGCCCCTGAGGCATTTTGGCCCCAGACCTGTGGGCACTATTTTTGGGCGGGCCTTAGTACGCACCTCCCCCAGGGTGCCATGAAGCCCCTCGCAAAGCCTTGCCCCATTCCGAGTCCTGCGGAGGCCACACCCCACCGCCCCCCATCAAGGCTATAGCCCACTTGTCTCAGGGCCCCTGGGGTGTTTTTGCTGCCCTACCTGCCGACACTATTTTTGGGTGGGCCTCTACGTGGGGCTCCACTCAGGGGCCGCGAGGCCTGTCCCAAATCCTTGTCCCATTCCGAGCCCCGGGATGCCACCCCCCCCCCCCCCCCCACCAACGCTGTAGCAGACCTGTATCGGTGCCCCTAGGGCCTTTGGCCCCTCGTCCTACAGGCACTACTTTTGGACGTGCCTCTGCACGCACCTACCCCCAAGGTCGCGAGGCCCATCTCAAATTCTTGCCCCATTTCGAGTCCTGCGGATACTATGCCCCACGCCCCCCACCAAGGCTATAGCACACCCATATCGGTGCCCCTGGGGCCTTTGGCTCCCCGACCTACGGGCATTCGTTTTGGACAGGCCTCTGTACGCGCCTCTCCATGGGCGCCGCGAGGCCCCTCGCAAGACCTTGCCCCATTCGGAGTGATGGTGCTCTCGCCGCATACACTATCGGGCGAATTGTCTGTGAAGCTGCTGCAACCCCACCAAAACTATCTGTTGTAGCAGGGGCAAGAAGAGTTGTTGGTTTGGAGAGGAGAATCCAAGAACTAGGCACCAATATCACTCAATGTACTGAAGCCCAGTAGTGGGAAAATAATGGGTTTTGGGGCTATTTGTAGCACTTGGAGGACTACCTCCACCAATTTGTTGTATACATGAAAAGTACCCACTGAAATTTTGTTGATTCATTTCTACAACATTTTGAGTTTAGTACCTCTACCACAGATGGTCCAGCAGAAGTCAGTGAAGATGCTACTAATGCAGACATACCTAAGGAAGAAGCTGCGGCAAAACCGCAAGCAGAGGTCGATTCAGATGCTGACAACGAATCACTCCAGCCTAAAGAAGAGGTGTTAATTCTACAACCAACAGTTCCCCAACAGTGGCGGATGAAGACTCCGAAAAAGAACTTGAGGAACCCCCGAAAAGGACATATTCCAAGTCCAGGAAGAAGCACATTATAAGAGAGGAGGAAGATGAACCTGCAGAGGAGCCTCCCATTCCAGTCGTCTCTCGTACGAGCAAAGACAAAGTGATTAGCCCTTTTGCATCCGAAAATAAAATAGAAGACATTGATGTTGAGCTGGAAGTTGCAGCAACCAAGGTTACTCGTACACGCACATAGACAAAACACCTGCTCGATATCATTGCCGGAATCACAGGCGAAGGGTCTGCAGCTGAAAGAACCGCTCCAACTACCTAATAACAAACTCCCAGAAAACCTATCCTCACTAGTCCTAAAGAATCCAGTAAGAGAAAATGGGGCACTTCTGGAGATGTTATTGCCTCAGACACACCAGCGCAAAAGAAGACCAAATCTATTCCGCCCGGGGAGGCTGCACCCACAATGACTCCTCCCACTAGCCCATTACTGAGAAAGAAAAAGCCGTTGTCCGCTACCTTACCGCAAGGATATCCTAAGGAATGTTTGTGGAGCTCTTTCAAAAAATGGCGAACCTGTTGCTTTCTGTTGCAGTAGTGATTCCATCAACAGGGGAGTACCCCCACACACCAATTTATTTTACTTCTTTTTGAAAAACTTCTCTTTCGTTTAGTTTTGATTTTCTGATTCATTCTGCCGATTCTTTTACTTTTGTGCATGCATGTGTGGTTAGTTTTATTTTATTTTGTGTGCTTGTGAGGACACAACACCTCTCAAGTTTAGGGGGTGTGTTTTGTGTTTTGTGTTTTGTGCTTGTGTTATAGTGTGAAGCTCTGTTATATAGTATTTGTGTATGAATTTAAAAACCTAATGAAGATAAATTGAGTGTTATTCAGTATTTATGAGAATGCCAAGTAGAGATAATTAGAAATGGAGGTTGAAATTTTGTCCCGACACTTAGACTTTAGTTGAGTTTTATGAGAATGCTGTAGCAGAGCCAAGAAAACTGAAAATAGTAGAAAATATTTCAATTTTGTATGATTAAGAGTGTGATTTGAGGGTTGAAGAATCCTGGCAATTTTGATGACGGAGATAAGTTAATTGTTGCATGATTGTGTAATTAAAGTGTTAATGTTGTTTTCATTACTTGAGGACAAGTAATGGTTTAAGTTTAGGGATGTGATAACTTTATGAAATGAGAGTTATCATTGCATTTTTAGACTTAAATCAATAATACCTAAAGAGTAAATGATGTGCTTTCATTGCATTTTGTTATATTTTACATAATTATTCATCTTAGTTTATTCTTCATAATTTTTTTTTATTTAGAATAAATTGTGTGCTTAAACCATTTGCATACTTGTAGGTGACCAGAAGCTCAAATTTCAAGGAAATAATGTTACTGCAATAGGCTTCCAAAAGATGGAAAAGAACTTGGCTACAGAAGAATTAAAACAAATCTAGAACAATGCAGTTGTTGTAGTCATTGTTGTGCAATTCTAGAACATCGACAGAGAAGATTTTGTAGAATATCACGATCTGTAGTTTCCTAATCTGGAAGACACTCGACCTAGGCTTCTGTTTACCCTAGTTTTCAACTATAAAAGGAGCACGCATTATAGGAAAAAAAGGGGCTGTCAATCACAATTAAAAAGAAAACAAGAAAGAAGACAAATAAGAAGATTGAAGAGAAGGACGCAAGTCTCCCCCAATAACAAACTCTGTAGAATATTTGGAATTCAATTTTTTTGATTCAACTCTTGTTCTTCTTCTTTATTCTTTGGTTGGAAATATGTATTTGATGGTTTAAACTTTGTCGTTTGTTTTTGTTTTACAAGTTATGAACTAAATTTGATTGTAGTTGAGTGACAATAATCTAGATGGGTTCTTGACTGTTCTTATGAGTTGCTGCACGTCTGCTGTAGCACTTTACTTTAATAAATCTTATTACATTTATTATTTCTGTTGATCTCCCATTTAACGATACTAGTTAAGAGAGAGCCACAAAAAAGGTCTGTCTTAGTGGAACTTATTAGAGCAATACTTGATTTTAAGTTGAGTTTCCTGGATTGAGTTTAACTTGAATCCCAAAATGGCCACACTTAATTTAAGATTCATGATGAACTAGATATAGGAATTCACCTTGTAGGGTAGAGAGAGTACATGCTTGTAATGTCGTATCTTGTGTTGACATAACAACTGGTCATTGTTAGGTTGCATTAGGGTATAAGAAGTCCAACACGTGATAGCTGAAGATGCAAAGTAATTCTGCTCAGTGCTATAACAAATGTTGTAGCAACTGGTGCTAAGTTGACAAGACAATCACTCCATCGAGAGAGTTTGATCATTCAACTACTTACTCCTATTAAATTCTCTTTGTGTTGAACATACAATTTAATTGATAATTGCATTTTTATTTTATTGTTAGTTCTCTTAGTTGGTCAATCTTATTAATTTTATTACGTTAAGAAAGAAGAGAGTTTGCACTGTTGTGATTGTTGTAGCATTTCCAGTAACATCAGTTCCTGTGGAAACGATCTTGAACACTCATCACTGTATTACTTGTTGTGTACACTTGCACATTGACACCAATAGAATTTGAATTTATTCCCAACAAGGGTCCATTAGGAAAAGGCCAAAACGAGAGTGCTATAACCTTTGGTTGTGGGTCTGAATGGGGAGTTGGATTTCTCTAAAAAAGTAACCCTTATTTTCTCCCTAGGGACATCTCTTGGGCCGACGGGAGTGCTCCCAAGTAGTGCCCCACCACCGGGGTGAGGCTCTGATAGTTTTTTGGGAATTTGTTCCAGAATTATGAAGAAAAAATTAGTTTTTTCTTGGAATTTTAGATAAATTTTTGCCAAAACTACTCTAGGGCTCTGAAATGACTCTTGTTTTGTTTGGCGACCTTGCACTGCTCATAGGAAGGCGTGTGTAGTACCCCAGGTCAAAGTTCTAAGGAAGCCCTAGGGGGCCCTTGAGGAAAGGCCAAAATGAGTGTGATATAATTTATTTTGGGAATTTATTATAAATTATGCAGAAAAAAATTGATTTTTCTTGGAATTTTAGAAACAATCCCGCCAAAACCATTCTAAGTTCCGAAACGACTTTTATTTTCCCTGGCAGGATCGAGTCACCCGTGGGAAGGCGCGTGCAGAAGGCTAGATGAAAGTTCTAAGGCAGCCCCAGAGGGGGCCACGATGAAAGGCCAAAACAAGTGTGCTATATCCTTTGGCCTTGGGACCTGAGGCTCTCAAAATCTAACCATGTTTTTCTCCCCTGGGACTTCACTTGGGCCGGCGGGAGTGCTCCCAAGATGTGCCCCACTGTCGTGGGAAGGCACTGATAGTGTTTCCGGAATTTTATTTCAAAATTATGCAAAAAAAATCATTTTTTCTTGGAATTTTAGAAAAACTTATGCAAAAACCACTATGGGGCTATGGAACGACTCTATTTTTTCAGGAGGCCTCACGTCACTTGTGGGAAGGCACGTGCAGAAGGATAGGTCAAAGTTCCAAGGCAGCCCTCAAGGGGCCAATAATTTAAGCCAAAATGAGTATGCTATAGCCATTAGCCTTGGCCCCTGAGGGGAGAAGTTAGGTTTTTCCCTAAAAGTAAGCATGTTTTTCTCCCCTTGGCCCATGAGGAAAGCCCAAAACGAGTGTGCTACAGCCTTTGACCTTGGGGCCTGATGGGAGGAGTTGGGTTTCTCTCCAAAAGTAACCTTGTTTTTCTCCCCTAGGACATCCCTTGGGCCAGCGGAAGTGCTCCTATGCAGTGCCCCACCTCCGCGAGGAGGCTTTGATAATTTTTTGGGAATATATTCCACTCCGGGGCTGCGAAAGAACTTTTGTTTTGTTCTAGCGGCCTCGGGTCGACCACGGGAAGGCACTTACAGAAGGGCGGGTCAATGTTTCAAGGCAACCTTAGGGGGCCATGAGGAAAGGCCAAAAAAATGTGCTATAGCCTTTAGCCTTGGGGCCTGAGGGGAGGAGTTGAGTTTCTCACCAAAAGTAACCTTGTTTTTCTCCCCTAGGACATGGATTGGGCCGACGAGAGTCCTCCCAACCAATTCCCCACTGCCCTGGGGAGGCTTAGATAGTTTTTTGGGAATTTATTCTCAAATTAAGAAGAAAAATTTGGGTTTTCTTGAAATTATAGAAAAACTTCCACCCAAACCACACAGGGCCTCTGAAACGAATCTTTTTTTTTATGGCCTCGCGTCGCCCGTGGGAAGGCATGTTCAAAAGGCCATGTCAAAGTTTCGCGACAGCCTTGGGGGCCCATGAGGAAAGGCCGAAATGAGTGTGCTATAACCTTTGGCTTTGGGGCCTTAGAGAAGGATTTGAGTTTCCCTAAAAAAGCAACCCTATAGTCCACCCGTCTTAGGGCCCCTAGGGCGTTTTGGCCCCCTGACCTGCGGGCACTATTTCTGGGCAGGTCTCTACACTTGCCTCCCCACTAGAACTGCGAGGCCCTTTGCAAAGACGTGCCCTTTCCGAGTCCTATGGAGGCCACCCACCGCCGCCCCCCACCAAGGCTATAGCCCACCCGTCTCGAGGCCCTTGGGGCATTTTGGCCCCTCGACCTGGAAGTACTATTTTTGGGTGGGCCTCTGAACATAACTCCCCATGGGCGCCGCGAGAGCCCTCAGAAAGCCTTACCACATTCCGAGTCCCGCGGAGGCTACCCCCCGCCGCCCCACACCAAGTCTATAGCCCACCCGTCTCAGGGCCCCTGGGGTGTTTTGGCCCCCTGACCCGCGGGCACCATTTTTATGTAGGTTTC
Organism: Citrus trifoliata; assembly: GCA_018350135.1. NCBI lineage: Eukaryota > Viridiplantae > Streptophyta > Magnoliopsida > Sapindales > Rutaceae > Citrus > Citrus trifoliata. The sequence goes on from CM031387.1 coordinate 22,146,425, forward strand.
TGCACACCTCCCCTCGGGGGCTGCATGGCCCCACGCAAATTCTTTTCCCATTCCGAGTGCCGCTGGTGCCACCCCCGCACACCTATGGGCCACCCCTGGGGTGTTTTGGCCCCTTGACCTGCGGGCACTGTTTTTGGGCAGGACACTGCACACCTCCCCCTGGGGGCTGCATGGCCCCTCGCAAATTCTTTTCCCATTCTGAGTGCCGCTGATGCCACCCCCGCACCCCGCACCCCCCACCAAGGCTATAACACACCCGTATCGGCACCAGCCCTCCTACTAGCAGACACTATTTTTGGGCGGGCCCTTGTACGTGCCCCGAGGTACAGGCCCAAAGGTCAGGGTGCCGAAACCCCCCAGCGGAAAAAGGACCCAAAACGGGTGGCCTTTGGCCTTGGTGGGGGGCGAGGGCGAAGTTCGTCCGCCGGACTCGGAATGGGGAGAGGCTTTGCGAGGGGTCTCGGTGTGCCCGTGGGAGGTCACAGGCACAACCGCACCCAAAAATAAAGCCCCAAGGTCGGGATGCCAAAAAGGCCCCAGGGCCCCCGAGACGGGTGGGCTATAGCTTTGGTGGGGGGCGCGGGCGAACTTCGTCCGCCGGACTCGGAATGGGGTGAGGCTTTGCGAGGGACCTCGGGGCACATTTCTAAGAGTGGCGGGAGCATCCCTGCCCAAAAATAATAGGCCGAAGGTTGGGGTGCCGAAACCCCCCAGCGGAAAAAAGGCCCAGAAACGGGTGGCCATTGACCTTGGTGGGGGGGGCGGGCGAAGTTCGTCCGCCGGACTCGGAATGGGGCGAGGCTTTGCGAGGGACCTTGGGGCACATTTCTAAGAGTGGCAGGAGCATCCCCGACCAAAAATAATGGCCCGAAGGTTGGGGTGCCGAAAACCCCCAGTGGAAAATGGCCCCGAAACAGGTGGCATTTGAGCTTGGTGTGGGGCGCGGGCGAAGTTCAGCCGCCGGACTCAGAATGGGGCATGGCTTGGCGAGGGGCCTGTGTGTGCCCGTGGAAGGTCGCGGACATAGCTGCACCAAAAAATAATGCCCCTAGGTCGGGGTGCCAAAAAGACCCCAGGGGCCCCGAGACGGGTGGGCTATAGCCTTGGTTGGGGGCGCGGGTGAAGTTCGTCCGCCGGACTTGGAATGGGGCGAGGTTTTGTGAGGGGCCTCGGAGTGCCCGCGGGAGGTCGCGAGCACAGCCGTGCCCAAAAATAATGGCCCTAGGTCGGGGTGCCAAAAAGGCCCCAGGGGCCCCAAGACGGGTGGGCTATAGCCTTGGTGGGGGGCGCGGGCGAAGTTCGTCGTCCGGACTTGGAATGGGGCGAGGCTTTGCGAGGGGCCTCAGAGTACCCGCGGGAGGTCGCAGGCACAGCCGTGCCAAAAAATAATGCCCCTTGGTCGGGGTGTCAAAAAGGCCCCTAGGGGCCCCGAGACGGGTGGGTTGCCTTTGTGGGAGGCGCGGGCGAACTTCGTCTGCCGGACTCGGAATGGGGCGAGGCTTTGTGAGGGACCCCGGGGCCCATTTCTAAGAGTGATGGGAGCATCCACGCCCAAAAATAATGGTCCGAAGGTCGGGGTGCCGAAAGCACCCAACGGAAAAAGGCCCCGAAACGGATGGCCATTGGCCTTTGTGGGGGGCGTGGGTGAAGTTCGTCCGCCAGACTCGGAATGGGGCGAGCCTTTTCGAGGGACCTCGGGGTGCATTTCTAAGAGTGGAGGGAGCAAGCTGCGCCCAAGAATAACGGCCCGAAGGTCGGGGTCCCGAAAACCACCAGCGGAAATAGGCCCCGAAACAGGTGGCCTTTGGCCTTGGTGGGGGGTGCGGGCGAAGTTTGACCGCCGGACTCGGAATGGGACGAGGAGCCTCGGTGTGCCTGTGGGAGGTCGCATACACAATCTCGCCCGAAAATAAGGCCCCTAGGTCGGGGTGCCAAAAAGGCCCCAAGGGCCCTGACATGGGTGGGCTGTAGCCTTGGAGGGGGACGCAGGCGAAGTTCGTCTGCTGGACTCGGAATGGGGTGAGGCTTTACGAGGGACCTCGGGACTCATTTCGAGGAGTGACGGGAGCATCCCCGCCCAAAAATAATGGCCCGAAGGTCGGGGTGACAAAAGCCCCTAGCGGAAAAATGCTCCCAGCGGAAAAATGCCCCGAAACGGGTGGCATTTGGCCTTGGTGGGGGGTGCGAGCGAATTTCGTCCGCCGGACTTGAAATGGGGTGAGACTTTGCGAGGGGCCTCGGTGTGCCTGCGGGAGGTCGTGGACACAGCCGCGCAAAAAAATAATGCCCCTAGGTCGGGGTGCCAAAAAGGCCCCAAGGACCCCGAGACGGGTGGGCTATAGCCTTGGTGGGGGGCGCGGGCAAAGATTCGTCCGCCGGACTTGGAATGGGGCAAGGCTTTGCGAGTGGCCTCAGAGTGCCCACGGGAGGTCGTGGACACAGCCGCGCAAAAAAATAATGCCCCTAGATCGGGGTGCCAAAAAGGCCCCAGGGGACCCGAGACGGGTGGGCTATAGCCATGGTGGGGGGCGCGGCCGAAATTCATCCGCCGGACTCGGAATAGGGCGAGGCTTTGTGAGGGACCTCGGGGCCCATTTCTAAGAGTGGCGGGAGCATCCCCGCCCAAAACTAATGGCCTGAAGGTTGGGGTGCCGAAACGCCACAACGGAAAAAGGCCCCGAAACGGGTGGCCTTTGGCCTTGGTGGGGGGCGCGGGCGAATTTCGTCTGCCGGACTTGGGATGGGGTGAGGCTTTATGAGGGGCCTCGGTGTGCCCGCGGAAGGTCACGGGCACAGCCGCGCACAAAAATAATGCCCGTAGGTCGGAGTGCCGAAAAGGCCCCAGGGGCCCCGAGACCGGTGGGCTATAGCCTCGGTGGGGGGCACGGGCTAAATTCATCCGCCGGACTCGGAATAGGGCGAGGCATTGAGAGGGACCTCGGGGCCCATTTCTAAGAGTGGCGGGAGCATCCCCGCCCAAAAGTAATGGCCCGAAGGCCGGGGTGCCGAAACCCCACAGTGGAAAAAGGCCCCGAAACAGGGGGCCTTTGGCCTTGGTGGGGGGCAAGGGCGAAATTCGTCCGCCGGACTCGGAATGGGGAGAGGCTTTGCGAGGGGCCTCGGTGTGCCGGTGGGAAGTCATGGGGTCAGCCACGCCCCAAAATAATGACCCTAGGTCGGGGAGCCAAAATGGCCGCAGGGGGCCCAAGATGGGTGGGCATAGCCTTGGTGGGGAGCTCGGGCGAAGTTCGTCCGCCGGACTCGGAATGGGACGAGGCTTTGTGAGGGACCTCGAGGCCCATTTCTAAGAGGGGTGGGAGCATCCCCGCCCAAAAATAATGGCCCAAAGGTCGGGGTGCTGAAACCCCCCAGTAGAAAAAGGCCCATAAACGGGCCATAGGCCTTGGTGGGGGGCACTGGCGAAGTTCGTCCGCCGGACTCGGAATGGGGCGAGGGTTTGTGAGGGTACGGGGAGCATTTCTAAGAGTGGCGGGAGCATCCCCATCCAAAAATAATGGCACGAAGCTCGGGGTGCCGAAACCCCCCAGCGGAAAAAGGCCCCGAAAAGGGTGGCCTTTTGCCTTGGTGGGGGGCGCGGACGAAGTTCGTCTGCCGGACTCAGTATGGGGGATGGCTTTGCAAGGGGTGTCAGTGTGCCCGCGGGAGGTTGCAGGCACAACTGCGTCCAAAAGTAATGCCCCAAGGTCGGGGTGCCAAAAAGGCGCCATGGGCCCCGAGACGGGTGGGCTATTAGCCTTGGTGGGGGGCGCGGGCGAATTTCATCCGCCGGACTCGGGATGGGGTGAGGCTTTATGAGGGGCCTCGGTGTCCCGCGGGAGGTCACGGGCACAGCCGCGAACAAAAATAAAGCCCGTAGTTCGGGGTGCCGAAAAGGCCCCAGGGGCCCCGAGACGGGTGGGCTATAGCCTCGGTGGGGGGCACGGGCTAAATTCATCCGCCGGACTCGGAATAGGGCGAGGCATTGAGAGGGACCTCGGGGCCCATTTCTAAGAGTGGCGGGAGCATCCCCGCCCAAAAGTAATGGCCCGAAGGCCGGGGTGCCGAAACCCCACAGTGGAAAAAGGCCCCGAAACAGGGGGCCTTTGGCCTTGGTGGGGGGCAAGGGCGAAATTCGTCCGCCGGACTCGGAATGGGGAGAGGCTTTGCGAGGGGCCTCGGTGTGCCGGTGGGAAGTCATGGGGTCAGCCACGCCCCAAAATAATGACCGTAGGTCGGGGAACCAAAATGGCCGCAGGGGGCCCAAGATGGGTGGGCATAGCCTTGGTGGGGAGCTCGGGCGAAATTCGTCCGCCGGACTCGGAATGGGACGAGGCTTTGTGAGGGACCTCGAGGCCCATTTCTAAGAGGGGTGGGAGCATCCCCGCCCAAAAATAATGGCCCAAAGGTCGGGGTGCTGAAACCCCCCAGTAGAAAAAGGCCCATAAACGGGCCATAGGCCTTGGTGGGGGGCACTGGCGAAGTTCGTCCGCCGGACTCGGAATGGGGCGAGGGTTTGTGAGGGTACAGGGAGCATTTCTAAGAGTGGCGGGAGCATCCCCATCCAAAAATAATGGCACGAAGCTCGGGGTGCTGAAACCCCCCAGCGGAAAAAGGCCCCGAAAAGGGTGGCCTTTTGCCTTGGTGGGGGGCGCGGACGAAGTTCGTCTGCCGGACTCAGTATGGGGGATGGCTTTGCAAGGGGTGTCAGTGTGCCCGCGGGAGGTTGCAGGCACAACTGCGTCCAAAAGTAATGCCCCAAGGTCGGGGTGCCAAAAAGGCGCCATGGGCCCCGAGACGGGTGGGCTATTAGCCTTGGTGGGGGGCGCGGGCGAATTTCATCCGCCGGACTCGGGATGCGGTGAGGCTTTATGAGGGGCCTCGGTGTCCCGCGGGAGGTCACGGGCACAGCCGCGAACAAAAATAAAGCCCGTAGTTCGGGGTGCCGAAAAGGCCCCAGGGGCCCCGAGACGGGTGGGCTATAGCCTCGGTGGGGGGCACGGGCTAAATTCATCCGCCGGACTCGGAATAGGGCGAGGCATTGAGAGGGACCTCGGGGCCCATTTCTAAGAGTGGCGGGAGCATCCCCGCCCAAAAGTAATGGCCCGAAGGCCGGGGTGCCGAAACCCCACAGTGGAAAAAGGCCCCGAAACAGGGGGCCTTTGGCCTTGGTGGGGGGCAAGGGCGAAATTCGTCCGCCGGACTCGGAATGGGGAGAGGCTTTGCGAGGGGCCTCGGTGTGCCTGTGGGAAGTCATGGGGTCAGCCACGCCCCGAAATATTGACCCTAGGTCGGGGAGCCAAAATGGCCGCAGGGGGCCCAAGATGGGTGGGCATAGCCTTGGTGGGCGGCTCGGGCGAAGTTCGTCCGCCGGACTCGGAATGGGACGAGGCTTTGCGAGGGACCTCGAGGCCCATTTCTAAGAGTGGTGGGAGCATCCCCGACCAAAAATAATGGCCCAAAGGTCGGGGTGCTGAAACCCCCCAATAGAAAAAGGACCATAAACGGGTGGCCATAGGCCTTGGTGGGGGGCACTGGCGAAGTTCGTCCGCCGGACTCGGAATGGGGCGAGGGTTTGTGAGGGTACGGGGAGCATTTCTAAGAGTGGCGGGAGCATCCCCGTCCAAAAATAATGGCACGAAGCTCGTGGTGCCGAAACCCCCCAGCGGAAAAAGGCCCCGAAAAGGGTGGCCTTTTGCCTTGGTGGGGGGCGCAGACGAAGTTCGTCTGCCAGACTCAGTATGGGGGATGGCTTTGCAAGGGGTGTCAGTGTGCCCGCGGGAGGTTGCAGGCACAACTGCGTCCAAAAGTAATGCCCCAAGGTCGGGGTGCCAAAAAGGCGCCATGGGCCCCGAGACGGGTGGGCTATTAGCCTTGGTGGGGGGCGCGGGCGAATTTCATCCGCCGGACTCGGGATGGGGTGAGGCTTTATGAGGGGCCTCGATGTGCCCGCGGGAGGTCGCGGGCACAGCCGCGCACAAAAATAAAGCCCGTAGTTCGGGGTGCCGAAAAGGCCCCAGGGGCCCCGAGACGGGTGGGCTATAGCCTTGGTGGGGGGAGCATGCTAAATTCATCCGCCGGACTCGGAATAGGGCGAGGCATTACGAGGGACCTCGGGGCCCATTTCTAAGAGTGGCGGGAGCATCCCCGCCCAAAAGTAATGGCCCGAAGGTCGGGGTGCCGAAACCCCACAGTGGAAAAAGGCCCCGAAACAGGGGGCCTTTGGCCTTGGTGGGGGGCGCGGACGAAATTTGTCCGCCGGACTCGGTATGGGGGATGGCTTTGCAAGGGGTGTCGGTGTGCCCACGGGAGGTTGCGGGCACAACTGCGCCCAAAAATAATGCCCCAAGGTCGGGGTGCCATTAAGGCGCCATGGGCCCCGAGACGGGTGGGCTATTAGCCTTGGTGGGGGGCGCAGGCGGATTTCATCCGCCGGACTCGGGATGGGGTGAGGCTTTATGAGGGGCCTCGGTGTGCCCGCGGGAGGTCGCGGGCACAGCCGCGCACAAAAATAAAGCCCGTAGTTCAGGGTGCCGAAAAGGCCCCAGGGGCCCCGAGACGGGTGGGCTATAGCCTTGGTGGGGGGAGCAGGCTAAATTCATCTGCCGGACTCGGAATAGGGCGAGGCATTACGAGGGACCTCGGGGCCCATTTCTAAGAGTGGCGGGAGCATCCCCGCCCAAAAGTAATGGCCCGAAGGCCGGGGTGCCGAAACCCCACAGTGGAAAAAGGCCCCGAAACAGGGGGCCTTTGGCCTTGGTGGGGGGCAAGGGCGAAATTCGTCCGCCGGACTCGGAATGGGGAGAGGCTTTGCGAGGGGCCTCGGTGTGCCGGTGGGAAGTCATGGGGTCAGCCACGCCCCAAAATAATGACCCTAGGTCGGGGAGCCAAAATGGCCGCAGGGGGCCCAAGATGGGTGGGCATAGCCTTGGTGGGGAGCTCGGGCGAAGTTCGTCCGCCGGACTCGGAATGGGACGAGGCTTTGTGAGGGACCTCGAGGCCCATTTCTAAGAGGGGTGGGAGCATCCCCGCCCAAAAATAATGGCCCAAAGGTCGGGGTGCTGAAACCCCCCAGTAGAAAAAGGCCCATAAACGGGCCATAGGCCTTGGTGGGGGGCACTGGCGAAGTTCGTCCGCCGGACTCGGAATGGGGCGAGGGTTTGTGAGGGTACGGGGAGCATTTCTAAGAGTGGCGGGAGCATCCCCATCCAAAAATAATGGCACGAAGCTCGGGGTGCCGAAACCCCCCAGCGGAAAAAGGCCCCGAAAAGGGTGGCCTTTTGCCTTGGTGGGGGGCGCGGACGAAGTTCGTCTGCCGGACTCAGTATGGGGGATGGCTTTGCAAGGGGTGTCAGTGTGCCCGCGGGAGGTTGCAGGCACAACTGCGTCCAAAAGTAATGCCCCAAGGTCGGGGTGCCAAAAAGGCGCCATGGGCCCCGAGACGGGTGGGCTATTAGCCTTGGTGGGGGGCGCGGGCGAATTTCATCCGCCGGACTCGGGATGGGGTGAGGCTTTATGAGGGGCCTCGGTGTCCCGCGGGAGGTCACGGGCACAGCCGCGAACAAAAATAAAGCCCGTAGTTCGGGGTGCCGAAAAGGCCCCAGGGGCCCCGAGACGGGTGGGCTATAGCCTCGGTGGGGGGCACGGGCTAAATTCATCCGCCGGACTCGGAATAGGGCGAGGCATTGAGAGGGACCTCGGGGCCCATTTCTAAGAGTGGCGGGAGCATCCCCGCCCAAAAGTAATGGCCCGAAGGCCGGGGTGCCGAAACCCCACAGTGGAAAAGGGCCCCGAAACAGGGGGCCTTTGGCCTTGGTGGGGGGCAAGGGCGAAATTCGTCCGCCGGACTCGGAATGGGGAGAGGCTTTGCGAGGGGCCTCGGTGTGCCTGTGGGAAGTCATGGGGTCAGCCACGCCCCGAAATATTGACCCTAGGTTGGGGAGCCAAAATGGCCGCAGGGGGCCCAAGATGGGTGGGCATAGCCTTGGTGGGCGGCTCGGGCGAAGTTCGTCCGCCGGACTCGGAATGGGACGAGGCTTTGCGAGGGACCTCGAGGCCCATTTCTAAGAGTGGTGGAAGCATCCCCGCCCAAAAATAATGGCCCAAAGGTCGGGGTGCTGAAACCCCCCAGTAGAAAAAGGACCATAAACGGGTGGCCATAGGCCTTGGTGGGGGGCACTGGCGAAGTTCGTCCGCCGGACTCGGAATGGGGCGAGGGTTTGTGAGGGTACGGGGAGCATTTCTAAGAGTGGCGGGAGCATCCCCGTCCAAAAATAATGGCACGAAGCTCGGGGTGCCGAAACCCCCCAGCGGAAAAAGGCCCCGAAAAGGGTGGCCTTTTGCCTTGGTGGGGGGCGCAGACAAAGTTCGTCTGCCAGACTCAGTATGGGGGATGGCTTTGCAAGGGGTGTCAGTGTGCCCGCGGGAGGTTGCAGGCACAACTGCGTCCAAAAGTAATGCCCCAAGGTCGGGGTGCCAAAAAGGCGCCATGGGCCCCGAGACGGGTGGGCTATTAGCCTTGGTGGGGGGCGCGGGCGAATTTCATCCGCCGGACTCGGGATGGGGTGAGGCTTTATGAGGGGCCTCGATGTGCCCGCGGGAGGTCGCGGGCACAGCCGCGCACAAAAATAAAGCCTGTAGTTCGGGGTGCCGAAAAGGCCCCAGGGGTCCCCAGACGGGTGGGCTATAGCCTTGGTGGGGGGAGCATGCTAAATTCATCCGCCGGACTCGGAATAGGGCGAGGCATTACGAGGGACCTCGGGGCCCATTTCTAAGAGTGGCGGGAGCATCCCCGCCCAAAAGTAATGGCCCGAAGGTCGGGGTGCCGAAACCCCACAGTGGAAAAAGGCCCCGAAACAGGGGCCTTTGGCCTTGGTGGGGGGCGCGGACGAAATTTGTCCGCCGGACTCGGTATGGGGGATGGCTTTGCAAGGGGTGTCGGTGTGCCCACGGGAGGTTGCGGGCACAACTGCGCCCAAAAATAATGCCCCAAGGTCGGGGTTCCATTAAGGCGCCATGGGCCCCGAGACGGGTGGGCTATTAGCCTTGGTGGGGGGCGCAGGCGGATTTCATCCGCCGGACTCGGGATGGGGTGAGGCTTTATGAGGGGCCTCGGTGTGCCCGCGGGAGGTCGCGGGCACAGCCGCGCACAAAAATAAAGCCCGTAGTTCGGGGTGCCGAAAAGGCCCCAGGGGCCCCGAGACGGGTGGGCTATAGCCTTGGTGGGGGGAGCAGGCTAAATTCATCTGCCGGACTCGGAATAGGGCGAGGCATTACGAGGGACCTCGGGGCCCATTTCTAAGAGTGGCGGGAGCATCCCCGCCCAAAAGTAATGGCCCGAAGGTCGGGGTGCCGAAACCCCACAGTGGAAAAAGGCCCCGAAACAGGGGGCCTTTGGCCTTGGTGGGGGGCGCGGACGAAATTTGTCCGCCGGACTCGGTATGGGGGATGGCTTTGCAAGGGGTGTCGGTGTGCCCACGGGAGGTTGCGGGCACAACTGCGCCCAAAAATAATGCCCCAAGGTCGGGGTGCCAAAAAGGCGCCATGGGCCCCGAGACGGGTGGGCTATTAGCGTTGGTGGGGGGCGCGGGCGAAGTTCGTCTGCCGGACTCGAATTGGGTCGAGACTTTGAGAGGGGCATCAGGCCCATTTCTAAGAGTGGCGGGAGCATCCCCGCCCAAAAATAATAGCCCGAAGGTCGGGGTGCCGAAACCCCCGCCAGCGGAAAAAGGCCTAGAAACGGGTGGCAATTAGCCTTGGTCGGAGGCACGTGCGAACTTCGTCCGCCGGACTCGGAATAGGGCGAGGCTTTGTGAGGTACCTCCAGGAAAATTTGTATGAGTGGCGGGAGCATCCCCGCCCAAAAATAATGGCCCAAAGTTCGGGGTGCCGAAACCCCCCAGCGGAAAAAGGCCCAGAAATGGGTGGCCATAGGCCTTGGTGGGGGGCACTGGCGAAGTTCGTCCGCCGGACTCGGACTGGGGCGAGGGTTTGCGAGGGTACGTGAGCATTTCTAAGAGTGGCGGGAGCATCCCCGTCCAAAATTAATTGCCCGAAGGTCGGGCTACCGTAACCCCCCTGCGGAAAAAGGTCCCGAAACGGGTGGCCACTGGCCTTGGTTGGGGGATGGGGCGAAGTTCGTCCGCCGGACTCGGAATGGGGCGAGGCTTTGCGAGGGGCCTCGGTGTACCTATGGAAGGTCGCGGGCACAGCCGCGCACAAAAATAATGCCCCTAGGTCGGGGTGCCAAAAAGGCCCCAGGGGCCCCGAGACGGGTGGGCATATAGCCTTGGTGGTGGGAGCGGGCGAAGTTCCGCCGCCGGACTCGGAATAGGGCGAGGCTTTGCGAGGGACTTCAGGGCCCATTTCTAAGGGTGGCGGGAGCATCCCCGCTGAAAAATAATTGCCCGAAGGTCGGGGTGCCGTAACTGCCCTGCGGAAAAAGGCCCTGAAACGGGTGGCCACTGGCCTTGGTTGGGGGCGTGGGCGAAGTTCGTCCGCCGGACTCGGAATGGGATGAGGCTTTGCTAGGGGCCTCGGTATGCCCGCGGGAGGTCGCGGACGCAGCCGCGCCAAAAAATAATGCCCCTAGGTCGGGGTGCCAAAAAGGCCCCAGGGGCCCCGAGACGGGTAGGCTATAGCCTTGGTGGGTGTTGCGGGTGAAGTTCTGCCGCCGGACTCGGAATAGGGCGAGGCTTTGTGAGGGGCCTTGGTATGCCCGTGGGATTTCGCGGGCACAGCCGCGCACAAAAATAATGCCCCTAGGTCGGGGTGCCAAAAAGGCCCTAGGGGCCCCGAGACGGGTGGGCTATAGCCTTGGTGGGGGGCGCAGGCGAAGTTCGTCCGCCGGACTCGGAATGGGACGAGGCTTTGCGAGGGACCTCGGGGAGCATTTCTAAGAGTGGCGGGAGCATCCCTGCCCAAAAATAATGGCCCGAAGGTCGGGGTGCCGAAAACCCCCAGCGGAAAATGGCTCCGAAACAGGTGGCCTTTGGCTTTGGTGGGGGGCGCGGGCGAAGTTTGACCGCCAGACTCGGAATGGGGGGAGGCTTTGCGAGGGGCCTCGGTATGCTCGCGGGAGGTCGCGGACACAGCCGCGCTAAAAAATAATGCCCTAGGCTGGGGTGCCAAAAAGGCCCCACGGGCCTCAAGATGGGTGGGCTATAGCCTTGGTCGGGGGCGCGGGCGAAGTTCCGCCGCTGGACACGAAATAGGGTGAGGCTTTGCGAGGGACCTTGGGGCCCATTTCTAAGATTACGGGAGCATCCCCGTCCAAAAATAATAGCCTGAAGGTCGGGGTACCGTAACCCCCGAGCGGAAAAAGGCCCCGAAACGGGTGGCTAACTGGCCTTGGTTGGGGGCACTGGCGAAGTTTGTCCGCCGGACTCGGAATGGGGCGAGGCGTTGCGAGGGACCTCCGGGAGCATTTCTAAGAGTGGCGGGAGCATCCCCGCCAAGAAATAATGGCCCGAAGGACGGGGTGCCGAAACCCACAAGCGGAAAAAGGCCCCGAAACGGGTGGCCTTTGGCCTTGGTGGGGGGACGGGCCAAGTTCGTCCGCCGGACTCGGAATGGGGCGAGGCTTTGCGAGGGGTCTCGGTGTACCCACGGGAGGTCGTGGGCACAACCGCGTCCAAGACGAATGCCCCTAGGTCGGGGAGCCAAAAAGGCCCCAGGGGCCCCGAGACGGGTGGGCTATAGCCTTGGTGGGGGGCGCGGGCAAAGTTCGTCCGCTGGACTCTGAATGGGGTGAGGCTTTGCGAACGGCCTCAGGGTGCATTTCTAAGCATGGTGGGAGCATCCCCGCCCAAAAGTAATGGCCCGAAGGTCGGGGTGCCGTTAGCCCCCAGCGGAAAAAGGCCCCGAAACGGGTGGCCTTTGGCCTTGGTGGGGGGCGGGGGCTAGGTTCGTCTGCCGGACTCAGAATGGGGTGAGGCTTCGCGAGGAGCCTCGGTGTTCCCATGGGCACAGCCACGCCCAAAAATTATGCAGCAGGTCGGGGTGCCAAAAAGGCCCCAGGGGCCCGGAGACGGGTGGGCTATAGCCTTGGTGGGGGGCGCGGGCGAAGTTCGTCCGCCGGACTCGGAATGAGGCGATGCTTTGCGACGGACCCCGGGGCCCATTTCTAAGAGTGGCGGGAGCATCCCCCCTGAAAATTAATGGTCCGATGGTTGGGGTGCCGAAACCCGCCAGCGGAAAAATGCCCCGAAACGGGTGGCCATTGGCCTTAGTGGGGGGCGTGGGCGAAGTTTGTTTGCCAGACTCGGAATGGGACGAGGCTTTGCGAGGGACCTCGGGGCACATTTTGAAGGTTGGCGGGAGCATCCCCGCTATAAAATAATGGCCCAAAGGTCGGGGTGCCGAAACCCGCCAGCGGAAAAAGGCCCCGAAACGGGTGGCCATTGGCCTTAGTGGGGGGCGTGGGCGAAGTTTGTTCGCCAGACTCGGAATGGGACGAGGCTTTGCGAGGGACCTCGGGGCACATTTTGAAGGTTGGCAGGAGCATCCCCGCTATAAAATAATGGCCCAAAGGTCGGGGTGCCGAAAACCCCACGCGGAAAAAGGCCCCGAAACAGGTGGCCATTGGCTTGGGTGGGGGGCGCTAGCGAAGTTCGACCGCCGGACGCGGAATGGGACGAGGCTTTGCGAGGCGCCTCGGTATGCCAGTGGGACATCACGGACACAGCCGTACCAAAAAATAATGCCCCTAGGTCGGGGTGCCAAAAAGGCCCAAGGGGCCCCGAGATGGGTGGGCTATAGCCTTGGTGGGGGGCGCGGGTGAAGTTCTGCCGCCGGACTCGGAATAGGGCGACTCTTTACGATGGACCTCGGGGCCCATTTCTAAGAGTGGCGGGAGCATTCCCGCCCAAAAATAATGGCCCGAAGGTCGGGGTGCCGTAACCTCCCAGCGGAAAAATGCCCCGAAACGGGTGGCCACCGGCCTTGGTTGGGGGTGCGGGCGAAGTTTGTCCGCCGGACTCGGAATGGGGCGAGGCTTTGTAAGGGACCTCAGGGAGCATTTCTAAGAGTGTTGGGAGCATCCCCGCCAAAAAATAATGGCCCGAAGGACGGGGTGCTGATCCCTTAATTTTATAATTTTCTCATGTTTTGACACATTTTTCGTACCACTAATTTTTTAAACCTAATATTTTTTTACCATAAGACGTTTTAATTTTGATTCGACCACAGAAAACAACAACTTAAATATCCAATTACGATGTGAAATCATTGATTATTTGTTTTATTATTAATTTATATTTTACTTTTCCATTTAAATAATATTTGTGCCCTTAGTTACTAGAATTTAGGTTGGCTCAGCGGTGGGTTTGAAACTTTATTTGTAATTTTGACCTCCAAGTAAAGGGTTCAAGCTGCAGCTAAATCTTCGTATTTTCTTTTCAAATATTAAGGCAACTTCCCGTGCATGTAGCCTCCATTCGCGCGGGAAATGGCAACGGGTATGGGATGAGCAACCAAATTGTTTTGGGGTAGATGTTTTGCACAGACCCAGAGCACGGTCGCGCAAGGGATGCAGACCGGCCTCGCGTACTAGCAGCGCAGGCTCGCGGCCAAGGATGCGCGCTCGCGCGGAGCATGCAGCAGGCAGTGGCGCGGAAACTGCCCACGCTCGCGAGGCAAGCAGCGCCCAGTCAGGCAAGGCAGCGCGCGCTCGCCACCAAGGCAAGCAGCCCAAGCTCGCACGAGGAAGTCGGACCAGGCTTCCGCGTGCGCATGCAGCCCCCACTCCCACGGCAAGCAGCGCAGGGTCGCGAGGCAAGCTGCCCGCAATCGCAGGGCAGGCAGCGCGCGCTTGCGAGCATGCCGCGCACAGCACCCTCGTCGCCACGGCCATGCCCCTTTTTGGCGCTGCTGCCGCTGTTCCATGGGGGGCCGGATGCTGCAACTAGCCTCCGTCATGCGAGAAACTACCACGGGCAGTGGACAAGCGTCCGAAAACAGTTTTAAAAATTGTCCAAAATGGAGAAAAAGCTGTTTTAAAAATCATCAAAAATGGACAAATCGGGACACAAAAAAACTCGGAAGAAGTAGTAAACGGCAATTTTAGGAGGTGCGGTATATAGACCTGAATTATCTCATGGGACCAAAAGGTGGGGGAAAAATGGCCAAAACCAGCGAGGAGATTTTGGGGTGGCATTGTAGATATGTGCGGGCGTTAACTGTCGGAGGAGACGGAAGTCGATTTATTCTTCATTTTACCAAACACGCAAGGGTTCGAGCGGGTGCCGATGTGAAATCATTAATTATTTGTTTTATAATTAATTTATATTTTAATTAATCGCCCCATCCCCCCACCAAGGCTATATCCCACCCGTTTTTTGGCCATTTTTCCGCAGGGGGGTTTTGGGCACCACGACCTTCGGGCGCTCGTTTTTGGGCGCGAACGTGCCCGCGGCCTATTTTTGGCGCCCCGAGGCCGCTCGCAAAGTCTCGCCCCATTCGGAGCCCGGCGGACGAAGTTCGCCCCATCCCCCCACCAAGGCTATATCCCACCCGTTTTTTGGCCATTTTTCCGCAGGGGGGTTTTGGGCACCACGACCTTCGGGCGCTCGTTTTTGGGCGCGAACGTGCCCGCGGCCTATTTTTGGGCCCCGAGGCCGCTCGCAAAGTCTCGCCCCATTCGGAGCCCGGCGGACGAAGTTCGCCCCATCCCCCCACCAAGGCTATATCCCACCCGTTTTTTGGCCATTTTTCCGCAGGGGGGTTTTGGGCACCACGACCTTCGGGCGCTCGTTTTTGGGCGCGAACGTGCCCGCGGCCTATTTTTGGGGCCCCGAGGCCGCTCGCAAAGTCTCGCCCATTCGGAGCCCGGCGGACGAAGTTCGCCCCATCCCCCCACCAAGGCTATATCCCACCCGTTTTTTGGCCATTTTTCCGCAGGGGGGTTTTGGGCACCACGACCTTCGGGCGCTCGTTTTTGGGCGCGAACGTGCCCGCGGCCTATTTTTTGGGCCCCGAGGCCGCTCGCAAAGTCTCGCCCCATTCGGAGCCCGGCGGACGAAGTTCGCCCCATCCCCCCACCAAGGCTATATCCCACCCGTTTTTTGGCCATTTTTCCGCAGGGGGGTTTTGGGCACCACGACCTTCGGGCGCTCGTTTTTGGGCGCGAACGTGCCCGCGGCCTATTTTTTGGGCCCCGAGGCCGCTCGCAAAGTCTCGCCCCATTCGGAGCCCGGCGGACGAAGTTCGCCCCATCCCCCCACCAAGGCTATATCCCACCCGTTTTTGGCCATTTTTCCGCAGGGGGGTTTTGGGCACCACGACCTTCGGGCGCTCGTTTTTGGGCGCGAACGTGCCCGCGGCCTATTTTTGGGCCCCGAGGCCGCTCGCAAAGTCTCGCCCCATTCGGAGCCCGGCGGACGAAGTTCGCCCCATCCCCCACCAAGGCTATATCCCACCCGTTTTTTGGCCATTTTTTCCGCAGGGGGGTTTTGGGCACCACGACCTTCGGGCGCTCGTTTTTGGGCGCGAACGTGCCCGCGGCCTATTTTTGGGCCCCGAGGCCGCTCGCAAAGTCTCGCCCCATTCGGAGCCCGGCGGACGAAGTTCGCCCCATCCCCCCACCAAGGCTATATCCCACCCGTTTTTTGGCCATTTTTCCGCAGGGGGGTTTTGGGCACCACGACCTTCGGGCGCTCGTTTTGGGCGCGAACGTGCCCGCGGCCTATTTTTGGGGCCCCGAGGCCGCTCGCAAAGTCTCGCCCCATTCGGAGCCCGGCGGACGAAGTTCGCCCCATCCCCCCACCAAGGCTATATCCCACCCGTTTTTTGGCCATTTTTCCGCAGGGGGGTTTTGGGCACCACGACCTTCGGGCGCTCGTTTTTGGGCGCGAACGTGCCCGCGGCCTATTTTTGGGCCCCGAGGCCGCTCGCAAAGTCTCGCCCCATTCGGAGCCCGGCGGACGAAGTTCGCCCCATCCCCCCACCAAGGCTATATCCCACCCGTTTTTTGGCCATTTTTCCGCAGGGGGGTTTTGGGCACCACGACCTTCGGGCGCTCGTTTTTGGGCGCGAACGTGCCCGCGGCCTATTTTTGGGCCCCGAGGCCGCTCGCAAAGTCTCGCCCCATTCGGAGCCCGGCGGACGAAGTTCGCCCCATCCCCCCACCAAGGCTATATCCCACCCGTTTTTTGGCCATTTTTCCGCAGGGGGGTTTTGGGCACCACGACCTTCGGGCGCTCGTTTTTGGGCGCGAACGTGCCCGCGGCCTATTTTTGGGCCCCGAGGCCGCTCGCAAAGTCTCGCCCCATTCGGAGCCCGGCGGACGAAGTTCGCCCCATCCCCCCACCAAGGCTATATCCCACCCGTTTTTTGGCCATTTTTCCGCAGGGGGGTTTTGGGCACCACGACCTTCGGGCGCTCGTTTTTGGGCGCGAACGTGCCCGCGGCCTATTTTTGGGCCCCGAGGCCGCTCGCAAAGTCTCGCCCCATTCGGAGCCCGGCGGACGAAGTTCGCCCCATCCCCCACCAAGGCTATATCCCACCCGTTTTTTGGCCATTTTTCCGCAGGGGGGTTTTGGGCACCACGACCTTCGGGCGCTCGTTTTTGGGCGCGAACGTGCCCGCGGCCTATTTTTGGGCCCCGAGGCCGCTCGCAAAGTCTCGCCCCATTCGGAGCCCGGCGGACGAAGTTCGCCCCATCCCCCCACCAAGGCTATATCCCACCCGTTTTTTGGCCATTTTTCCGCAGGGGGGTTTTGGGCACCACGACCTTCGGGCGCTCGTTTTTGGGCGCGAACGTGCCCGCGGCCTATTTTTGGGCCCCGAGGCCGCTCGCAAAGTCTCGCCCCATTCGGAGCCCGGCGGACGAAGTTCGCCCCATCCCCCCACCAAGGCTATATCCCACCCGTTTTTTGGCCATTTTTCCGCAGGGGGGTTTTGGGCACCACGACCTTCGGGCGCTCGTTTTTGGGCGCGAACGTGCCCGCGGCCTATTTTTGGGGCCCCGAGGCCGCTCGCAAAGTCTCGCCCCATTCGGAGCCCGGCGGACGAAGTTCGCCCCATCCCCCCACCAAGGCTATATCCCACCCGTTTTTTGGCCATTTTTCCGCAGGGGGGTTTTGGGCACCACGACCTTCGGGCGCTCGTTTTTGGGCGCGAACGTGCCCGCGGCCTATTTTTGGGCCCCGAGGCCGCTCGCAAAGTCTCGCCCCATTCGGAGCCCGGCGGACGAAGTTCGCCCCATCCCCCCACCAAGGCTATATCCCACCCGTTTTTTGGCCATTTTTCCGCAGGGGGGTTTTGGGCACCACGACCTTCGGGCGCTCGTTTTTGGGCGCGAACGTGCCCGCGGCCTATTTTTGGGGCCCCGAGGCCGCTCGCAAAGTCTCGCCCCATTCGGAGCCCGGCGGACGAAGTTCGCCCCATCCCCCCACCAAGGCTATATCCCACCCGTTTTTTGGCCATTTTTCCGCAGGGGGGTTTTGGGCACCACGACCTTCGGGCGCTCGTTTTTGGGCGCGAACGTGCCCGCGGCCTATTTTTGGGGCCCCGAGGCCGCTCGCAAAGTCTCGCCCCATTCGGAGCCCGGCGGACGAAGTTCGCCCCATCCCCCCACCAAGGCTATATCCCACCCGTTTTTTGGCCATTTTTCCGCAGGGGGGTTTTGGGCACCACGACCTTCGGGCGCTCGTTTTTGGGCGCGAACGTGCCCGCGGCCTATTTTTGGGCCCCGAGGCCGCTCGCAAAGTCTCGCCCCATTCGGAGCCCGGCGGACGAAGTTCGCCCCATCCCCCCACCAAGGCTATATCCCACCCGTTTTTTGGCCATTTTTCCGCAGGGGGGTTTTGGGCACCACGACCTTCGGGCGCTCGTTTTTGGCGCGAACGTGCCCGCGGCCTATTTTTGGGCCCCGAGGCCGCTCGCAAAGTCTCGCCCCATTCGGAGCCCGGCGGACGAAGTTCGCCCCATCCCCCCACCAAGGCTATATCCCACCCGTTTTTTGGCCATTTTTCCGCAGGGGGGTTTTGGGCACCACGACCTTCGGGCGCTCGTTTTTGGGCGCGAACGTGCCCGCGGCCTATTTTTGGGCCCCGAGGCCGCTCGCAAAGTCTCGCCCCATTCGGAGCCCGGCGGACGAAGTTCGCCCCATCCCCCCACCAAGGCTATATCCCACCCGTTTTTTGGCCATTTTTCCGCAGGGGGGTTTTGGGCACCACGACCTTCGGGCGCTCGTTTTTGGGCGCGAACGTGCCCGCGGCCTATTTTTGGGCCCCGAGGCCGCTCGCAAAGTCTCGCCCCATTCGGAGCCCGGCGGACGAAGTTCGCCCCATCCCCCCACCAAGGCTATATCCCACCCGTTTTTTGGCCATTTTTCCGCAGGGGGGTTTTGGGCACCACGACCTTCGGGCGCTCGTTTTTGGGCGCGAACGTGCCCGCGGCCTATTTTTGGGGCCCCGAGGCCGCTCGCAAAGTCTCGCCCCATTCGGAGCCCGGCGGACGAAGTTCGCCCCATCCCCCCACCAAGGCTATATCCCACCCGTTTTTTGGCCATTTTTCCGCAGGGGGGTTTTGGGCACCACGACCTTCGGGCGCTCGTTTTTGGGCGCGAACGTGCCCGCGGCCTATTTTTGGGCCCCGAGGCCGCTCGCAAAGTCTCGCCCCATTCGGAGCCCGGCGGACGAAGTTCGCCCCATCCCCCCACCAAGGCTATATCCCACCCGTTTTTTGGCCATTTTTCCGCAGGGGGGTTTTGGGCACCACGACCTTCGGGCGCTCGTTTTTGGGCGCGAACGTGCCCGCGGCCTATTTTTGGGCCCCGAGGCCGCTCGCAAAGTCTCGCCCCATTCGGAGCCCGGCGGACGAAGTTCGCCCCATCCCCCCACCAAGGCTATATCCCACCCGTTTTTTGGCCATTTTTCCGCAGGGGGGTTTTGGGCACCACGACCTTCGGGCGCTCGTTTTTGGGCGCGAACGTGCCCGCGGCCTATTTTTGGGGCCCCGAGGCCGCTCGCAAAGTCTCGCCCCATTCGGAGCCCGGCGGACGAAGTTCGCCCCATCCCCCCACCAAGGCTATATCCCACCCGTTTTTTGGCCATTTTTCCGCAGGGGGGTTTTGGGCACCACGACCTTCGGGCGCTCGTTTTTGGGCGCGAACGTGCCCGCGGCCTATTTTTGGGCCCCGAGGCCGCTCGCAAAGTCTCGCCCCATTCGGAGCCCGGCGGACGAAGTTCGCCCCATCCCCCCACCAAGGCTATATCCCACCCGTTTTTTGGCCATTTTTCCGCAGGGGGGTTTTGGGCACCACGACCTTCGGGCGCTCGTTTTTGGCGCGAACGTGCCCGCGGCCTATTTTTGGGGCCCCGAGGCCGCTCGCAAAGTCTCGCCCCATTCGGAGCCCGGCGGACGAAGTTCGCCCCATCCCCCCACCAAGGCTATATCCCACCCGTTTTTTGGCCATTTTTCCGCAGGGGGGTTTTGGGCACCACGACCTTCGGGCGCTCGTTTTTGGCGCGAACGTGCCCGCGGCCTATTTTTGGGCCCCGAGGCCGCTCGCAAAGTCTCGCCCCATTCGGAGCCCGGCGGACGAAGTTCGCCCCATCCCCCACCAGGCTATATCCCACCCGTTTTTTGGCCATTTTTCCGCAGGGGGGTTTTGGGC